>KN042416.1:4612693-4746419 GCA_000739165.1 Podila verticillata NRRL 6337 | reverse complement strand
GAGCCGGACGTGGGCGAAATTGCGGGGCATTACTTCTCGTGGAGAAGAGTGTTTGGTGATCGCGGGCGTAAGGAGGTCGAGAGCATCATCGCCCATCTGCAGAGCACGTACACCAAGAGTTTCCCAAAGTATGCGTGGCTCGATAAGACGACGCTGCCAGGCGCGCTGACAAAGATGGCGACCATGGACGTCAAGGTCGGGTGGTCGGTCTCGAACCCGGATACGGGTCGTCGGTGTTGTTGGACCAGTACTACAAGGGCCTAGAGCTCAAGGACGATGATGTTTATGGCAATTCGGCCGACGAGTATGTTTCAGACACAGAAGGCGTTTGAGACCCTGGGCAACCCGGTTGATAAAAGACTGAGCATGACGCCACAGACGGTGAATGCCTATTATGATCCTTCGGCAAATCAGATCGCGTTCCTAGCGGGGATCTTGTAGCCGCCAGCGTTCCATGTCGATAACCCGGATTACGCCAACTATGGCGCCATTGGTGTCATTGCAGGACACGAAATCACTGTGAGCTCACCTAATCCACCTATTTTGAGACTCTTTTTTTTCATCTCTCTTTACTAACTCATCGACTGATTCCTCTAATCTAGCATGGCTTCGACAATCAAAGCCACTTGTTTGACTCCAAAGGCAGGATGGAAAACGTAAGTTGTCCAAAGACCTTTTTCCGTCTTTTTTTCCTCGCCTTCTACAAATCTTTGAGCCTTAGTCCCACTCCATCGAAAACTATCGATCTATATTCATCTTCTAGTGGTGAACCAACTCGACCGAAGAAGCCTTCATTACCCGCGCCAGCTGCTTTGTCGGCCAGTACGGCAACTTCACGATCAAGGACCCCGTCGGCAAGGAGACCCACCTCAACGGCCAAATGACCCTGGGCGAGAACCTCACCGACAACGGCGGGCTGAAGAAGGCCTTTGAGACCTGGCAGGCCCGATACAAGTCCGACCCTTCTGGAAAGACCATCAAGAACCAGAGACTGCCGGGCTTGAGGCCCTGACGCCCGAGCAGCTGTTCTTTGTGTCGTACGCACGCATGTGGTGCTCCAAGATACGTCCCGAGTCGCTGTTGCAGCAGGTGCTGACGAACCCGCACTCGCCGCCCGATGGAGGATCAAAGGCGCGGTGCAGAACTCGGAGTACTTTGCGCGCGCGTTCAAGTGCAAGAGTGGGACGCCCAGGAACCCGGTCAAGAAGTGTGATGTAAAAAAAGGTGTCTCTTTATCATATGATCTATTCTCTTTATTTTATTATTTTTTATTTTTATAAAACTAAAAGCGTTTGTGCTAGTATTTTTCTCCGCATGTTTTATTCGATCAGATATCTGGATTTCAATCCCACAGAAACGTATCCGCCATCGTCCACATATTTCGTTTTCAAGTTTTGCACAGAGTCTTGGAGGCCACTTTTTTTTTTTTTTTTTTTTTTTTTTTTTTTTTTTTTTTTTTGGAATGTGTATCGATCGTCCAGTTAAGAGAGGATCCCAACAGCTGATGATTTCGATTGTGCAAGTTAACTTGAGGTTCTAGCTGCCCGTATTCCTTCGTCCACAACTCCACATATTTCCTTGATCTAAAGAAGTACGAGAAAGATAAATTCACGCCCGGAGTGAACTTATTATTTTGACGGGGAGCGTACAAAGAGTGAACATAAGAGCCTTTACTTAGTAGAAAAGATACTTTCACGTAGGGCGTGATGCGTCTATTCTAACACACCGTGAAATGAACTCGAGAATGGTTCTACAAAAATTTGCCAGCTTAAAGGCATTTCTAGGTCCTCATACACCAGGATGTTGTGGTACCTATGTGTCCTTTGTGATTGCAGTACACACTCTGAAACAGTTGCAGAGAAAAAGTGGTCCCTCTTCGCGTCTCAAGGGCTTTGACTTGAAATATATAATGAAACCCCACAAGTGGTGGTGATATACAATACACACGCCCGTGTATGGGTTTACAGCAAGTTGAAAGATTGTTTTAAAGCGAATATGGTCCCACACTAAGACAACGATCTCGACGGTCCTTCCCCGTTCAATGAGATGTTTTAGAGTCCAGTCAATTAAAGAGGGAATGCTGTGACCCACCAACCTGTTGAACCATGGCCACTGCTAATCGTTTCATATTCGTGGATGAACAAAGATTACTTGTGTGGGAGAGATGAGACGAGGGGAGCAGCTGAGTGGAAGAGTGGAAGTGCTTGTGTGGGAGAGATGTGATGAGGAGAGCGACTGAATGGAAGAATAGGAGAGTGGGTCCATAGTGTATGAATGGGAGGGTTTAGAACAAGCACATGTAGTATCATAGTATAACGAAAATATAAACTCACGCTGGGCGTGAACTCCTTATTCTTACGCCCCTGCAGGATTCCCATGCAATCTTAAATTTGTTGAGAGTTTGTCTGTTTTAAGCCAACAAATGCTCTCAAAGAGGTGCCAGTTGGAGCCAGGTCGGCAACCAGGCTTTATTCTCCACCCCAACACACACGCTCGTCACCTTGCATAGTCTTTCCCGCCCTCTCAGCCCTCTTGAGTGATCTTGTGGGTCTAATGTTAAAAAAACGGCGAAAAACACAGAAAACTTAAGGTTGATATGAACGTAGACTGCAGAAAACCGGTGGTAATTTTGGGGGACGTGGAATTATCTCGCTCCTAGTATAAACATTTTCAGTTCAAGGCTTGCACAGTCTACATGCGGTGGAGTGGAAATTTCACAAACTCCTTGATGCAGATACCATCGCCACCTGAAGAAGACGCCCCTAGAGACGTTCAGGACACCTCGCTATTTTTTCAATGAAAAGCACTGTAAATGCGGTTCTTTTAAGCCAAGGTAGACATATTCACGATATGAATCCATTGAGAAAACCACCTTTGAGTGTCAGCTAGGTTCAAAGTAGACCTTTCCTGCCGGCACTTCTGTACACATTCTTGGCATTTAAAAGTTGCACCTCAGTCACCATACTGCAATATTACCTCTACAATATCCCGCTCTACCATTATTAATAATTCGAAGGCGTTTTGTTAAGAACTGGCGTCAAAATAGAGCTGTAGGCATTACAAAATTGCAAAATCTTCGTAAATTTGCTGACCCAGTTGTCTTTAACATCCAAAATATCGATTTTTTATTAAGGCAAACGCCTCGCTACTGGCATTTTCGGATTTTCCATTAAAAGGGCATATAACTGAAGCGTTTGAGAAGAAAAGAAGGTGTTTTGATGTCGTACTGTTATTTGGCATTGAACTGTGGAAAACTTAATTGAAATCAGAATGATGAACGTGTTTTTAGACGCGTCTAAGGCATTTCTCAGCTAAAAAGGTGGTATCATTTCTCCAAAAGTGCTGAAATTGACATATTTTGTAGGCACCAGTGTCTTCTAACTAAAGTGCAAACAAGAGACAATATAATAAGGCACTATGGTTTTTACTGTCAGTCTCGTTTACTGTCACTCGCTAAAATTTGGAGAATGGCAAACTATATTTCTATAAAATCGGATACCTTATCTTCGCGAAGTTAAGGACAATTGAGGTTCTTTGGAACCCGACTAGCTCCGGAACGAAGGAGAAAGGCCTGGAGGCGAAGAAAGGAGGTCGCCTTTGGCTGTCTTCCGTTTTTCCCTCTGCCGTTGACTCTTCACAGAAATACCTTCTATTGGTTGTTCATTTTTTTTCTCAACTCTTTCAACTACAGTCAGGGGGGGGGGAGCTCTTTTCCTCGAGGTAAATATTGCTTGGAGCTCCATGAAAAGAGTTGTTCAGTGAATAAGCCTGAACCCTTTCAAGATCGTATCACTTCTTTTGGTTTGATGAAAAAAAGAAGAAAAAAAAAAGTCTCTATCACTAAAGCGCTGCAGAATAAAGTAGCTTGGATTGCTAACCATGAAGGGATTCGCCTTTTTCACAACAACTTTCTCGGTTTATAGAAATCGGCATTAATAAAATCCATCGCTTGATCTATTCCGATACCAAATCCCTCTGCAAATTTACTATATTTAAAGGGTGTCACGTCCGTCAAAGTCAACTAGTCATATTACCTGAAGCCCAACCTTCATAGCATGGACGTTTTCATCAAAAATGCCAATCTTAACGTCGCTTAATTTTGTCACCAGCGAGACGCACATACTTTTGGCAGGAAATAAAGTTGATTGCGTTCCAGAACAATTTAGCCTGTCACGTCGCATGGAATGTTCATATTCACAATCACGTACAAGGACGGCGATTTCATTCACATGCAATAGACAGAGCAGGTTATCTCTGTCTGTGAGACTACATAGCCATTCAGGTGCAACACTAGTCCCCAACGCCGTGTTTCAAAACAAATAGGCATCCCATATGGGAAGTTTCAAATTGGCGACACACAACTTGATCTGGGCATTGACTCGACGGGGTTGGGCTACCTCTTAAAAAAAATTTCGCACCACTGGTGGCTGTGGTGATCCCGTCATGGACCAAGCATCAATAAATCTTAGCGCTTAAGAGGTCTGAAACTGTGCCACGTCACTGGATTATTGGACAGGTCGCACATTTAAATTTTCTTATCTAGGTTCCTTTTTTTTGTTCTGGCCCAGTGCGCGAATTGTCGTATTCGCATGATTGGCTGACTTAGCTCTATGCCGGACCAGACGTGCATGTGCATCGCGTCGTATGGAATGCTCGTATTCACATTCACGTACAAGAACCAACACGGAGATTGCTCATGAAAAACAGTCACTTAAGTGACATGCTTCACCCATTTCATCAGGTATAAATACTGCAGCTTTAATCCCTGAGATTCCTCTCCCTATCCAGCATCCCATAACTTCAACACTACGACAACGAACAACATGTCAAAAGCCCGTGACCTCCACTCCAGTGATCGAGATGTAGCCTTTCCTATGCCAATCGACGTGAAGCTAGGCGAACGTCTGCAGGACCATGAGTCCGATAATGCAACTCGAATCGCAGATGAGCTTGAGATATCTATTCTAAAACGAGACCAACGTCGCAAAGTTTGTCCTGTTTATCGCCGTGATGTGCACGGCAAGTCGCCCGGCATCCTCAAGGCCAAGTTTACGGTCCACAAGGATATCCCCACTCAGTTCGCCAAAGGGGTCTTTGTCCCAGGCAAGACGTATGATGCCCTCGTGCGGCTTTCCAATGCCGCGGCTGACCCAGACCTCTCAGACGACAATAACGATCACCATGGCATTGCGATCAAGCTCATGGGTGTGAAGGGGCCCAAAATCCTCGAGACCGACAAGGAAGCGAAGACTCAGGACTTTTTAATGATCAGTCACCCGTTCCACCTAACGAATGACGCCCACGCCTACGCCACTCTGTCAGCCATGTCGAACTCATGGAACCCACTCGTGCGAGCGGCGGCGCCCTTGAGCCTTGGTGCGAGAGGTTTGCTGAACGGAATCTGGCTGAAATTGGGCAAGATTGCAAACCCTTTGCAGATCCAGTATTTCTCTGCAGTGCCCTATGCACTCGGCACGGGCCATGATCGCCAGGCAGTCAAGTACTCGATGAAACCTGTGTCGCCTCTTCAAGACGTCATTCCTCCACATCCTGAGCGTGATTACTTGCACAGGGCTGTCACTGACACCTTGTCAAAGGGAGAGGTACAGTACAGCTTTATGATCCAGCCCAAAGTGGGTGAGTCGATGGATGTGGAAGACTCGATGACCGGGTGGAGCGAAGAAGAATCGCCATTCCAAAGGGTGGCAACAATCACCTTCCCGCAACAGGAAGTTGATAACGAGGAAGTTGGTGACGAGGAATTGAACGCACTTGGAGAGCGGCTCTCGTTTAATCCGTGGCATTCCCTTGTGGAGCACAGGCCGCTGGGGACGATCAACCGGGTGAGAAAGGTTGTGTATGAGAGAATTTCGAGAGTGAGGGATGAACGTAACGGCGTGCTGCGCGAGGAGCCAAGTCTGGCACTGTGAGTAGGTCTTTATTATCTAATTAGTTAGGGAATGATCAAAAGTAGCGTGTGCCTTTGTCATAAATTATTTTTAAACTGTATGTAGCTCACAGCAATAACTGGCTTGTGGCAGCTAAAGAATATTTACTTTTTTGAAGATGGATGGACGGTGAGAGCAGAGAAAAAGTATGAGCGAGAAAGAGAGACTTTTATTGCTGGAGCCAAGCGTTCACATTAACTTGCTTTTTGATCCTCCAATGTCGGCTCTTTCTCTCCTCCTTGCAGGAGAATCCGTCGGACGCATTGTAATACTATATTCACTTGCACTGATCTTTATTTTATTTAAGGGGTGTTGTGTGTTGTCTTGTTTGTAACGCCGTCCACATAAATTCTTATCGTGTGGCTGATAAAAAAATGGCACTATGAGAGCAGTTTTCGAACGCACTGTGGAACGAGTACGATGCGGTAGAGGCGTGTGATGAGCCGATGAGGAAGTACGCTGTTGCAAAGGCGAGGAATCGGCGTCGTGGTTTGATTGGGTGGAAGCGATCGGCATTCCGGAGACCGTTCAAGAAACGAACACGCTTTCGAGCGAAGAAAAAATAAGTAGATCGACGCTGGTTTGCCGTGAGTTATATCTCTATCTCAATATTACTCTCTTTTCCCATATTTCCAATTCTTGTTAGCAGTTTCCTAGTATCGCCTGGTCTTGGCGTACGTGTTTGATCAATCACTACTATTCATACCTCCTATACCCTACAGATTGTACTTGGTGTGCATCCCTTTGGTGCTTACTGCAGCTTTGGAATAAGTTTCTTTTCCCATAAATCACCTTTCCGTGACGCTCTTTCAACCTTCTTATGCTGTCGCGCCTTCCATCTACCTCCCCCATCTTCCCCATTCGGTAAACACTGGAGACATTGGAGATGGATTTTGAAACCTCAATGCGTCAAAGGCAAGCCTCGCCTCGCTTTGCCGGCGTATCAATGGAGTGGCCGAGCCCATTAAAAAAAATGGTTGTTGGTATGCACCCTGCCCTAGGTTTGCTACTTCCTCTTCATTTTTCTTGCATGGCATCTTCACGCGCGATTGAATCACCCTGGATTTCGTTTCTACATCCTTTCTCTTGATCGACGGTCATCTTCCTTTGATGATATCTGGAGGTGCAATGGGTCGAGTTGCGAAATTCCGCTTGCAGTTGCCATCCAAAATAACCATATGGGCTTGATGTTTACGGCACTATGGTTTTTACTGTCAGTGCATTTACTGTCAGTCAGTAAAGTTTGGGTATAGTTTTGCCAAAAGATATTTTAGAACAGTTATCGACTAACAGTAAATGGGACTGACAGTAAAAACAATAGTGCCATATAATAATTGATGGAGTTGTTCATAGGTCGTTTAATGCACCACAAGAAATGACTCTAAAGCTTTGATTGTGAAATAGGTTACAACCCTTAAGCCGAAGTAAATTTGACAGTTTATTATGAATGGCCTCGTTTGTTACCGACATTTTCACCAAAACCAAAAAAAAAAAAAAAAAAAAAAAAAAAAAACACAACATACGCGACATTGCAAATTCGCTCATAGTGAACGCGTTGGGATTTCCACATTTTATTGACCATTCGTTGTAAAAGAATCTAGCACCAACGCTTATTCTCCCTTGAAAAAATGCCCCATATCAGTTTTCTTTTTGTGTTGATCGCTTCTCAGTTATTTATTATCCCTCGCTGTCCTTAATCCAGGAGGTCTGCGATCCCGTCCTCGACATACCACGTCCGCCCCACTCTCATCTCCTCCACTCCTTCGATCCTGAGCGCCACACCTCGGATCCACTTCAACCTCGGCCTGTGCTCTTGCATCCAAAGCAACTGCTCCTTCCAGATTCTATGATCCACACCTCGGATCCGCAGCTCGTCCAACTGCGACAAACTCGACAGACGACCCAGGCCTGATGCTAGAGTAAACTGCAACGTATCCATCGGAACCACAGCATCCTCATTCACAGGATGACGGAGATATTGATGCGAACGCACGAGCTGCATTACACGCAAGCGAGGAAGATCGCTATAGGAGCAAGCGATTGACATGTCTAGGCTCCGAAGACGAGTGAGCTGAGCCAATTGATTGTAGACAACTTGCTGCAAAAAGTATTTTCCTTCTTCGTCATCATCATCATCTGCATCGCCAAAGTGCGTCTCACTGATCTCGTCTGCAAATCCAGTAATATCCAAATGAAGCACCTCGATCTTGTGGCAGGCCCAAGCGCATCCATCACGAATCGCCCTCGGCCCAATCGCCAGCCCTTCGCCCTTGAGGCTTCTCAGATCACTGCACGACCTCAGTAACTCGGACACCGCATCGGAGCAGCTAATACCGTTCTTCTACCAGGTACACATAGTGCCCATATACACTCGCTGCAGTGCGGGGCAGAGTTGGGCCAGCGCCGCCAGTAACGAGGGATTAGATGCATCGAGGGACACTTCAGCTAGATTGGAGATGGTGCGCCAAAAGATCCTGATCGACTCTTCCACCTGGATGTGATTCAGATTGATGCGAACGAACCGAACTTTTAGCGCCAAGGCTGAGGACCCAACTCTGTGGTTGTCATCGTTGCTATTGTCACCGTCAATCGCGTCTGTATACTATTTCTGTAGTTGTACACCATATCCGCTTGATGACCCATCAAAGAGCCGTACCTGGATCGACCGGAGATTGGGGCAATTCCGAAGCAGAAGCCAGATTCGGGACCACGACCGATTCGAGTCGCGGAAAGTGCATGGTCAGGCGTGGATAGAGCACCCAAGAAAGTCTATTCACGTTTAACCGACGCAAGTGCGCTCCTTCAAGACGGATCGGGATGGTGAGCGCTTTGTACGAGATTACCCATGGACCAGCGAAAGAACTGAGCGTGTTCCAAATCATTTTTGATTTCCCTTTTCTTTCTTCACTCCATGGGCACAATGCATCATTCTCGCCTCCTCATTACTCGCGCTTGCTCTGCAAAGCGTTTATCGCGCTTTCATTTCTTTGGCGCTGATGGAAGTTGTGGCATTGGAGACAATCGCCTGTGGGTACTACATGCTATTGCCATCCATCTTTTCAAGCGGCTGCTATGGAGTCCCCAATAGCCTTGCTGGGCCTGCCTGTCAGCTGCCAGCGAACCGTCATATCTGTCGTAAGCACTGTGAGGCGGATCAAATTTCCAATTTTTGCCAGGGATCTAGATGGCAACTCTTTGGTGGATCAAGTGTTCGAAAAACTGGTTCCTTGTTGTTTCTATCTGTGGTCACTTTTTTTCTATTGTTCTACTTTATAGATCCAAGAATTGGCACGAGGATCTGACGTCGATGATAGTACAGGACGAGGAACGTTGCGGCAACCAGGAGGGACCCTTGCATATATGACAGGATCGTTGGAATTATATCAATCATCGGGGGTGGACTTGCTTGCTGCAGAGAGACTATTTAAGGATTTGTATATTGGAGACTACAACGGAATGGGACTAATAAAAGATGGTCAACACCATTTACAATTGTATTTCAAAACGAACCCCTTTAAAAGACCACTTGCAGTTAGCTGATCTGATCGCAAGTAGCACTATAGAGGAACAAAGTATGATCTGGACAACACTAGAAAGTGAAACATCCATCCAGAGTCGCCGTAGGCAGGAGTTGCGACTACTACGGTTGCAACCTCGATCTCCGCTCCTACTGCAGCAAAAGTTATCCTGACTACCTTTACAATCGTTCTAACATTCGCACCCTCAAGTAGGTTACTGCCGAGTGGTAATGGTGGAGGGCAAAGGGGGCTGGCAGGGTATATTTTGATAACACTGTTCTCTTCACATGAACAAGTAAAACATCGTGGCAGTGGTTCTTTCGACATGAAGTATTACATTCTTACCTATCTCAAACTTCAGTTTACGTCGAACAAAAAAAGAGATCCAAACACTTTACTGTCAAAGCTCTTGTAATTGGCGACAGCCACTATCCGCCACAATAAAGGAGCATGTCGACAAATCATCCATACTTTCTCTGAAGGGCGCCCAATCCGGCGTGTCCTGCAGCTGAACATTCTCGATAATAAATTCTATCAGCGGGTACACATAAACCAATTGGTGAAGAAATAGGATGCTCGAATGGGTGAGTTCCTGCGGAACCGATCCAGTTCCTTGAACAGCGAGGGAAAGTAGGCTAGGCCTAGGACAATCGACAGAGGGCCAGAGCTGTAGCCACCCGCTGATGTTGTCGCCAGAGAGCGCCAAGGATATGAGTATAGGCCATGGGAAGTTCTGAAGGGTTTGGGGTCACGGAAATCAATAGAGAGGGATCAAAAGGGGAGCACATGATACGGAGATGTTCAAGACCAGTAAGGCAGAAAAACTTCTAGATAGAGGCTAGGCCGTTCGTTGTGAGGGCAGAGACATCCAAAGTGAAGGAAGCCAGGGCCAAAGGATGCTGTTGAGTGACCGTAGCCAAGAACTAAGTATAAAAGTCCGAGATCGGAGAGAAGAAGTAGTCACATTCCCACTAGAGGAACTCAAAGTCCATGGCCATATCTACTGACACACCTCGATTCGCAGTGTAGTCCAATCGAGTCTCTCGAAAAATTGTCTTCGCTGCGCCTTGCATCAAGTGGTTTGGCCGTCTACTCTTTCGCCTTCGCCCTGATCATCTGTCCTATCTAACATTGCCTCTCAATGGCGCATACCCTAACTCTGAAGAGTTTCTGTGTGGCATCCGACCACATAGCCCGTGGATCAACCCGGAAAGACACTTTCGACCAGATGGTCTATAGACAATATGTTCGAGTTTATTTCTGACCACGCTACAAGGCACTTCCACTCCCCAAGCTTCGCAGACGACTTCCTGCCAACAGGGGGATCACGCAAACAATGTGTGATCGTGCTCTCCTCTGTTTCTTGATCGTTCAACATCGCCTATAGATTTGCTCCGCACGCGCCAAAGTCACCAAGAAAAAAAAAAGTAGGTGCAAAATGAGAGAAAAAGACGATCAAGTAAAAAGAGGCTCAGGGCCGTAAACCACATCCCAACAAAGAGACGGGTTCTCTGCCTAGCAAAACTCTGACAGGATGATGGGGTGTTTTTATGAAGCGTGAAGAAAGGAACGTCGCGTCGGTTATTGCAAAGAATTACTGTCCCTCATCCAAGCGTGCATGTGGATATTCTGCCAACCAATGAATCTATCCCTTGTCAAAGAAAGGATACATTGGAATTAATGGAGAAACACAGAGCCGAGAGGCTAAAGTAATTCTCTGGGACAAAGAAACCAGAACGCTTCATTCCTGTTCACGACCTTCGTTACCCATCACTCGGTTCGTGTTTTGCTGTGTTCATCATCGCCGAATTGTTGTTTCGCTCCAAAATTCCTGTCTCCAGTGGTTGTGTCAATCAACGAAAGAGTACTCGTAAAGATACAAGTAATCAAATTCAGATTTGGCTAAAGTTCGTCATCCCCCAACATTGAATCAGGGTCAGGGAGACAGGATTAAGGTATGTGTGTATGAAGTAAAGCAAATCCCAGATTCGTGTCTCTTTTTGTTCTTCGGTGGCGATAAGGAAATAAGCTAGGAAATAAGCATTGATCCTGGAAATAAACGACAACTGCCAACAATGGGTGCCAGATTTTTGTGTGCATTGAAACATTTATGCGAGAGAACTCCAGCTAGAAAGGTGCACCCTTCTCGCCTGTGGGGCTGGCAGGCATGCCTCCGTACTTGTCCTTCCAGATCCAAGAGTTGCCTACGGTGTTCAGGCCTTGTGCCGCAGCCAGGCGGTAGTACTTTGCAGCCTTGAACATGTCCTTCTTCACACCCACACCATGGTAATAGCACCAGGCCAGATCGTTTTGAGCATCAGGGTCACCCTAAAATTTTCATAAAGAACAAGTATTTGTAAGTGAAAGAAAGACACAAAGAACTTGCAAAACAAACAATAGCATGACAAAAAAGGCCTCTTACAAGATTAGCTGCAATCTCAAAGTAATACGCTGCAGTCTTCTTGTTCTTGTCCGCACCCCATCCGTGTCGGAAACAGATACCCAACTCGTAAATCGCCAGCACCAGCTCTCCCTTGGCGGCAGTGCTAGCAAATGAATCTCGGCTCTTCAGGTCTCCGACCGCATGCTCAGCAGACTTTTGCAGGTACTGGAAAGCCAGCTGGCGGTTGGAAGCACAGCCCCAACCGTGGCGGACCGACAGACCGTACATCAGCATACCAACTGGATCACCCAGCTCAGCCGCTGTGCGGAAAAAGTGTGTTGCCTTGGCAATGTCGCCAACCTCGTGGTACTCAATACCCTGGCGGACGAAATCCTCAGCCTTCTCGGGCATGGGATTCGCGGGGCCCACGGCTTCCTCGGGGCGGACATAACCACCGCTGGGCAAGTGATGAGCTGGATGGGGGTTGAGGTTATAGTTGGATCCGTTAGGTCCTGACATGGGTGGACCCCTTGGAGATGGCGAGGGTCCGTTGCGATATCCCGATCCTGAGGCTCCAGGGAGTGGCGATGCAGGGCTACGAGATGGCGACTTGGATCGGGCGGGATCGTGGCTGTCACCTCGCTGTGGATAATCGTTGGGTGAGAGATTGAGGTTGGCTGGCTTTGAACGAGGCGAGTTGCTGCCGTCCTGGTTGGGGTGGCGAGGGCCGGGATTGGGGTTGTGGCTTTGGTTGTGGTTAGGGGTGCTGCGTCCACTTTGGTTGTGTCCTCCTGGGTATGGTCCTCCTGGGCCATGCGAATGGTTGGCTTGTTGTTGTTGCCTATGCCCCGAATTGTTGTTCGAGGTGCTCCCGGTAGATGAATTCCTCACTGGGATATCGATCTCTCTATGATTGGTGTTGTGAAGGCCATTGCTAGGTGGGTTTGGCCGGTTTGTCTTCATCATAGGCCGACCATCGTCTTGGCGAGAGTGGTCAATTGAGGCCAAAGAGGATGCAGATCCGCCGTTGCTTCCGTTCTGGCGCTGTTGCTGGCGGAGACGTTCCTCGCGCTGATCCTTGATCATCCTCTGAGAACTCGAAAGCTCCAGTGCCCCTCCCTTGTTCATCATTGCAGGACGCTGGTTGGGTGCAAAGAGTGAGATGTTGGGCACAGCGTTGGGTCGCTTATACGAGATTGATAGCCTCGAGATTGAGCGTCTGTAGGAGAGCATTGATCCCGAATCAGAGTCGTCACTATCGTCCTCTCCATGCACTGAGGGTGGCTTTTGTTGGAGCTTTTGCTGATATTCCAGAGCCTGTTTTTGGTGATGCTCATGACCTTCATCGCGATCCTCGTCGTCGCTATTGTATTGATGGTTGTTGTGGTGCTGGCGACTCTGCTTTTGAGGCTGAGAAGTCTGGTTTGGGGAGTGCTCGCGTTCGTACGAAACAGGAGAAGCAGGGGCTGGAGATGCTTGACGTCGGCGCGAAGATGAGCCAGAGGATCCGCTACTGTGGCTAGGGTTCAGCTGATGCGGTTGCTTCTGGTAGTGACGATCACTGTGTTGAGAATGGGCAGAGTAGGCTGATCCGGCTGAAGGCGACTGTCTCAAGACGCCACCTCCGATCTGTGGGTTCTCGTATTGGTGATGGTGAGAGGATGACGAGCCCATAGAACGAGCCGAGGCTGAGGATCCAGACTGCTTCAATGCCCCGGAAGATGCAGACGAGGGGCCATAGTTGTCAGTAGATTGTTTGCGCTGAGGTGCACCATAACTGTCGCCGGACTGCTGGCGCTGAGGTTGTTGAACGTAGTTGTCGCCGGACTGTTGACGTTGAGGTGGACGTTGACCTGGGGTAGGGGTCTTTTTGCGGGCCTGCTGGTACTGGGACTGATCGTAGGTTTCAATGTTGACACGGTCCTGGACGGGATCGTCAAGACGAGTCAGGTTGAGCTGACCTGTAATGGCCTTGACAGGAGTGGGACTCGAAGGTGAGATGGGTGAAGGTGGACCGTTGTTGCTGTGGTTGCTGTAGCCGTTGGAAGCTGGAGTCTTGAGATAGCTCAGCTGACTCTGCTTGGGCTGAGAATGCTGAGGGCGAGGGCTGTGGCTAGGTGCTGCGTTGTCTCTGCTGTTGCTTCGGCTGGTGGGTGTTTGGTGCTGCTTGTGGCCATAATCGCCGTTGTTGTAGTTGGTGCGAGAGGAGGTGGAGGAGAAGGACGATTGGGGTGTCAAATCGGAGTAGCCATCATGGTCCTGGTGATGTTGCTTTGAACGCGATGAAGAAGAAGACGGTTGATCAGGATATTGGGTATAAGATCCGTTCGCGTTGTATCGCTGTTGTTGTTGCTGCTGCTGAGGCTGTTGCTGTTGCTGATAGTAGTGTCGACCACCGTCGGTGCTGGCCATGGCTTTTTTGGGTATTGGTTGAAAGCGGTCGAGTGTTGTGTAACAGAACGGATTGGCAAAAGAAGGTCAAGCACTAGGTCTACTGCAAGATGTGAACAAGAACGAGGGTCAGAGAGTGAGGTGGTTTGCAATGCATCCTTTTGAGCCAGGGATAAAGCATCCTCTTGAAGTCGGCAGCAGGAGATGAAGGCGGGTAAACTCATCCGTTTGATGGAGTATATTAAATGGGTTGTCTGCTGATCTGCCGAAGCATAAAAGGTTTTGTGTGCGTGTGTCTGCTACACCCTCAGTTCGGATGAGAGATTGAATCGCCCATCAGTCCCTTTGGCTGGTGTTTTGCATGCGCGGCATGAGTTTGAGCAAGGAGGTGGGTTGGGAGAGGATGGACTTACAGAAATCCTTTTTGAACCAGCAAAAAGAGATTATGGGGAGGATGCGAGCGAGTTGGGCACGGAGAGGAAGGAGATGGAGAAGGAGGAGGGGATGGAAGTGGAGGTGATGAGGTGGTGAGGTACAACGAAGAGGAGGGATGAGAATGGATGAGGCGTGCTTGCCAGGGAAGGAGACGAATGCCAAGATGGGTGGAGGGAAGAGTAGAAGGTCTTGAAGGGAAGAGGTAAAAGGGAAGGGAAGGGGAGAGGGCCAAGCGTGGGTTCTCAGATGTCTTTAGGATCGAACAAAATGGCCTGACCCACTGATCCAACCTGATAACTACGATGCCGGCAGGAATTGCGTGCAAATACATCCGCAGGTACTACTGCAGACTGTGTCTGTAGGAGCATCCAAGTTCAAAGTCCAACGAATGAGAACAAAGCTCTCTCCTTTTGATGAGAGCCAGAGCCAGGCTACCAAACCAAGTGAACCAACAACCAAGGCAAAGTGGAGTGAACCAACACCCACCAGAGAAGAGAGCAATTTGCCATGGTTCATATTGCTATTAGTTGCTGAAATGGGCTATCAAGAAAGAACTACCATCGGATCAAAAAATGCCTTGTGAAAGAAAGAAAGACACAAAAAAGTAAATATACTACCAATGAGCACCGGACATCGCAGTAGTCGAGGGAGTATTATACTGAGGTTTGGTACCCGTGGGTGTTACTGGCAGATCCACGATCGCGTCAGTTGTGACGAGAAGCGAGGTTGTCTCGCCCCCACTTGACCTCCTTGGTAATTACCGAGAGGTTCAAAATAGAGAGAAAAAACACACTGAGTGACACAGTACACCGCTGCGTGTCCCCTGAAGAAATATTGTCCGCATTGGGAACAGTCATGGTTGAGTACCATGCCATGCCATGCGATGCTGACAGCGTGCTCACATCTCTTGAGAGTGAGATATTCGTAATTGGTAATTGGCGTATAGTTAGTCGAGGTTGCACTCATGAAACACTGAAAAGTGTCTTCTTTCCGTTTTGCACTAGTCTCTTGAAGGTTGCACTTAGTCCCCATTCCACCCCAGCCAAAGAACTCCTAGAGATGGATCCAAGAGTGCTAAATAGTACTTTCCGCACATACTTGTTAACAGGCATTTTACCGACCAACTCGCCAGTTTTTTATTGTTTTTGTTTTTTGCTGCCTGATCCGTACTGTACGCACTGGGTGTGTTCGTTCATATGCGAGAAATTTAAAAATAATTAATTGGCTCGCCGATATAAATAACACCGCTCACCCTCCATCTCGAACCTTGCTGAATAGGTTTTGCGTCCTTGTCTTGACCCTGTCTTGTCCCTGCTTTCCCCTGTTTCTCTGCCTTTCCTGCGTCTTGCTGCTTAAACTCCCTGCTAAATCCACATCTTTCCCACACTCGCTCAATCAAGTTGGGCGCCTCTTTACTCTTGACCTCAACGCCAGCTTTGCTCCTCAGATTTGTGTGACATTATTCGAGATTAGCCTGATCATGGGCACACGCGATCGACTGCACATAACACGGATTGGTTCTTTTACCGGGACACATGCTTTGATTTTCAAGAGGCCCACGCCTCTTCTACAGTATATTTCTTGACGCTCACTACGCCCTGCTCTGATACTCAAAATAACAGAAACCCAATGGCGTTGTCATCTCCATGTTTTGTGTTAGCTCTCTCCTGTCAGTTAATCTGGGACAAATGCAATGGATGACGACTCCGTTATTTTTTTTAAGCGCCAGTTTGGTGGCGAAATATTTTTTCGGCAAGGGGATAAACAACATGGAATTGCACAAAGGGTATGCGACTCTGTGTCGCTATCACAGCGGTCAGCTCCAATGCACTATCGAAAGAAGGGATGCGTCTCCGATTAAAACCAATAGATATGATGATGTGGTTTTTAAGCACATTGGTCATCAACGAACATAAACCGGAACTCCATAAGGGCACACCACCCATCCACCTCGCTTTGTTTTCGTTCTTTTAAGTAGCACCCACTGGCGCATAGCTTTTGTCCTTTTATTTCTCTATTTGCCCTTCACCTTGAATGTCCTTGTTCCCATTGACTTTTTTACCTGTACGATATCTGTCCTCTTTGCCGTTAGAACACTAAACACATAACATCGATAAATAAAATGGACTCTGTCAATGACGTTGTGCTCAATGTCGACAACCGACCGTCCGTGGAACAAGGATCCAGCGGGAAACGACGATTGAACATCAACCCGACCAAGGCTGTCATTGGAGGCATCACCCAGAGCACTCACGCCGTCAGAGGTGGACTCTCTCAAAGTATACAGAAAGAAGTTCCCCCACTCCAAGTCTTTGTGTCTTACTTTACGCAATATTAACATAAACTCTTCTCATTCTCGTTCACTTCGAATAGTGGAAAAGGGCGTCAACAATGTTGGTGGCAAACTGACCAAGGTGCCTGGAATCAGCCAAGGTGTCTCCATTTTTGCCGACTACCGCAAGTTCTTAGACCGAGGCAACGTCATTGATCTAGCAGTGGCTGTCGTCATTGGTAAGTTCCAAGGCGAGGAATGTGAATAAGAATCGGGACTGTGCGCAAATCTCAAATGCAAGGCCACACCATGCACAACAGCCAAGCCCGACTGCGCCCAATAGGAATAATGGTCTTTTGGAGGGAATAGCTTAAATCGTGGCTGTTCTCGGCGTTCTATCCTTCTAATCGAACCATGCGAACACTCATCTTTTTAACTCTGTAGGTGCCGCCTTCACTGGAGTAAGAATCGGGTTAGATTGACACATGGGGAACTATTGATAACAGGTGACACTTGCACTCACTCCTCCCACCTGCTCTCTGTCTGTATTGCAACATGGCGGAATCTCTAGATTGTCGACAGTCTGGTTAAAGACATTATTGCACCCTTAATATCCTTGGCATCTGGCAAGGCACTAGAAGGTTCGTGCATTAACCCATTCGCATGCTCACCCTTTGCATAGAGCAGAAATGTCGACTGAGCATAGCATCTCATCTTTTCGATAAAAACAGAAAACTTTGTGGTCCTGCGCAAGGACGAGTCATTTGTGAATCCAGATGTAGGGCACACGCCCGTTCGAGTTTTGCTTCGAGACAGCCTAATGAGTATATCTGACCATTACAATTAAATGGGATTCTAGTACTCTACACGCGAATCCGTCAAGGCCAGTATGGCGCTGTCGTGGAACTATGGCAACTTTGTGCAGACCGTCATCAATTTTTTCATAATTTCTGCCTGTGTTTTTGTCATTGTCAAGCGTAAGTATTTCTTACTAGTCTTTATTCCTCGTCTTGGATGGTTCTAAGCTTTCCTGTTTCTTCTTCTTTCGACTTCTAGTGTACCAGATGGGTAGGAATACCAAGACAGCTGTCACCGAAAAGAAGTGTCGCTACTGTACTGCATCGATTGAGTTGGATGCGGTACGATGCTCCCACTGCACCAGCTGGCTCGACATGAACGAGTATTACAATCTCAAGCAACTAATGGCGCAAGCACGAGATGGTCCTCGATCTGATCTTCAAAAAGAAGAATATAGCAAGCACGGGCAAGTTGACAGTCCCGATCGTCGACATCTTTGAGGATCTGAGAAAAGAAATGTGCATTTGTTCTACCGAGAATCGAACAAAAATAAAAAGAATAAAAAAAAAGATGATCGAACTCCGGCTTCTATGGATTGGTCCATTGGGATCCAGACTTGATCTGGCCTTTTCTTTTTAAGTTTAGGATTGAGAATCGAGGCTTTTTTCTTTCTTTCTCGCGCGCGCAGCGGTATGGTTCCTTCCAAGATGTTAACAGCGACGAAAAGAAAAGAAAAAGAAAAAGTGTCCTTCGTACAACCACGCAATGGTGGCAAGTGCATATCCAGACAGGCAAAGGCTCAGTGATCACAAAAAAAAATGGCGCATGCGATTGTCCCGTAGATGCTTCTCTGTCGAGAGAGACGAGAAATGATTTGCTCACAGTGGTATGGACGGGCGAAGCTTTTCCTCTCAGGGTCGCTTAGTCGTCCAGACTAACTGAAGGGCGGAGGAGAAGGAAAGGGTCGCGTGGTGTGCTTTTGAATTCAAGACGACGACAAAAGCAACTGTCATTTTGTCAGCCAATGAGCACAAGTGGATGCCCGTTGTGAGTGCCAAGTGGCCCAGTTGCCCCAGTTGCCGACCGAGTTCTTGTCCAGTGGTTTGATCCGCGCTTTCTTTTGGACATGTAAGCCAACCTTAGTTGCTTTGGTGCTGTCCTGTCGAATTGCAGCATTCCCTCCACGCTTGTAGTGCCAGCTCGGTACCCTCATGCTGTCCAACCAACTATAAACAGGTTTATTTTGGTGTCTCTCTTCCACGGCTTTGAGAACAGCGAAAAGAGTTCAACCCCCGCATGTATTTTTTGGCAGGCTTCCCCTGTTTCTCAATATCTGTCCTCGCCTTGTCTTTTTTGGAACAAACACTCAAGGCTGCCAAATTCGGCCAATCAGGAGCGAGGGTGTCATGTCTGCCTCGTCCCTCCTGGCCACTCCTTGGGCGCACGTTCCATTTCCGAGGACTGCCATTCGCTGGACAGCGCACTAAACAAGCCGAGAAGGAAGGGAAATGAACACTTTTCGACGCTTTTGTTTATGCTTTGTCTGCACTCGCTCGGTGCTCGTGGGGAGAGTGAATGGACCACACACTTTGTCGAGCTGCTTATTATGCCAGCCCAAAGAGTGGTGAGTTGATCAAGAGGTTGGTTGACTTGGAGTGTGCACACGGAGAACATGCTCTCTTGACCAGTCATTTTCCTCCATTCAGGCACATCGAAACACAGGCAGGGCACAAGGCCCCTCCCTTCCTCCATGCCCGATCACCACACCCTCACAGTGTCTGACCTTGGTGTCGACAACCCACCTATTCTTGTCGTGGGTGCACGCTTGGCTTGCGCTCGTTGCAGTTTGTGCAACCGGAGAAATATTCGCTCACATGTCGTCCTTTCTTTCTTTCTTGACAGGGTTGTCTTTCTTTTCTCTCTTCTTCTCTTCTTTTCTCTCTTCTTCTTTCACTCTCATCGCTTTGTTCTCTGCATTCTCAATTCTGTCTCTCTTTTCTTTTCTTCTTTCTTCTTTCAACTTTTTGTTACACACCATCATCCATCATCTATCAGATCCATCGCCCACACACAACACTCTCCTCCTCGATCCACTTATCCAAACCCCCTTGGCTTAATTATCTCCTCCAACCATCCACATATTTCGCCCATCATATTATACCGCGAATGCACTGACAACAGAAGACAACACACCCAAAAAAAACAGTCCTTCCCCCCTATCCACGTCCACCACACTTCCAACTCTCATTCCCTCTTGCACTCAGTTTTTCGTTTTCAACAACTTCCAACTACTTTCACCATGGAACACACACATACCCAGCTTCAACAGCAAACCACCACCACCACTCCCTCGCCCCCTCCTACCCCTACGCACACCACCACCACCGCCAACAACAAAACATGCCCTACCCCTTCATCACAGTCAAGTCCCACTTCACAGTTTGATGTGGTCAACCACAGTGTCCACGACACACTCCAAATCGTAGCCGCCCTCCTGTCCATGGCTGTGCAGCGCAACGACCGCCAGTACAACCCATTGAAGGACCCCGTCACTCTCTTCCACTCGCGGGCGGTGCCTCGGATCTCGATCGAGGCCTACCTGACCCGGATCCTGCAGTACATCCCCTTCACCAACGAAGTGCTTCTCAACGTGCTCGTCTTTCTGGAGCGGATTGGCGGTCTGGAGGGGATGCAGCTCAAGTCTCTGTCCAACAATAACAACAATAATGCCGAGTCATCTACAACTGCTTCATCATCCTCATCCTCATTCTCCTGTACCTCTCCTCCTTCCCCTCGCTCTTCATCTTGCTCCTCTTCCGAAGAAGGAACAACGTCCGTGCCGTCGTCGTCATTGGCGAGGACACTTGCTGCAGCTGCAGACCCTTTCTCTTGCCCAGCCAGCAACTCCGACCCAATTTTCCCAATGATTCAAAAACGTGGCCGTGACGAGGGAAGGGAGGAGCACGAAACGGCCTCGACCCACGACGGGAAGAGGCAAAAGAGTACCTCCACGACAATGACTACATCAGGTACCATTGCAGGTACCCAGCCCATTTCATCTCAGCAACAATACCAACATCATCAACATCAGCCATATGTCCCAGTCAGCCCTGCGACCACACCCATGACGGCCCCACTTTCACCCAGCACTGTCTCATGCTCGCCAGTCGAGCAGGAACAAGAACAAGGACAAGCTGTTCTTCCGAAGAACAATGGGTTCCGGATCAACAGCTTCAACATCCACCGTCTGCTGATCACTACGGTCATGGTTGCTGCCAAGTTCACATCTGATCTGTTCTACTCCAACGCTCGCTATGCCAAGGTAAACATTTGTTCTTTGCTTCCCCACATTGTCATGTCGCACAAAGTTGTTTTCGTTACGAAAAATATGAACATCGTTCAAAAAGCTACACACAACACAACCGACACAGCGACTTTTAATATAATTTACACTTCAAGACACTGCATCGTATATTTCTAACCACTTTCGATTTCATCTCTTTTTGAATAACAGGTTGGTGGTCTGAACTTGCCAGAGCTTAACCAACTCGAGCTCGAGTTTCTCTTCACAAGCCGGTTCGAGCTCAACGTCAAAGTCGACGAGATCCAGCGGGTCGGCGATAGTCTGTTGCAGTTCCGAGCTGAGCTCGTCCAGCTGCAGCTGCAGCAGCAACAGCAAATGATGAGCCGTATGATGATGATGGCCACCCCATCGCTTCCTGTTGTCACCTCAGCGTACCCCGCACACCCTGCTCAGCACTACCAGCCATCTATTTTTGTCCAAGCTGTGGAACAGCCCAAGACCAGCTACTGCCCCACTGCCACCTCGATCCCCTCGCCTGCGACCAGCACCACATCGTCGGCCGTTTCCACACCTGCCATGGTCACCCCCGTGCCTGCGCCGGCCTTTGCTGTCTCTGGCCCAGGTGCTCGCCCACATCTGCTGTCCCCACCCGAGGAGAAACGGCCCTGGTCCGAGACCGAGGTGCAAGAGTTCTAAAGAGAAGACACACAGCCGCTTTTTCAACCATCTGCATTTGTTTCTACTTTTTTCTTTTTTTTCCAGCATTTTATTTTGATTTTCAGTTCTGTAATATACCACTTTGTCTTTGCCCTTTTTCTTTTCTGTACACTTTTGCCATAGTATCCAATATTCCACTTCTTTGATTTCTTCAACACTCTACTTGTATTACTAGGAACTCCCTCTTCTAGAATAGCCCTTGATACCAAAATCGAATTCACTGATATAAACCATGTCTCTTTTTCGCTTGTAACAAAAAAAAAACCATTCGTTATCGATTCATGCCTCTTTTGTCCTACTTTTATTCCAGGACATGTATTACACAGCATCCCGATTCGTTCGAGTGCCCAAGCTGCGCCAGCATCGCAACCACGTCGCGGTTGAACGCCTCGGGGCCACAGATCACGATCTGGACTGGCTCTTCCTCCTCCTCCTCTAACGATAATGCTGCCATATCAGCACTACTAGTCTCGACTTTCCAGGCACTGTAATGCGACCTCAGTGTCTCCTGCAAAATTTGCGGCGTGATCCGCCCAGATGAGGTAGCAACACTTTGCTCTTCACTCTGGTCTCGACCATCGTCCTGATCGCTCGGTTGAACCAAATCACTCGGTGACATATCCGTAGACGACAGGATATGCTGCACACGGACAAACGTCCTAACACCTACATCATCTCCACTTTTCGACACTGTTTCTTTTCTAACGGGCTTTGAAAACGAGTGCAGCTCCTGTCTGAGCCAGATATCCGCCCGTGTGCGATTGCAATAGATCAGATCCAACTCCACTTGGTCCTGTGCTTGTTCCTGTCTCTGTTCCTCCCCTTCCTCCTCCTCCTCCTCCTCCTCCCGATCCCGTCGCGCCATTAGCTCGGCATGGTATTGCTGTAAGATCTGGTACATGGGGGTGACCCCCGAGCCAGCGGCGATCATCACCACTCGTCGCTTGCTCCTTCTCTGCATCTGTTCCAGTTGTTGTCCTGGGATGGGGAGATGGTCCAGATCGAACCCTGTCCGGACTGGCCCACGGAGGTACAGCACACCCTTCTCCTCATCCAGCCCACCAGCTGCTGTCGATGCACAAGAGGATGGCGACCACACCTGCAGCGCCCGGAACATTTCTGAGGTCCTGTGTGGCGGCGGGTACAACTTGACCAAAAAAGTCAGTTTGCCATGCGAGGACGGCAAGTCGACAGGAGTGAACGCTTTGGTCACAAACTGTTGTTGTTCCTTCTGGTCCTGATCCTCGGCGGTGCTGTGAGATCTCGGAAGCTGGAACCGAATCAGGATGTGGAACGTGCTCAGCTTGCCACTGCTGGCGACGGACGACGGGCTGGGCGTGTCGCAGACGATCAAGAGTGTGTTGTCGGCGAGCCTCTGCTTCTTCAGGATCTTGAATGGCCGGTACGCACGGACACTCAGTCCCTTCTCCTCGTCCAAGACTTCTTCACGAGTCTTTGTTTGAATCTTGGGCCATGTTGCACTCGATGCCAACATCGCCGTTGGTTCTGTGACCCCGTTCTCGAGATCCCGACACGCCTGCTCGTACTGCCGCTGCAGCTCCTGTACGGTCTGCTTATGCGCCTCCAGGTCCTGGTAGTAGAGGGTGTTGATGCATGGGTCACAGTCGTTGCCACAGCACTCGCCAGGGCCTGGCTTGCGTGGCTCGGCTGGCAAGACAAGCTTGAGCTGTTTCTTCCGAGTGCGTAGGTTGTATGACGTGACGATGCCGTAGCTTTTGGCAGGGGGTGCAGGTGTTGTACTAGTGTTCTGAGATGTGCCGGGTAGTATCTGTTGTTGGTTAGGCGAGTCCAGCAGCGATGAAGGTGATGGTTCCTGGGTGGCCTTTTGGGCTTCAGCTTTCGCTTTGGCTGCCGCAATCTCTTCTAGCCATTTAGCCACGGCTGGATTCATTCCCGAGGTTGGAGATGTAGTTGATGAATGAGGAGGACTAAAAAAGAAGAGTCGAAATATGCTTCGTTTGATCTATGCGGCCAAAACACACTGATCATGACTAACTGCTGTCACACAATATTTTTCCTCCAAGAAAAAAAAAGCAACAGGATGTCTTGCACACCTGCACATCCAATAATCGTAAAAGCACCAAAGATCTTCTTCTCATAGACGTTTAGAGCTATCCAGCTGTCATCGAAAAAAAAAGATGTTTTGATTGAACTCATTTGCTTTTTATTTTTGATAGTAGCGGGCAAAAGAAATCCTTTTCAAATGATTTTTTACAAAGAGAATACTTGACACAAACAACGAAACAACTGTAAAATTGATTGAAAAACAAGAGGGCGAAATTAAACAATTTACAGACGGTCGAGGAAACGGTCAAGAGGAGGAATCTCCTCCTTGAGACCCTTGCGCTTGCGGATCGAGAGAATCTTCTCGATCAACTTGGGGTCCTCATGAGAGACACCGTTCATCAACTGCCAGTGATCGAAGACAGACTGGGGGAAAGCCTGACCACCGGTGGCCTGACGAAGATCGGCAGTGAAACCGAAGGACTCAGCAATGGGCAAGTGAGCCTTGACGATGTACATGGGGGTACCGGGGCGCTGCTCCTCACCAATGGTGTGGCCACGACGCTTGTTCAAAACACCGTAAATACCACCCATGGCCTGCTCGGGGCAGGTAATCTCGACCAAGTAGACGGGCTCCATGAGACCGGGCTGGGCGACGTAGGCGGCGGCGTAGATGGCGCTGCGGCAGGCGGGGATGATCTGTCCACCACCGCGATGGATGGCATCAGCGTGGAGAACAACATCCAAGATGTTGAAGCGGCATCCGCGCATGTTCTCCTCGGCGAAGACACCCTCACGGGTGGCCCACTGGAAGGCAGCAACGCAGGAATCCTTGATTTCGCTCAAGTACGCAACTCCCTTGGTCATATCAACCATCAAGTTGGCACCGTTGGCATCGGGACCGAAAGCCCAGATCTTACGGGCCTCCTGGTTGTCCCACTCGAACTCGTCGGAGAGGACACGGGCACGGGCCTTGAACTCGTCACGGGGACCGACCTTACCGTTCTCGATGGCGAGGGAAAGCTCCTCACCGAGAGGGGCAGCCTTCATGAAGATACGGTTGTGCTTGTTGGGGGACTTGGCAAGAGCAGTGACGGTAGACTCGCCCTGGATGGTCTCCTTGTACTGGACGACGGGGTCGGCCTTGCGGAGGGGGACACCGGCGTGGTCCTCCTCGAGATCCTTCAAGCAAATCTCCAAGTGGAGCTCTCCGGAACCGGCAACAATGTGCTCACCAGACTCGTTGGTGAAGCAGAGAACACAAGGATCGGACTTGGAGAGACGCTTGAGACCCTCGACCAACTTGGGGAGATCGGCAGCGTTCTTGCACTCGACGGCGACCTGGACGACGGGGGAGACAGAGAACTTCATGACCTTCAAGTTGTGGGCAGCATCGGAGGTGGTGATGGTACCAGACTTGAGCAAGAACTGATCAACACCGACCAAACCGACAATGTTACCGGCAGGGCAGTCCTCGATGGGCTCGACGTAACGACCCATCATGAGAACAATACGCTGGACAGACTTGACGAACAAGTCAGACTTGGAGCCAACCTGGTAGTTGGGGCCCTGGATGCGGACCTTGAGACCAGCACGGACGGTACCGGAGAAGACACGACCGAAAGCGTAGAAACGACCCTTGTCGGAGGTGGGGACCATCTTGGAGACGTACAACATGAGGGGACCGTTGGGGTCGCAGGCAGCGATACCCTTGGCGCACTCATCGTCCTGGGGACCCTCGTACAAGTTCTCGACACGGTACTTCTGGGCGGTGACGGGGGAAGGCAAGTGGATAACAATCATCTCCAAGAGAGCCTCACCAGCGGGCAAGAACTTCTTCATGACGGTCTTGAGCAAAAGCTTGCCCTCCATCTCCTTCTCGTCGTTCTTGAGAGAGATATCGAGCTTCTCCAACATGGCGAAAGCGGTATCCTTCTTGAAGTTCATGATGGAGTCGAACAGCTTGAAGATGGGGTCCAAGATGAACATGTTGAAGGCACGCTCGAGGGGCTTGCCGGCAGCATCGGTGGACTTGGTGGTCCACTTCTTGGTGGCGGGGTTGAAGTAGTTCTCACCCCAGAGCTTGTCCATCATCTTGGAACGGTCAACACCGAACTTCTTGGAGTAACGCTGAGCGAACTGACGGATGGTGAAGGCCCATCCGTGGAGACCGGAAGCGAAGGCGACGGTGCCCTGCTCGGGGTAGACCATGATGTCACCGAGAACCTTGTCGTTGTAGGTGGCGATGATGACGTTGACGGACTCGATGGTACGCTGGAAGGAGGTGTAGAGATCCTCCTTGGTGACCTGCAACTCGAGAAGAGCACGATCGACCTTGTTGATGACAACAACGGGCTTGATGCGCTCACCCAAAGCCTGACGCAAGACAGTCTCGGTCTGGACACAGACACCGTCAACGCAGTCAACGACGACGAGGGCACCATCGGTGACACGGAGAGCAGCGGTAACCTCGGACGAGAAGTCAACGTGTCCGGGGGAATCGATCAAGTTGATCAAGAAAGCGGTACCTACGGACGAAAAGAACAAATAATAAGTACAAATGTTGCTATCGCCATATCACACCATCCTTGTGCTTCACAACTCAACGAAACACGAAAATACACCAAAAGACAAAGATACTCACCATCAGACTTCTGCTTGATATCGGGAAGATCCTCCTCAGTCATCTCGAAGAACAGAGAGATGGCAGTGGACTTGATGGTAATACCACGGTCCTGTTCATCCTGACGGGTGTCGGTGAAACGGGCCTCACCAGCACGAGCGGAAGAAATAATACCGGCCTTGGAGACGAGGGAATCGGTAAGGGTGGACTTTCCGTGATCGACGTGAGCAATAACGGACATGTTACGAACGTTCGTAACCTTGTCCATCTGTTAAAGCCATAGCAGAAAAAGATAAGAGGTAGACGGTGGTTAGAGACCATGCACACATAAAGGTACATGAAAAAAAGACGCAACGGTGTTTGCCGGAAGGCGGAACTCCGATTTGGATCATAAAAAGTAAAACAATAACAAAAGCAAAAAAGCGTCATATCAAAATGACAACGAGAAGCAGGACTTACCAAGGCACGGATTTGGTCGATAGTGAAGTTAACCATTTTTGTTCAACTTTCTGCGTTGGTTTGGATAGTTTGTGTGTCGCAGGGGAGCGAGAGAGCGTGAAGCGCGTTTGGATTCAGGCAGTGGAGTCAGTCAGACGCAGTGACGTACACAATGGATTGTGAGGAGGGTTGCGTATGAGTTTGTAGGGTGACGAGAGGAAAAAAAGACAAAGCGCGGTTAGCTATCATGCACATTTATACGCTTTGACTGCGGCAGTATCATGCCGCGCACCGTCCCGGCCCATCACATCACGCAAAGAAAAACTCCAACGACACAGACGGCAGGAAAGGGAGGAAGGGCGAGGAGAGGGCAAGAGAGGGAAAGCCTTTGACTGCGTCACCCAAAACAAGGTTCCAAAAGATGCTTATAAACAGGGCCAAAAGTGAAGTTGGAAGAGAACAAAAAAGAACACACTCATACACACACTCACACACACAACACAAAAGGGTTTGTCTGGTCAAAGACCAAAGAACCGTCCGTTGGATATGTCAGCGTGAATAGGAAGCGAAACAAGTGGTGGTACGACTTGTGAGGAAGGAGGTTGGCGACCCTTGTAGGGCAAAGAAAGCGTAGAAAGTGTGGGGAAAAAAGCACACCGGCGGCCTTGAATAGATAGTAACTCCCTCATATTGAAACCATGGATGGATCCTTGTCGATGCGAGAGTCGTGGAAAAAAAGGGTACTCGTGTTGTGGCGAGGATATTGACGAGAGTATTGATGTAACGATGGACGACGAAAGGCATAGAGGTACAGATGGATGGATGGATGGCTCAAAAACAACAATGGATGCCCGATGGATGCGCTATCCTTTTGGGGGGTGTTACATACGATCTTCGTGAATGGGAAAGGATGGTTAAAAACAGATTCTGCAAAAAAATAATATTTTGTTGTGTGTCGCTGGCGTGTCCGGTGGCTTGGCCACTACGTGACGTGCATCGTTTTAAGGTTTTCTGCAAGAGTGCCCCAAGAAAAAAAAAACAGCGCACATCTTGAGAATGTCGAACGGGGCTGAGAACAAACAAAAACAAAAGGAGGAAGTGGCTGACAACTCTCAGCTGAACTCCATGTTCTCGGCGAAACAACGAAAAAAGCTCAAGAAAGGTGCAGATGTGAACGGACCATGGGGTTCTTGTAATGCTCATTTTTATTCTTGTTCAGGATTTTTGGTCATGCGGACTACATTATTACGCGTTCTATGGGACAAACACATACCTTGGACACGGCATCTCGTGGGGATCGAAAGCCTAAGGACCCTTGATCTCCAGCACCATTTTTTCTTATTTATGCCAGGAATCATACGTAGCCGAACAGCACAAAATATAAAGACAACTTTGTAGAGCGGAACACATACGAAAAAAGTACAAGCAGCATTTCTAGTGAGATTTTTCATAGTTGGAAACATCACACAAAAGAAAAAGCGTCTTTTTTTAAATGCGAGAGAACACCCTGGGTTTCTAGCTCAAGATCCATTTCCAGATCTCAAGTTTGGAAAACCAGTTACTGTCTTCCCAGCATTGTATGGCCGTCTACATCGTTGGTTGGGTCAGAACCAAAATTAGCGATGAAGGATTTTATTTAAAACAAAACTCTTCTCCAAGGTTGTTGCTAAGCGAAGGGTAAACCCGGTCAGATTTACTCGTCAACGACCTGGGTCTCGAGGCCCTTGAAGGAGGTGACGGGAACGTAGGTGACGTAGGTGTACAACTTCTCCTTGGCATCCTCATCATCGTTACGCTTGCGGGACAAGCGGACGCGGATGCGGTGCTGGACGGTCTTGATACCCTTGGACCAGATCTGCTTGTTAAGGCTGGGGTCGACGCGGACATCGGAGGTACCCATGGTCTTCTGGGCGAAGGCCTTGATGGCCTTGATGGCGTGGGGAGCACGCTTCTTGAAGCTCCTGTTGATTGGAAAAAGCAATAGTTTGCAAGAATATCGAATCAGTTTCTGGGAAAGGCTGGTGGCAAGATCATGAAGTATATGTCCCTGAAGCAGTCGTTTGAGGTGTCCTCCAACAAAAAAGCAGCAAGTCCAGTATAAACGGCTTTTGCATCATCCAGTCAGCCCTGGCGATGTCCAGAGTTGCTCACAGGGAAGTCATACGCTTCATCCTTGTATACGCCCCGGGCAAAAAAAATGTTGGTTGAAATATTTACCTGCCGTGGACGTGCTTGTGCATGTGAATGGTGTATTCACGAGCGACAACGTCGTGGATGGTCGAACGCTTGGTACCCTTGGTTTCCTTGGCCATTTCTGGAAATAGATGGAAGATTGTAACGAACAGACGAAGTAGGTGAGTTGAATGTCCGTCAGGCAGTGTGCGGCTTTTATCCTGCAGGCGAAAATGGTGCTGTTGTTGGCGAAATGTTCAGTGGACACGAATTCTACGTTTGAATGTTGAATGCTGAAATCGGGATGGTCGTCTTGAACCCATCTCAACATGAGCAAGAATCAAGATCTCGAGCCCAGCCCATCCGATGATCCTCTGTACAGCGGCTCGATACGGATGTTGTGTGTCGTATACAGTCGACAAGTATGATCATCCTTGCATGCTCGATGGTGTCTATAGATGGATGTATGCCGTTCCGAGATGGATGGCGATGGATGGATGGATTGGATCCTGGCATGTAGGCGCACCTGTAAAAATGCTATGTGAAGAGGAGGAACAAACACTGGTGCGGACAGATTTGAGCTGAAATAGGAAATTCAAATAAAATGCTTCTTAAGGGTCAGACTGAATTTGGCGGAGAACTTTTTTTTTGTATTTGGATATGATACAGGCAAGGAAAAGTACAGTTGCATGGATGCAGAAAAAGAACTACGTTGAAAGAAAGAAAGGGCTCCTCTCTGGGATACTGTCTCAATGACATTAGAATAAAAAAATATCCGTTGTTGCACCAGTTAAAAAAAAAAAATGGTATGTACAACACGCACACCTCACAGGCGTCTGGAGGTTTCCGCTGGGAGCTGCAGTTGAGGCGTTTGCTTCTTCTTGTTGATCTCCTGCACCAGCCTGTAGTGCTCGCCGTCGTCGTTCAAGTCGCGGTGCTTGTCCTTCAGCTGGATTTGATTGCGGTGCTGAAGGATATTGCCATGGGATGCATCGTACTTCTTGAGAGCCGCCCACCGTATCTTCCGCTGGCGCTTCTTGCCATGCTGCTCTTCAGGATCATGCCTGAACTGCGGCATGCTTGCAAGTCGTTCCAGTGTCGAGACTTCATCAGAGGTCCATGCGCGATTCTTCTTCCGTTCCTTTGGTCCCGAGGACGAACTCGCTTCATCACCTTCTGAGGCCACCAGTGTCTTGCGTGGTCGACCTGGTTTTCTTGTTTCTTGCACGCCTTCGCACGTGCAGCCACCGCAAACACACCTCTGGACGGCTGTCTTCTTTGCTTTGTGTTGGTGGCTTGTTTGGTTGGTTTCGTCGTCGCCCTCCGTATCCACGCTCTGACTCATGACCTCGTCCTCAGGGTCAGTCACATATGCGTCCGCGTCGTCAGAGACGACACGTCTTTTTTTGGACGGTGGGGGTGGTGGGATGTCGTCTCCGCCTTCAAATTCCTCGGACCCAAATCTTTGAGGTACCAGCTGGTAGGTCGGCTTTGCTGGCCGAGATCTTGACCTCCTAGAAGGCGTAGGTTCTCCTGAGCGTTCATTTGCCTTCTGATTGGTGCGCTTTGGGGCGGATTCCCTGGACTTCGCGGTTGTCTTTCCCTTCGAGACAGGGCTGATACCGTCGAAAGTGTCGTCCACATCCATTGCATCGACATTAGCTACAGGCGTAGTAGACTTGAGCTGCTTTCCCTTGCCCTTGTCAGTGCGCTTCACGACAGCCGGGGTTTGGGCTTCCTGGTCTTCATTGAGATCCTCCTCAAGGTCCCGGTGATCGTCCTGGTGGGCACTACCGTCCTCATGGTCATCCTCATGGTCGTGGTGCTCAGTGCGATCCCCCTTGTCATTTTCTTGGCCGCCTTCCTCGTGATTCCTCTCTTCCTCCTTGATTATCTCCTCGTCCTCCTCGTCTACTTCGTTTGATCGGTCAGGCTGGATATAGCGAGCCTTCAGGGCATCGTCTTGAAGCCACTTCTTCGTTCTGACTTTCTGACTGCGTAGTTTCTGAGCTTCCTTTCCAACGTAGATGCGTTTGACTTCCTCCTCATGCTCTGTCGACACCACATCATAGGATCCCGAATCCGGAGGCGGCCCAAGACGGTGCAGGCGGCGCTGGATGATGGTGGTGATATGTTTCCAAGTGTCGTTGTGCATTGCAGTGAATAAGTCCTTATCATTGACCAGATCTGCTGCAAGTTTAATCAGTGGTGCCTATTGGTGATGGGAAATAACAAAAAGAGAAAAAATGGTCAAGGTGGTCAGTCGTCACCGAAAGCAGCAGTCATCTGTTAATTGAAGCAAGAGGTTTACCATGTTGGCGCCTTCCAGAGTGCCGATGGCGGGAATATTCTTTCTGTTGCAAAACGGCTGGATGTTCGCCACGGTGACATTCTTTTTGGAGCGAGATCTCTTCTTGGCAGCCAGTGCGAGAGCCTTAGAACAAAGTCAACAAAGTACAAAGTGGTATTAGCAAACAAGGGTATCATCAAACAGAGCCGCAATATCCATTGGCGAATAGTGGCTCACCATTGTGATCAGGTAGAGGAACGTTTCGATAAGAAGCTCGGGTTCATCTCCATCATCCGTGACTTTGGGTTGCTGGAGGAACACTTGCTCGAAATCTCGAAGACTTTGTTGGATCCGCGTCCAGTCCAGCTGTGACACCAGAGTTTCGTGAGTAAAGGTGGCCATATCGATTCGCTCCTTGAATGCGCTATCCAGTCCATACTCCAACATCTGGTCCTTGCTCAGAAAATAGAAGCCTCCGTCAGGGCTCATCTGCCTCTTCCCACCTGTTACTCGTTCGGACCAACATGAGATAGTCTAGGTTAGAATACAATTTATACGTCATGTTGTTGGTTTCCAACCAAGAAGATCCTAGGCGTCAGCTCGTTCGCTTACCCTGCAGGACTGTCCAGATACTATCCAGCACTTCGGCCTCGAGCTCGATTTGCTTGAGTGGCGACTTCATCTTCGCCAAGGCTTCGAGGTAGACGTGTGCCTGGGCTTCCATCGAGCCAAAGATGTTAAAATCATCCGACAACAATGACGTCATGTCTGTGTATTTTTTGTTTGCTGTGCTAAATGATGGATGCGAGCTTGGAATGAAGAATGGATGGATTGGCGAGGTGAGAGTTGTTGGTGGCGAAATGTGTTTTGCTGACCATGGCGTCTCGTTTTTTGAAGGCGCGTGGAGATAATTTGCTAAGCCACCGGTTTGTGGGACGAGTTTGGGGCGAGACCTTTTTAGCTCTGTGGTCGTTCTTTTCTATGCCCTCTTGTTTCGACATGCCCCCCATTGGTCATCCAAAAATCCATTGCAGCCCAAAACCAGCCTCATGCTAACAGCGCACATCCTTGAAACAGCTCCCTAGTTCACAGCCATAACTTTTCCTTCCGTCGTTTCCCGAATTTATTGGACAGTCGACATTTAATTTCGACCACAAGAACAGAGCCTCAATCAGAATACTCTCAACACCTGCGAACAAAAAAAAAAAAAAAAAAAAAAAACGCGAACCGATTAGTCGACATCTGAGATACACGCCTCAAAAGGAGAACAAATGCAACAGCAACAGCAGCAACCTTCACAACTTTTACAATCGTCCCATGGACCAGCGCTGACGAATATCGACTCGGTACTGGAAGGTACCATCAACAAGTTTGTGCGATCAGAGAAGTATGCCCGCAAGATCAAGTACATTGTTCGAGGCACCTCTGTCCCAGGAAGGCAAAGTAAGAGGAAACAGCAATGAAATACATACATGATGAAACAATAGATATGGTATTACTAATAATGAGACTATCTGTTGTTCCTGTTGTAGATTATAAATTTGCTCCAGCAACGGCACTGACACCACAGGAGACCAGGGTATGGCGACAGAATCTGATACAGGACGAGATCGCCTCTAACAACCCATTCTGGACAGCACGCTGGATGGCAGTTTTCGGAGTTGCACCCAAGCTTGATGACAGTTTACTCAAAGTGCCTTGGATCAAATGCGAGAGGTGGGCTATTAGATGCTGAGACATGCTCCTCTGCCAAGAGATTCATGCTTGGTACTGATGAAGCTAATATATGTCGTTTGGTGCAATGTTTTTAGGACAAAGGCACCGGAAGGAGACACTCGGGCAGCATTGCCATTGCACAGAAAAGAGACGTATCTGGATCTGCGAGACGAGCAAAACAGGAACTGGGCGATGGACAGGTAACGATACGAGGAAAGGAACGCCGGCGAGAGATAAATTGCGGAACAAATCTAACTGTATTCTGTCACATTCTATAACATCATTGAATATAGTCACGCCATGGGAATTCAATGTGCACAGAACGGACAGTTGGAGAACGCCTTGAAAGCGTATTCACAAGCGATCCAGATCGATAGCAAGAACGTGGATGCATACATTGCGCGAGGGTGCACGTAAGTTCGTACTACTTGTTTCTCAATTTGGAACAAAGTCCGTAAGAAAAAGAACGACAGTCCTCACCGCTGCTCGTTTTGAAATTCGACTTGTTAGGCTGGCGAACACGAACAAGTACAAAGAGGCTATCATGGATTTCCGGCAGGCACTGACACTACAGCCCTCCAATGACCAGGCACGGAGATACTTGGAGTCGACCGTTGCGCAGGAGGAACATGTCCGTCTGAACGTAAGTTCAGTGGCCTCTCTCTACGCGAATATAGGCCGATTTTTCTGATTCTAATCAACGCGTGGCCCCTGGCCCCTTTGATCATTAGCCACAGGATCAGTCATCATCAAACCAAACCCACCCGTCAAGACAGGCAAATGCCGGAGCATATTACCCTCAATCGAACCTGGACGACATCAACGAGATTGTTCTGGATACGGAGGAAATGCATGCTCATGAAGACGACTACAGCCGTAACGACGAGGACAAGAGCAAGAAGAAAAAGAAAAAGAAGTCCAAAAAAAAGCGGGGCCGGGACAATATCGATCGGTATGAGCCTAGCGAACGTCAACGAGAACGCAGCAGACGAGAGAGAGACCGAGAAAGAGGTAGAGACCGCAGTCGGAGTGGCAGCCCAGAAAGGAACAGAAACAAGAGCCGCAGTCGGGATCGAGATCGGGATAGGGACCGCAGCACACGAAGCGATCATTATTCAAGATCGTCCAAACGTGGGGACTCGCGATCACGATCGCCAAGGTTACGATCCCGCTCCAGTCCCAGACCTGAAGGTCGATCGCGAGCTAGGTCGAGATCGCGCAGTGTGGACAAGCGGAAAGCAACAAGAAGCCCGACCACGAACAGACCCAGAAGCCCTACTACTAGGACTGGGACAAAGAGCCCAGTGGAGAAGAAGCGAGATACCAAGAGTCCAACATGGGCTCGGTCGAAAAGCCCAGTCAGACATCGATCTCGGACGCCTTCACGGAAACGATCAAAAAGCCCTGCCCCTCCTACAAGGCCTCGATCCCGGACACCCTCAAGGAAACGTTCAAAGAGTCCTCCCCCGCCTACACGTCCACGATCCAAGAGTCCTAGAAGGCGGTCAAAGTCCCCAACAGACAGGAAGCAGACAAGGAGTCCAGCACAACGGTCAAAAAGTCCAGCACGGAACCGGTCCATGAGCACTAGTGGTCGGTCACGACAGCGATCCCCTGCGCGATCAAGCCAACGAAGATCACGTTCACGCTCGCCTCGTCCTCTGCGGTCTAACTCCAGATCCCGCTCACCCAACCGTGGACGACGTGCGGGATCCTTTTATATGCCCGAGAAACGATTATCGAGCCGAGACTCGAAATTCGAGAACGGCACCAAGGATGCTATGGATCTCAAGGATGCAAAGGATTTTAAGGATTTTAAGGATGCGAAGGATGTGAAGGAAGCCAAAGTCACCAAGGATGCCAATGGTCCCAAGGATGCCAAGGAGAACAAGAGCAGCAAGGATGGCCATACCTCGACGTCCAAGGGCTCAGAGGAGGCGTCGTCTAGATCAAAGAAGGTGGAAATCACGAGCGACACCGTTTACTTTATGAGAGCCAATATTGATGCCCATAAAGACCTTAGAACCGATGCCAAGGACGGCAAGGATACCATCAGTACAAAGAACACCACCAAGGACGTTAAGGAGACCAAGGAGACCAAGGAGACCAAGGACAAGGACGACAAGGACGACAAGGACGTCTCTAAGCGTCCAATGGAAGAATCGCGCCGTGATGACGATTCTAAGCGACATCGAACCCGATCACCCGAGCACCATCGACGGCCTAGCCCTCACCACCACCGAGATCGACCCCGTTCTCGCTCTCGCTCCGAGACCAGGGACGCCAAATCAGGAAGCCAGCGTCGTCGTCCACTTCCGTCCCAGAGTGATCTTCGGCGTGCACAAACGTCTGGGAGCAACGAAGGAGGTGGAGGAAAGAATAGGAATCGGGGCAGACGGAATTGATAACGTTTTCCCAGATGATCCTCCAATTCGAAAAAAAAACTCAATAAATTTGCGAGTGGAGTCAATATTGTACAAGGTTTTTATTTTTGTTGTTCTATTTTATGTGTTTTTTTCCAATGGTGAAGGCGTCGAGAACCGGTCCTCCAGGAACGCATGAAAGATCTCGCGCACTTGCCGTTCGGCCTGCGAATCGTCGCCGCTGACATTGTCGTTAATGCAGAAGAACGCCTCATAGTACCGATGGCTCAATATCCGATCCAGATCGCGTGCCGCGGTCTGGGGCGTCTGCAGCTGGATAAACGAGTACTGCGATGTGGCGACCACATAGTTGTACTTGGCGAGATCCGCAATCACAGTCTTGTACGCGCCAGAGGTGCTATCCACGGGCAGGATCTCGGAACTAAGACCTGGTTCCGAGCTTGTTTGTCGCAGGATGTGCAGCAAACAATCGCCGCAGTGGAACTCTTGGAAGGCGAGTCGCTTGAACACCGACTGGGACGTGACCGTATCCAGCTCGGCCACTTCCTTATCCATGAACTGACTGCCCAAGCAAAAGTTGACATCGAACTGGCAGGTCTTGTGCTGTGTCTGGTCCTGGACTGTATATGGTGTCGTGGGCGAGAGCTGCACACTCTTGGACGTGTCCCCGTATGCCAGCATAAACGGGTACCCGTCCAAGCCGGACACATGGTAGTCGCTCGAGCCCGATAACTCGAACCCGCCCGTGTTCAGGTCCAGTTCATAGCCGTCGACAAATCCGTAAAAGGTCCGGTTGAAATTGGCCAGCTGGTTCTGGCGCTTGTTAGCCTCCTGGGCGGCATTCCAGGCTTGGATTCGCTGGATAAGAGTATCACGCTCGGACCAGGAGAGGCTTCCGTCCTGGTTGGCGTCGAGTCTGTACATCCAGTACGAGCTCAACATGGTCTCGCGCTCCTTTTCGAACACGTAATGCGCCATGAAGAAGCTCACATGCACATCGCGTCCTTCACCCTCTCCTCTGAAGCGGTGTGTGCTCGTCCCATAAAAGGCATCGGGCCAAATATTCTGGATCTCTTGGAGCATGGGTGCACTGAGCACATGGGGCACGTGAGCGAGGTAGGAGCGGTGCCTTGGGCCGAACTGGTTGGAGAGGAGGAAGTTGGTGTACTGGAGCGAGTGCCACTCGCCGACGGCAACGGTGCCGGTGGGCATGGGGAGGATGGTGGGTGGGACGAGGAGGGAGGGTTCCATGTGGAAGACAAAGCCGTAGAGCGGGGTCCAGATGTCAGCGGGCAGGGTTCTCGTGCCGAGGAAGACATCGTCATTGAGGTACATGAACTAAAATAATAGCGAGACATGTTGGTGTTAGCTTAGCGTTGTTTAGTTCCTGCGATAGTGTAATGTCTGTGTGTGTTGACTTTTTTGTGTGACAGAGAGAGTGTTCTGTGTGTTCTGCTCGTGTGCTCATTCCCTTTTTTGTGCCACAGCCTGAGTCAGACCACGCGGGGGGAGAATGGACCGAGATCACATCCTCTGTGGGCCTATTAATACGAATTGTGGGCGTTGGATTCTTGCTATGAAACCCTCCAACCGTCGGTAAATCCGTCTTCCTTGGATACTTTCTTCCGTGCCGACAACACGCACAATCAATACATACACTGGCAGACTCTCGCACCCACACAAAAAAGACCCCAGAATACAAACCATGTCTTGGATAGAAAGAAAAAGTACTTACAACATCCGTGAGGTTGGGAACATGGTGAATCTGACTCTCGATCGCGAGCGAGTTAAAAGTCGGCAAAGCCGTCGAGTCCTCAAAGATCGAGGCATGGTGCACCAGTGTCAGATTGCCCTTGGCCGCGTCCAGGTCCAGCCACGAAGGCACCTGGCCCGTCCCTGAACTCTGTGGATCGATATCCGTGGTCAACACATGGATCTTGCCACCAAGTTCACGCCCGTTCTCGTACAGAGATCGAATAGAGTACTTGAGCTCGTCCATGTCCCGGAACCGGTTCGCGGTCTGGTCGCCCCGGTTCCGGCCTCGGGAGTTGCGGCCACGCGGAGGTGGGGTTTGGAAGAAAGAGGAAGCGTCCTGATATTGTTTCTTGACGGCTTGGAGTTGTGGGTCTGAGCCGTTGACCCATGTGTAGACAGTGTCGATCGCCAAGGCTTTGCTCAGATCGTATTTAATGTCCTTGGTGGTGTTGGTGTTGGTGTTGTTCTTATCGGGTGTTGTTGAGAAGTTGGAAGATGGTGTTGAGGTGGGGGGTGGGGGTGTTGAAAAGTCGAGTTGCCTATGCGCGAACCAGGCATCTATCCAGTCCTCGGGTGGTGGAAAGGGGTGTCGAGAAGGTCGAGTGAGTGGGCTGGATTCCCGGAAGGGGATGGAGTGGTCAGTTGCACTCGAGCGATCAGACCAGATGTCTGGGATCAAGGAGTTGAAAAAGAGTTGGTAGACGATGAGGTTAAAAGCGATAAAGAGGACGAGGAGGGCGAGGGTGAGGCATTGGGCACTGAATCTGGTTTTCTGGCGGAAGAGTTCGTAGAAGGGAAGGAAGGCAAACTGTGAGGCGGCCATTGTGGAGGGAGATCGTTAAAGCAATGGAGGGTGTAGAAAGAGAGAGAGAGAAAGAAAGTGGAGAAAGTAATGCTATATACAAGTGGGGGTGGAGAATGATTCACTTCTGAAGGTGTGTGTTTAATGCTATCAGAAGGAGTGATATTCAAGGGTCTTATGCATAATGTGAGTGGCGGTGAAAATGCAAAGGATGGAAGCGAGAGAAGTATAAGAATAGTGAGATGAGCAAGAGGTTGAACAGCAAGTCCAGGGGATAAAGTAATATCGAGGCTGAAATGAGGAAGCAAGAAGAAGGGGAAAGAGAGAATATTGTGTCCGTTGAGGTGATGTCGTTCTCACTTGCGCAAGTTTTGCCACCAAGGAAGGGCAAAAGCAGCGTAACTGCTCGAGGCACGAAGCACGAGGAAGGGCAAGGCAGGGGAAGGGCAGGGCAGAGCGAGAAAAAAGGAAGTATTAAGGAACGAGGAGGCGGGTGAAAATAGAAAAGCAAAGGGAGAAAGAAAGAAGGACAGAAAGAAAGACAGAAAGAAAAGAGATAATGCAAGCCTGTAAAAACTGAGCGGCAGGAAGGAACAAAGAACGGAGATAATATGTGTGCGTGCGATTGATCAATCAAGATCGTTGGTCTGTGTCTGTGTCTGTGGACTCGAATGGACAATTGGACCCTGATGTTGGGAACTTCCTGCCCATGTTTCCCCTCCCCACTGTCTGCCTGATCTGTAATTTAAGTTCATTTTAGGAGTGGTGTCTTTGTCCGGAAATACTCGACCCCTCTTTCCTCTCACTTTGGGTTTTGAGCAGAGCTTAGGCTAATGCCTAACGGCAGGGCTCAGGATTAAGAATATGCAGCAATAGGAGGCAAGAGAAGCAGCATGACACGACCCAAGCCCAGATCTTCTTCCTCGTCCGAAAAAAGAACCTGGGTGTACTCGAAATCTTGACGTTCTCTGTCACTCGGTTCGACACACTGTTTCTTGACCTTCCATGCCAAGAAGGAAGAAGGTAGAACAAACAAGCGCCCAACAACGGGAGAATCCTTCCCTCCCCAAGCTGAGACTAGTGTTAGTCTTGTTGTTATTTTCGCACGGATGATAGATAGCACGGCGTTGTCACTCTCACTCTCACACTCTCACTTTCTCTCTCTCTCTCTCACGCACAGAGAATGAGTGAGTGAGCGAGTGAGAGACTGTGTGTGTGTGTGTGTGTGTGTGTGTGCTCACGTTGCTCAAGTCAATCCAAAAGGTCGAATCATGTCGAGTGGGGGAGTCGAGTGGTGTTGGATGGATAAATAGCAGAACATAATCTCTCACATCGCGTGTATATTTTATTCGTTCTCCCGAGAGCTGCAGGACAGAGTGTGAATGTCCACACGGATGAAAAAAATCCAAATTTGGGTTTCTCTTTTTGTCCTGCCACTCGGAAAATTGTTTGGTTCAATTTCCTAATTGACGACATTTTTCTAATTGACTGCAGCCGACGAAACACCCTCACGGTTGTCACCACCCACCCCTCAATAAATAAACATGAACATTGATTACATCAACGGAAGAAAAAAAAGGCACTATTTGCGGTTTTACCAAGGGTTTAGGTCAATATTCCTGAGACACTTCTAATACAGCCCACCCATCACCAGATTACCACCATGATGTATACAAGCAAAAGTACTTAGTACTACCTGTTTGTGCTTGGCGTGGGATCCATTCTGGTGAGGCATAAGCCTTTTACCGTTCTAGGCCGACTTCCCTATCTTCGTGCTACTATGGGCGTGAGGTTCATGCATCACACTACAGATAACAACCAAAAAACCTTCCTAAGAGATCAGAGCAAGGCCGATCTGGATCTCGCTCCACTCCGTCACTGCAGAAACGATGGACGCAGAAATAAACGAGTCTAGAGTGGGTTATATGTCGTACGATCGCAGTAGCGAAATTGCGAATCACGACTCATTCACCACCGTTGTTTTTTCCCCCTACTCATTCCGATCTCCCCTTGATGACAAGTCGAACAAAAACGAATCGAGATCCCTTTGTCCTAGGAGAAAGAGAACGAAAGAGAGAGAGAGAGAGAGAGAGAGAGAGAGAGAGAGAGAGAGAGAGTTTGAGGGAAAAGGGTATCTTTACGATCTACATCCAGCTTTTTCCTCGACCAATTGAGATGCATCAAAAGGCATGAAAACGGAGGACACCTATGACGTATGGTACAAAAATTGCATGTATAGTCCAATTCGCGTCTCTTCCTTTAGTTCAAACTCTCCAGTTCGACAATACTTTAAAGTCACATCGCCCATCTCTCCCGTCTCTCACATCTCCCAAAGATCACAAATACATAGACTTGCTCGCTGGGATCCACATCACTGGTACTCTGATCTACATCCTGACCATGTATCATAGAGAACACATAGGCAAGGCCAATGTCGAGGGAGCTCCACTCAATGGGGCGTTGGCAGGTGGTGGCAGTGATCATCGCTGCCTCTGCCCATCTATTTAGGGCATGGGCCATCCACTCCTTGGCCATGTACTTTACCGTAAGCACATGAAGTACATTTGTTTTGAATTTATCTTGTCTTCTAGACTAGTCAAACTTAATGTCATTTCCATAATAGTTCACGCTGACTATCTGCCAAGGGCTTCAGCTCATTGGATACGGCCCTTACTCCTACCTTCGTCATCCACTACACAAGCCTGTTCATCAACAAGGTCACTGCCATCACCCTGTTGTTCCATCACGGCCTCTGGGATATAATGGTTGCTTGGATGACCTTGTAGACTGGACACCCCGCGCCGGAATCCCTGTTATCAGTGACGTCGCCTCCTGAACCCACATCTCTCCCACCTCCAACTGGACAGAGTTGATGAGATTCTCGTCGGATGTGTGACTCTGCCTCGCGTTCTTCTGTGATGTTGTAAAGACGATCAGTCTCTGCATTCAGTGCGAGGAAAAGATATTGATTGAAAACTTCCGGAAGGGCTGAGACAAGTATGCGAGCACCCGTTGGAGATTGGCTTTCATTTGTTTATTGGAAGTTCTTTTGCTGAAATAACGTTACCCGATTGATAGTACACAGGTCAAGGTGAGAGAAATAGAAGGATGATCACTGCTGTTTATTCGTGTTGACAATAACTAGGGCGACCAAAAGAGAGCAAGGTTGACTTTGCCATCCATATGTTGGCGACATGGCACTGTCCATTTACTTTTCCTTTCTCTTGTCATGTAGTTGTCCCGATTGCCCAATGGTCCCTTTCTAAACCCCGATCGATCTTCATCTTGTTGTGTTGGTCGATAAGCGTCTCTTTTTCTCGTGGACAATACACGCGTGTACAGAGGGAGACAAAGCGAGACGGAGAGAGGCGCAAGCTCTGCTCAACTAGACTAGTGTACAGTACAGTAGTGGGTGCAGGGATCATGTGTCCACTGTCCATGGGTGCGTGAAGGGGGGCTCAGAACAAAGCAAAACAAAAAGCAAGGCGACTTTCGCCATCTGCAGAGAGAGACAGGGACAGAGCCCAACATCAAACGAGAAGAGAGGGGCATGAGAAAATTAGTGTATATGGATGGATGGCATTGCATGGCAAAGCGCTATTATTTTCCCATGGGACACACAGGCACTGGCACATGATTCAAAGGAGGTAGACGAAGAAAACTCATTGAAAGCCATCCTTCCTCTGTGCACTTCTTCTTTCTCTCCTATTCCTCCCCTCGCTTCTTCCCCCTCCTTCATTCCCCTCGACTCCTTCTACCTCCGTCCTGTGTAAATCTGCAGTTAGCAAATATCATCTCGCCATGTTTGTCAAAGCTGCTTGCCTGATCGTTAACTCGATCAGTTACCACCATTGCAACGTGCCCCCTCCATCTTCGAAAACAGTCTCTGCCGAGACGGACAAGATTCGGAGCGAAGGCTGGAATAAAATGCAGGCCCATCTGTGGATCCCGTACTTGATGTCCTATATCCACAACTTTGGCACCCTGATCTATGTCCTGACACTGCTCCGAGGAGGGTTCATTGGCGAGTTTGATGTCAACAAGGAGCTTGGAACACTAGAGAACTGGCAGGCAATCACTCTAATCGTCTCCGTATCGGGGCATGCACTCAGAGTCTGGGCCATCCAATCTTTAGCCAACTTCTTTACTGTGAGTCTTGTCCCCCCCCCCTCCCCTGGATCTTTTTCTCACGCACTCTGCCACGGTTGATCTCTCTCTTAGTGATTACTGACTTGAATATACTCATATACACTGTGGAACCCGATACTCAAATAACCAAACATTATTAATAGTTCCAGTTGACGATTCGCAAGGGTCATAAGCTCATCGGACATGGACCCTATACCTATCTTCGCCACCCAGCATACACAGGACTTCTTATCAACAAGGTCGCCGCCGTCACTTTGCTTTTCCACCATGGTCTCTGGGACATTATTGTCGCATGGGCGACTGTTTTGACCAGGCACATTGTTCATGCCGGGATCCCTGTGATCAGCGAGGTTGCCTCCTGGACCCCCGTCTCGCCAACATCCACCTGGACCGGATTGCTCGGCTATCCTGCAGATGTCTGGTTCTGTGCAGCATTTTATTTTTTTGTTTTCAAGATCATCACTGTTCGCATCCCCGGTGAAGAGAAGATGCTTGCGGAGCATTTCCGCAATGAGTGGGAAGGCTATGCCAGCAAGCGATGGAGGCTGGTCCCATTTGTGTATTGAATAGAAAAGCTGCAAGCAAAAAAATACATTTCGAACTGAAATCTCTTTTATTATGTCAGGCTCCGACAGGGCAAGATAGGGTAAATGTGTGGAAGAGGGGTCAGGAAAAGGAGGGATCAAGATGTCAAAGAAATTGCGATGGTAGACTTGTTATTGCAAGTCAAGGGACAAGAAGAGAAAGTTGAAACCACTGCTAATATATACTAGTCGAGATTATTACGCCATTAGTGGACGAATCCCAGGCGAAGTGTTTGGAAGAGACCTAATTGTTGTGTGTATTTACTTTTGCTGAGGAGCTTGAGCGGACAGAAGGGTGCATCCTAAAGCTGATTTTCATTGGTGTGCAACAAACGACGAGGAACGGGAGATGTTCGAGAGGATGAAGCGAGAGAGCAGAAAAATACGTGGTCCGTGGACTTCAAATTGCTCTACCTTCCAACTTTTTTGAGTGCCGATGATGTGCGGAAGCATGATATAAACCTTCCTCCTGCCTTGGTAATGCCATGCTCTTCTCTCTTGTTCATAAAAAAAAAAAGAAGAAATAAAAAATATGCGGACCGGGAACATGGTGAGGATGATAAGGTGGAGGTGGAGAGATGACAAAGAAGAAAAGAGAGGAGATAAAACATGGCGTCCCGGGTTCATAAGTAGGCGGTAATAGATGAAAGTGATGCTTTTTCAACTGTGTGACCGCATACGGGGTGAACGTTGAGCGCATTTCCGAAGATGGAGTGCTCTCGGACAAGCTTACTGCATGTGACAATCCTTTCAGCACCACAGTTCAGAAACAACAATTCAAAAGAGAAGACATGTCCGAGATACACCAATATTTTCAATGCAAGCTATCGCACAGTGTTCTGATGACAGTCATCCAAGATACTCCCGATTCATAAGCAATAGTGCCTGACTGTTTTGGTCTAGACACCACCTGGAGCAGAGCACCATGAACACTCTCAATGACGCCGCCATTCATTGAAGCAAGGAAGTGAACAGATTGCCAGTCCTGGCCAGTGAGCGTTCGAAAAATGAGCTTATGAGGCGATGACAATAGTTTTGCTCAAAGACCTGCATATGGTTCCGAAAGTTGCAGCAATGGATGACGACCAGTACGAGGGACAGGTCAATTAGTAGGGCTACTCCACTAGATCCAGCGCGATGAGAAGTGGCCATGACCTTGACTAGATTGACTATTGAGTAGTTTGAGAAAATTATCAGAGCAAGGTGAGAATTGTTTTGTGATGCAGCCATGGGAAGAAACAACGGCCTCAACCTTTTTGGATGAATGAGCTTGGTGAAGTTGTACCTCATGGATTACAGAATACTCTGAATATCACTGGCTGATTCTGACACTGGTGGAAAAAAATGGCACGATGCTCTGATACAAACATGGCTGAAGACAGGACAACTTTGCCTCCTCCCCTTCTTAATTTTAACCTGCAGCAAAAGTGTAATAAACCTCGGTGTGTTTATTCAGAGTCGGAAGAGGAAGCGAGTCAAATTCAGATCAGGAACATGAGTTATTAGAAAATCTTCAATGCTAAGCTTAAGCTGCGGATCGTTGGCTATATATATACTAAGGACTATGAAGCAAATGATTCTTATGGTTACTTCTTCTTGTGAGCATTGTCCGGCGACCAGCCCACGTCCATCGTATGACCTATCGTATGACCGTCAGCAGGATCGGGGTTAAGTCGAAAGATTTGCGCTCGCCGCCTAAAAAGGGAGGGAAGTCAGAAATCCCTTAGTTCACCCAGTTTCAGAAAGGACATTTAAACAGTAACATATACGTATATTTAGGGTGTGTGTGGTGCTGCGCGGACCTGAGGCAGTGCTGTCAGAAGAGGAGGCACAGCAGGTACAGTCAACAGCTGGCATAATGCTATTGCAGATCTGCTATTTGATCCGCAATCCAATCTGCAATCCGATTCGCAATCCAACTTAACAGTTCAGTCATATCTCCTCAACTTTCAAAATAATATCTTTTATTCCCGCAACTCTTGTATTTGTCCCGACCTTGCTTTGAAACACTCTTCCTCTGACTCGACTCTGAATAAACACATACCAAGTTTATTATATAACTTAAAACCGCAATACCGCAAAAACAAATGGAGAATGTATGAATGGTGCAAATTGTAATGCAAGTGACTGTGAAAAGGAGATGGCAATGTTTTCCTGAAAGCAGTCAGTCATTGAGCATGAACAAAAAAATTGCATGAATGGTGGCAAAAAATAGACACACAAAGGTAGTTTGTGCATGGCATAAGCATCATGTATGGCATGTACTATTTATTGCAGTATAAAAGAGATGTTGAATTGTGATTCTCATTCTCGATATAGCAACCTCCATGTTTGAAGGCTCTCAAGACCTATCAAGGATCTCAAGGTTTTCAGTCTCGATTATTCCGCCTGTGGTGGACGATCAAAATCAAGTCGACCCCATTACATCGCGTCTAACTGCTCAAGAAGCCACGTCTTTGTATGAAACAAGACATGGATTTGGAGGACAATCTTCAGTACATATCTGTCGAATGGGAAGGTACCTATAACATAGCAATGTTGCAAGTTTATAAGCTAGCTGCACATTACAGGCGCATGAGACTCATAAGATGCATGAGGATGCAACCGGAAACACTTGTCGCAGAGACGCCATCTGAAATACCTCGCGCAGTGAAACGAAAAAGGAATATATCGAAAATTCTAGACCGTCAAACAAAATCTTTCCGTCTTGCCTGACGGCCCCACGTAGTATGATTCAGGAAACCCCCCGACGGGAGTCTCTATTTGTATTCAACTCGGTATCGGAAAAGGCGGTAATCGTCGCGTTCTAGCACGGATTCTGACTTAGAGGTGTTCAACCATAATCCAAAAGATGATAACTTCGGACCATTGCCTGCTCAGGCAGGCGCAAATACCAATTATCCGAATGAACGGTTCCTCTCGTACTAAGTTCAATTACTATTGCAACAACATTTCATCAGTAGGGTAAAACTAACCTGTCTCACGACGGTCTAAACCCAGCTCACGTTCCCTATAAGTAGGTGAACAATCTAACGCTTACTGAATTCTGCTTCAGTATGATAGGAAGAGCCGATATCGAAGGATCAAAAAGCAACGTCGCTATGAACGCTTGGCTGCCACAAGCCAATCATCGACAGGTTTTAAATGGAGTATGGAGAGTGTGAGGTCTGACTATTGATTCGTTGATGTTCAAATTGCGTGACATCCCATAAAGAAGGACCAGATGTTGAGCCTCAAGTGGAACTGCAAAGTTGAGCCGCTGTCAAGGACTGACGGGCAGATGTAGGTCAGATGGTGAAATGGAGATGTATTCAGAAGAGTGAGTGGGCAAGAAGAATAGACTAGTATGTGAAGGTATTGCAGACTGAGGGACAAAGACGAGAGGACCATCGAAGTATTTATAAGAGAACGGAGTCAGGGGTTGGATCCGAGAGTAAGGAACCAGTCAGGATCCAGGTACCATGGAGCGGGGATCGAGGAGTTGTGGTGTTATCTGTAAGGACCGGAGCTAGAGGAAGATGAAGATGAAGGTTGACCGACTAGTGATAGATTAATGACAGACTAGTGACAGACTAATGGATCTTTTCGGAGCCATCGTCGTTGTCGCATAAAAAACAAGACTACCAGTCGTGTGATAGCACAAGAGGTTGATCCAGGAAGATGTTTTGTAGTTGCTGATCCGTGGTCCGAAAGCGGCGAGAGTTGAGTCATGACAGTGTGCATGGGTCAGTCGGTGGAGACAGAGCCGGTTCCGGTTTGCAAGAGAGAAAGGCGCGGTCGTGAAAGGTACAGATCTAGGACTGTTCGTGACAGGACGCTCCTGCCTGCTCCCCAACATCCGCTTTACTGGACCGGTCGATACAACCACCCATTGCCCGGTCTACCATATCTATTATGTCGAATCCGCTGATTGATAATACTTCCTGTGAAGACGGACATGGGTGAGCCCAGAAACGATCTTGCCTTGATGCAGATCAGCTGGTCCAGATAGGCATACCAATCTGGAAAACCCATCATCTCTAGATGAGTCTTCACAAAGTCCTCATCCATCAGATCTCCGAGTAGAAGCGCACCCTGTTCACGAATAGTGTTCAATGTCGATAAGTCTCTCTCATCCGTCGCCATAAAGAAGAATCGCTCTCGAGTAGAATGATCCAGAGGCGTCTGGCGCTTTGGAGATGAGTCCCACATGTCCTGAATGATTCGGTTCTGACTCTCTTGACGCTCGCGCTCGTTTTCATTCAAAGTAACGCCTTCCGTCCATTCGTCCAGATCCTCCAGCTGAAACCTTCCTACAGTACGATCCCTCATCAGTAGGGCGTTGATCCTGAGCAACGTTGATCGAGGGTCCCATGTTCCTAGGCCCATTCGAAATCTTTGCAGATGAACTGGTGCGCCTGGAATCTCTGCGTGGAGAAACTCGAGACCGCGTCGGTAATGAACAGCCAAAAAGTTCCTTCCTCCCGTGAACTTTAGCAGGTTTCGAATCAAGTGGTCCGCTGCGACCCTGAGGTCACTAGAAAACTGAACCCATTCCATCGACACATCCTCAAAGGCATCTCGAGCGGCATCCGTGCCAAACTTCAGCATTTGCTTTCCATACTTCGTGATCCCGCCGCAAAGGTAGAGAACCTCTTGTTCCATTGGCGCAAATGTCTCCACGAAGCCAATGTAGGAGGCTCCTGTATCGTTGATATCCCATCTCCAGGTGAAGTTCAGGTTCCGACTAAAACTGTCTGGGTAGCTATAGATAGTGCCAGGTGTGTTGTCCTCAAAGCCGACTCGGCTGTCCAGTACTTCGCCCATTGACTCGTACAGGAATTTGTAAATGTCCTGCTCGTGGAAAGAGATGTCTGTGAACTGCCGCAAAAGCTCATCATGATTTGCCGCCCGATACGTAAACTGTCGGTTCACCTTTAGCCACTCCAATCCGGACGAGATCGACTCTGCTGTTACCTCGATTCCAGTACCCTTTCGCTCCCTTTCGATCATCATCTTGACCCAGTCGTCCATCAGCACCACGTCGACATGTTGCCGCATCTTCTTGATATCATAGATACGCTCGATTGGGATGGCCCACCGCTTCCCTGGCACCACCTCCTCTCCGTTTTGCCTGAGAAATTCTTCCTCTTTGTGCATCCGGTTGCACAACCGTTCGTTCACACAGCCTCGGAAATAAAGCGATGGCGGCAAGACTAGAGCTCGCTGCACGAGATGAGCTGCATAGAGCGCGTGTTCAATCGCAGTCTTGACCTCACCGATGCCCATTTCAAGCTTAAAATCAACCATCAGATATCGTTTAGGGACGCTCTCAGCAATTGCTGGTGTTGCGATTTGAGCTTGTGTTGTCTCTGTTGGGTCCGTTTCATGTCCCTCGGCCTCCTTTAACTTATGAGGTGATGGCACAGGTGAGTTGATATCTTCATCGGGACCAAAGATAATTTGCTCCTGCTTTGTGGCCCCATAATATCCAGGATCGTCATTCAGGGGTCTTATATATTCTGGATCGTACGGCCTATCCATGTTCAAATTCGTATCTTCTTCCACAATATTTGCATCTGAGGTCGAAGCCTTACGAGCATGTAGCCTGGACCTTGCTGGCTCAGCCGCGGCTTGACAAAAGAAGGAGGAGGAGGAGGAGGTGGTGGTGGTGAAGCTCGTGGCAACCGTCTTTAATTGTGACTCCCGCGCAGTTTTCTGTCTGAGGTCGGCGTTCGTATCCAGGCGTCCACAAAATGTAGTGCCACTGTGACTGTGTGAGAGATGTTGCAAGATATCGAGGTATAGGACGGGGATGAAGATGAGGAACAGGTAGACAAAACAGGTTCGAGGGTGCCTCCTCCCTCCTGCAATGCTGCTGCCGACGCTGCTGGTGCTGTGCATAGTGTCGTGTTGGTTGCATCCGGTGCTTGTGCCGCATGCTGGCTGTTGGTACTGCTGCTGACGTTCCTGGATGCGTATCATCTAGTCCCGAGACGTTTTCAAACCACAGAAAGAATAAGTGTGAGCGAGAGGAAGAGTCGTGAAGCGAGCCGTCAGAACTGAAGTACGACCAAAGCTGCATACCCTGTCTATTTTGGTTTTATCATTGGTGGTCATGAGTGAAACGAAAGGCCGAAAAATGACATGGAAGGACATGAAAAGAAAATGACACTAAAGGAGAAAAAGATGACCGAGTGAGCTCTATGAGATTCCTCTTGCCACTGTTGTTCGAAGAAGGTCGGGTGGATATGATAATCCAAACGACTTCCAAATAAAGCGTGTGGAAAAAGGGATAGTGAACAAAGACGGATAAAGAACAAGAGCAGGCACACTGACGCAAGGACTAAATAGAAAGGGAACGCTAACTTAAGGGGGGTTTGTGGTTGCTCTTCTCTTACACTACAATGTTTTGTCCTTCACGTCTCCTGCTGTTTGGAAGGCCCCCCAACCAAGGAAAGAAAAGCATTCCTCTCCATTCTCGGCGAGAGTGTTCTTTGGAATCACCCCCCCCCCCCCCCCTTGTGTTTTATAGTTAGGGAGTGAATAGTTTCACTCAGAGGGAAGAAAAAAAGGTCTTGAAAGAATGCTAACTTGTAAAGGGGTCAAGAATGCTACCTTAGAGAAGGGGGCAGGAGTGGTCTCTTGTGCAAATCATCTATAGGAACTGCTATTTTTGTACCCTGAATGGGAGCAGGAAGTGTTGCACCGCCTGCTGACCACGAGAATGACGTCATAGAGAGGACGCTGGATGTCGGTCATCGTTACGAGCGGCTGCGCATAAAAATTGGAGTAACCAGCAGGTGAATGCATGGCTTGGATTGTCATTCGTCTACAGCCAACTATCGGGTTGCTCGCATCAATGCCACTTCATGTCTTTCTGTGTACGAAGACAGGCATAAATATATTTCATAGATAAAGGTATAGACTGAACGTGCTATCTCTTGCAACAATGAACGACGATAAACGAGGATGAGCGTACACATCGATACACTATGAGTGAGACACCCCCATTTTCGCGTTTAATTGACTTCCAAGGTGACTTAGAGACCACTCCCGGTTGTTTGGTCTACCCAACTTCATGCGAAGATTCATGACGCCTCCCGTAAAAGAGCTCATCGGAGATCCGAAAAACACTTCAGCATGGGCCAAGACCCATTGGTCTACAGCACTTCTCAAGGAAACGATTACGAAGCACATTGAAGAGTAAGTAGCCGGATCAGTGACCTGCAAAAGCAAAAGATATGGCTGACTAGAAACAAATCGAAAGCTTACCCAAGATAGTCCCCAATAACTGTCATGTGAAGGAACCTGTCAATAAAATCATCATCATTTACCAAATCGTGGATAGTGATGCCGCCAACTCTCCTCATAGCTTCAACGAACTCAGGATTAGTCAAGTCTGAAGCAACATAAAACCGCCTGTTCATACAACTCTTCAACTTGTCCCAAGGCACTTGTCGGATGTTGCGTCATCTTGGGGAAGGGAATCGAAATCGACCTCACAATCTGCTGGGCTAATCGACTTGTCTCGATAAAGCCAGGAACCGTAAATAAACTTGTGTGCCGCTACTTCGACGGGCTCATTTTTAGCCCAACCATATGCTTGAAAGTCGCCTTGGCGGTAGTGAAAGCCAATATAGGGCTCATTCTCCAGGATGGTCAAGAGTTTGCGGAGGATAAGTCGCGAGCATCCTGGAGCGTCTTGGATACCGCCATTTCATGCAGTGCAATATGCTGATATCGCTCTCTACCCTCCTCTGTTGAAAACTTGAAAGGAAAGCGTGCGAAACGATGCACTCCTTCCTGAAAGTGTAGAATTGTGGCATCAGAATGGTACATCTGCTTAAAGCCGACTGGCATGACTCCATGTTTCGCCGCGTGGTTGTCGTCTCTGTGTTCCTCCCATCTGATAGGCAACGTCTGCTTCTCGGTTTCCGTGACGGACATCTCGAAGCTGTCCTTGATGCAATATATTTCCATCTCCGGCTGTTGTTGCTTTTGACTTTTGAGTGGCAGTTCGCCTTGATTCGGTAACTGGGCAGCGTCATCCACGACCACAATCGCGCTATCGGAATCATAAAGCCAAGGGAGCAGCGGCTGACTGTCAATGGAAATGGACTGGTTCAAATCATGATAGACCTTTAGTAGGCTGATGGCTCTAGGTAACCGAAGATCGCCTCCTTGAGATGCAATCCACTCATCTGGATCCTCCACTATGACGCCGTGCTTGACCATCATGACTCGATTGAATTCCGACGAAGTCATCACGTTCAGGGTCTTTCGCATCTCGTTTACATCCCAGAAGGTCCCAATATCCAAGGCCCAGCGAGCGTAGAAAGGATCTGTGATCTCTGCTAGATTCTCCATCTTTCCAAAAACTTGGCATAGTTCAAACTGAGTGCATGAGCGGGCGTAAACTTTGGAAGGAATGACAACTGTGCGCTCGAGGATTCTGCCCATGTTGAGAGCCATCTCTAAAATGTACCTGAGGATTTAAAGAAAGACGAGCGAGTTAATGTACCTGTGCACGCAAAGGAACTACGCCTCGGATTGCACAATGCTTACCGAAGGTTATTCAGACCAAGCCAAATATGGCTGTCATAGAAAAGATAGTTTCCAAAGAATGGATATGGTCTTTCTTCTTTCTCGAATCGTCTAATAAACTCTTGCGTCTCGGTGTACCATTTCGGCAGAGATTTTGAAGCAGCTCGATACGGAATATCGATCCTACTGCGGGTGTCATTTACGTCCTTGATGTATTTGCTTGAAGGCATGCCCTTTGACACGCCATACGCTGTTCGTACATGAATAATATGAAAGCGGAAACAGGAGACTGTGAGCAAAAAACATCATTGCTCTCTTTCTTGACAACAACAATCTACAAACAGCATTAACAAACGTAAATTCTAACCTGGGGGTCAGTGTCGCCGACAGGATCGTCCTCAAGCGATAGCAATTTGTGATGCGTTTGGAGTAGTTCATTAGCGCAGTCCGTGTCCAGTGGAGCCGCTGACTTGACAGAGGAACAAAAGGACTCGCCTCTCCTTTCATCCGTATCGATCTGTTTCCCCATCCTTCGTATGTCTTCTGCAAAATCGTCCTTGTTGACGTAGGCGTGCTCAGAATCGTCCACGAGGCAGCAACCATCAAAAAGATGAAGAAATTTGATCTCTTGATCCGTAATAGAGTCCGGATGCAAGGGGAAAACATCTTGCGCTGTTGTTCAACACGGCCGTTGTTGTATAATATTTCAAGTCGATAGTGAGAAACGCAAATGAAAGTGAGACACTGTTGAATGAAAGGTTGAGGAATTAGGAAGTCCAAGGGTACATTGAGAAAATGATGGATGTCAAAAGGTCAAGGGCAGTTTGGAATAAGAGTGACACCTATAAAGATCTAATGTGTGCTGAACAAAAGGAGTAAGCGCAAGACCCAAGTGCTCTGTCTTTCGTTTCCTGTTCGCGGGAGGAAAGAAAGAGGCAGACGGACGAAGCGCGATTCGATCACGTGATATGACCGCCAAACCTTCAATTTCTTTGCTGGAGCAGTCACGAGGGATGTCAGCCTGATGCAACGCAGGCCATACGATAAATTTGATTCCTATTTTCGATTCCTTAAGTTACATCAAAATCTACCCAAAAGCTTCCTTAACTGTACATTATTAGTAGGTACCATTGAAAAACGTCTTCCTGAGGCGGTTTCATAGCAGCGTAGTACTCAAAAGCGACTTGTTTTCCCCCTCGCAACTTGATCGTATTTTGACTTATAAAAAAACAAAATCTCGGCAAAACTTAGTCGCAAGGCCCCCATGAGAAAAACCTGAGAGTTAACTTAATCGCATGACCTGCGTTGCAACAATGAGGACACCCCAAGTAAATCATAATGCACAGGATAAAGGATTGGAGAAGCTGAGACTACTCAGCGACAAACTTTATCTGGGAATATATATTTATTCTCTTTTCCTCCCTTCGTTTTTCTTCACTTCTTCTTTCTCAGCGATCCGCCCATCTCTTATTTTTCCTTACTCTACCTATCGCTCGCTTTGGAGATCCTGAAAAAAACAACAAATTACTACGTTCCTGAAAGTAGCCTGTCTCGTCGTCAACTCGATCAGCTACCACCTTTGCAATGTACCTCCATCAGCATCGAAAGCTGTCTCGGGTGATACGGACAAGATCCACAACGAAGAATGGACCAAGAATGGTCTGCTGACCTGGATGCCCTACCTGCTGGCCTACTCACACAACCTTGGCACTCTGATCTACGTTCTGACCATCCTTCGTGGTGAATCCATTGGCGCGTTTGATGACAAGGTGTTGAGAACATTGGAGAATTGGCAGACAGTGCTGGTGGTCGTTGCCTTTGTGGGACATGCGTTCAGGGTGTGGGCCATCCAATCCCTCGCTAGGTTCTTTACTGTGAGTCTGCTCCTGATTCATTCATTTTCAACTTTTCATGTTTGCTGGCTACGTCGACATACCATGTTTGATCGTATTACTGACACAGGCTTAAACTGCGCACCATGCTCCATGCTCGGCTTGATCGCGCACAAAAAAAAACCAATGTAGTTCCAGTGGACGACTCACAAGGGACATCAGTCATTGGGCATGGACCGTATACATATCTTCGTCATCCTGCTTACACCGGAACCTCATCAATACGACGGCTGCAGTTACTTTGCTGTTCCATCACGGACTCTAGGACATTCTCGTGGCCTGGATGGCCGTTTCGACAGAACAAAATGTCCTCGCTGGAATCTCCAGTATCAGTGTGATTGCTTCGTGGATTTCCGTCTCTCCAACCTCTACCTGGACGGGCTTGCTGAGCTATCCCGCTGACGTTTGGTTCTGTCTCGCCTTCTACTGCCTCGTGTACAGGGTTCTCGAGATTTGCATTGCAGGTGAAGAAAGAATGCTCAAAGACCACTTCCAAAAGGAGTGGGACGTTTATGCAAGCAAGCGATGGAAGTGGATCCCCTTGATGTACTAGCCTGTTTTATTTTTTTCTGGGCATTCATGCATTCGTCCTTTTGTTTCTTGGGCTTTCCCACCTCCCCTTTATCTTCACCCATCGCTTGAAATAAAAAGAGAGATTTTTCTTTGTTCCACCCTCATCTTTTTCTTTCTTTTTCTTGAACATCTCTGTCAACCTCCACTCTAAAATGATCCACACTGTCAAAGCGATCTGCCTTGGCATCGCAGCGGCAGCGTACTGCCACGACAACCTTCCTCCACCCGGTGCAAATGCTGTCTCGAACAACACAGACAAGATCAAGATTGAGCACTGGCACTCGTTCTCGATCAAGATCCGGTTTCCTGTCCTGATCTGCACTGTGTACACTGTGGGCACCATGATCTACTTGTTCGAGATGGTGCGGGGTGGGAACATTGGCTCCTTCTCGATTGACCAGAATCTGAACGTGATCAAGACTTGGCAGCTGGTGGCACTAGGGGTCGCACTTGTTGCGGATGCCCTAAGGAAATGGTCCATTGTCACCTTGGCCAGGTTCTTTACGGTTAGTGACATGCCCTATTATTGATCGACAAGACATTTTTCTTCTCGAAGTCTAGATCGTTCATTTTGAAGTCAAGCCTTCTTAATCTTGACTCTTCGATCTTTCCCTTTCTTCGTCTATTTTTCTTAGTATCGACTGACGATCCGCACCCACCACAAGTTGGTCGGCACAGGACCCTATCGCTATCTCCGCCACCCCTCCTACACTGGTCTCCTCATCAACCAAGTTGCATCTTACCTCCTATTGTTCCACGATGGCCTCTGGGACATCTTTGCAGCATACATGTCAGCTGCGACCGTGTGGTTGACCCACTCTGGCATCCCTCTGATCAGCAGCATGGCGGCCTGGTCTCCGTTTGCTCCGGGCTCGATCTGTCAAGGCGGCTTCTTGGGTGTGCCTGGAGGCATATGGGTCACACTCGCGTGGGGGCTGTTCTTTGGCCGGTTCACATATCTGCGGATTCTGGCAGAAGAGGCGATGTTGGAGGAGCACTTTGGGCAGGAGTGGAGGGAGTATGCGGCGAAACGATGGCGCTACCTTCCCTTTGTGATGTAGGGCGTGATGAGTGAGTGACGAGGCTAACCTGTGGATCGAGGGGAGGGTCGTACTTTTAGACGCACTGTCACGAGTGGAATGATCCTGTAACGACAAATCTCGGTAGTGTCTGCTCTCTTGTCTCGAAGATCAAGCATTTAGGTGACTATCAAATAATTGGTAGTAACAACGCACGTAATGAACAATGGTTGATGTAGATGCGCCAGAAAAGAAAAATATATTGGCCTGCCTTTCAACAAATCCGCTTTGGGGGCGTGCTCCCTCATGGTAGCATGTGTGGCTCGGACCGCAAGTTCCATATCTAGATGAATTGGTACAGTGAGTGAGTCTTCCTGTGGAGCGAGTTGAGTAATTAACCATCGCCTGCAAGAGTGCCTACCAAACAGCAGATGTTCCCTCTCTCACTCTCATTTGCGGGCGTGAATTCTGCACTGTGCACTTTTGTGTATTTCGCATCTGTATTTGTTGACACAAAGAAAAGGAAGAGCAAACAAGTGCTCTTGATTTTTTGTTGGGTGAAGGATGGGCGCAAGAGGAACAAACAGAAAATCATCTGTGTAAGGGATGTCAAGGCGTCCCTCTCTCCCTTTCCACCTGTCTCTCTTTCTCCCTCTTCCCTCTGTGTTGTTCTCGAGCTTTGGACCGCTGCGACATGTGCAAGTGAAGAACAACCGCCGTAATCCATGGTAAATGTTTATATGTGACTTATCAACAAGAATGCACGGATGAAGTGCGTTTACTTGTCTAGAGTGACGGTGAGTGTACAGCAATTTTCTTACGGCTGCCAAGAGTTTTGTTTTTTCCTATATCACCATGTCCTCGGATGAAGTGTCGCTTTGCATGTGGACAAAAGGAGCGTTGCATTCTCCAAACAGTACACTGCTGATCTAGTGGATAAAGAAAACAGGTTCGATTCCGCCACCATTTTTCAACAAGGTTAAGAGTGAGATGTGTGAGAACGACGATAGAGTGTGGAGTAGACACTCTAATTCCCTCCCAGCATTAGAGAGTAGAGCCCTGGTATCGACGATAGAAAGAAATGTCCCATCCTAGCCCAAGGAGGAGCATGGGGGCATGGGGGAGCATGTAGGAGCGAGGATTCTACTTTGGCGCACTTGTGCACGAGAGCCATGGCGTGGCATGGTGTGGAGTGGAGTGCCCGTTCCAGTGGCACATGTGTGTGGCAAATGCGGCATGTGGAGGGAGAGGCGCAAGTTCCTCCAACTTTGTTTCGCTGCATATTTTGTTGTTTCCTCTCACACTCAAATAGTGAGAAAAGAAAGAGCGGGAGTTGAGAGCACTTTCAAAGTGGACATGTGGGCACTACGAGTTGGGCACAACGGACACACACACGGAGAGAGAGGAAGAGAGAAAGAGAAGAGACGCACGCAACTGACCTCTTCCATCCTTCCATCCCATGGACCGTTTTGGCAGAACAATGACAAAGCAGATTGACAATCCATGTCCCTCTCTTATCGCTTCAAAGTGTGTCTGTTGGAAATAGTATTCGGATGTGGTATGTTGTAGCAGGATCTAGCATTCTACTTGTCAATTGCAATTTACTACTTTGCGACTTTCATCTTTGACGTGCACACCATAGAATGTTACTGTGAACCATCCCAAAAAAAAATCAGTTTACACTTTCCGAGAGGACTATGGATCAACGAAACAAAGCAACTTCCATTTGTCAAAGATATTCACGGACAACAACAGAGAACAACAAGGCGGTGTGTAAAGTGTTCATTGTTATGGTGTTGGTAATATTTTTTGTTAGTGCCGGTGCCAATAGGAAAACAACATGCATGATAAATGCAAATGCAAATGCATAAAAACAAACAAATGGACAACAAACACACAAAGAAGTCAAAGGAAGAACACAGTAGAAACAGCTCACCGCCAAAAATGCATCCCAATACACTTGCACGAACCCCTCCCACACTCACACCTCAGCTCATCCACACCTCTTCGCCATCCATCCATCCACTCCATGGCCTAAAAGAAGCTCATTGCTCGCCTACTTGCTAGACTGGTCTTCTCCCTCTTTCTTTTCATCCTCGCAAGTCAGACAGTTGCAATGACGTTTAGTCATCAGGAAAAGACTTCTCTCAACCTCCAACGGCATAAAAATATCGCTTTCATCCTTTTCTTTTTTTTTCTCCTTCTCTTCAAGTCTTGCACCTCACAGCATTCCTCTCAACTCTCCTCTCTTCTGCTCATCCTCACCCCTCCTTTTACAAATTACACTCACGCCTTAAATACACACATCATGTCTTCCGTCTACGTCAAGCCCGCCGTCATCACCGATGGTCGTCTCGGTCATTTGACCCCCGAACAGACCGAAAAGCTCCAGCAGTTCTGGGTCCGTCTCTACGATATCTTCGATGGCAAGACCCCTTTCGATCAAACCGCCCCTTCTTCCTTCAAGGGCCAGGCCCGTGATGAGGATGCTGGTGCTGCCCCCGCTCCCAAGGCTGGTTGGTTCGGCCGCGGTAAGTCTGCCTCTGAGTCTTCCTCAGCACCCGTTCCCCCTCGTTTCACAGGCCAGGATCTTTATGTTTGCTTTTGGAAGCTCACCATGATGGATCACCCCGATCTGATCATCCTCAAGGTAAACAGTTCGAAGAACATTTCCAAAGCTTACTACAATGACTTCCTCCCTGGGGAGTCGGAAACTCTAACTCTTTTTCCTGACATTCAACGTATAGTTCATTCGTGCTCGCAAGTGGGTTCTGGACGACGCCATGAAAATGTTCCTGAACGCCCTCAAGTGGCGCATTGTTGAGCGCCTGGACGAGCTGGTCGAGCTCTCGGACGTCGAATTGGATGCCAAGTACCCCAAGTTCATTGAGCAGATGAGAATTGGAAAGGGTTACCTCCGTGGCGCCGATCCCTTAGATCGCCCCATGTCAGTCGTCAACACTCGCCTCCACCACAAGGCCGATCAGCCCGCCGAAACCATCCACCGCTTCACTCTTTACGTATGTTGTACTATCATTTTTTTCATTGACTCTTCGACTGACCTTATCTTTTGTTCTCATCCGACTAATACCTATGCGTTTTCATGAACATATCGTAGACTATGGAGTGCGGCCGTACCGTCCTCCCCCAAGGTGCCGAGACCGTCATCGTCATTTTCGACCTCTCGAACTTTGGTCTCGACAACATGGACTGGGGCTTTGTCCGCCTTTTCGTCCAGTGCTTCGAGTCCTACTACCCCGAGACCCTTGGCGTTTGTGTTGTTCACCGCGCACCCTTTGTCTTCTGGGGCCTCTGGAAGCTGATCCAACCATTGCTCGACCCCGTCGTCGCCACCAAGTTCGTATTCACCCGCAACAACGAGGAGCTGCACAAGGTCGTGCCTCGAGAGCGTCTGCCCATCACGCACTATGGTGGCCTCGACGACTGGACCTACAAGTACGTGCCCGCGGCGCCCGGTGAGGATGATGTGATGAAGGATGTGGCCAAGAAGGAGGAACTGCTGACGGAGCGACATACGCTCGAGGAGAACTTTGACCGCGTGACTCGAGAATGGATCAAGAACGTCAATGGCAAGAACGTGCCGGAGCGCGACGAGATTGCGCAGCAGCTGCGGGAGCAGTACACGCGTTTGAGCCCCTACGTGCGGGCGACTAACTTGTACAAGCGCTGGGGAGTTGCAGTTGATGGACGTGTTAACTGGACCTACAATGTGGTTCCTGAGCAGAAGTAGAAGAGTCTTTACTTTTTCAATATACCGTATTTTAATAAGCAAACTATGTTACGCTGGGACCTTCATCCCCTCGTGGATGCCATTTGTTAGTCTGTCGTGCTTGTCCCAACTCAGATGCCTACTGAAACAGTGGCCTCCAATATTTTCGATAGCGAGTTCTCAGTTATGTTGTCCTGCAACGCGACATGCATAAACTTCAACTCCATCAAAGGGCTTGAGTGAACTAATCGGTGAATGAACAGGGCACATGGATGATGGAGTTTCTGTGGCTTCTAACCTGTTCCTAGGGCTCGTGAAGGAAAGCAGTTATGTAATATCTGCTGGTGGCCAAAGTTGGATCCATTGGTTGATGTTGTCGCTCGTGAAATCCAAAGACTTGAGGGTGGATCATGGGCTATTTTGAAGAAACCTTGGTGATGAGATTCGAGAAGGCAGGATCGAAAGGAGAGCTTATAATGTGGAGATGTTGGAGACTGGCCGCAGCGGAGAGAGTTCCAAAGAGAAGCAAGGCTAATCGCCGAGAAAGAAGAAACGTCCAAGGTGAAGGTGTTTGAACTAAAGGATACTGTTTTGTTTCCATGGTCAAGAGCGAGGTGTTAAAGTAAAGAGAGGAAGTGATAAGTTGTCGTAATTCCATTTTAAGAACACAATGTTTTCAGGCACATACTCCTGCGATTGACGGGTGGTAAAGTGAAATCTTTTGCATGAAGACTTGAGAAGCTGTCTCTCAAGTAAATCACCGTCGTGTCCTTGAACGGCCAGTTGAGCGACAATCCGACCTTAACTGTCCGCCATGCGACCGAGAAGCTCAGTACATCGTTTCCACGAAAAGAGATATTGAGCTCCTGCAGCGAAGTGTTGGTCTGAGCCAAGAGGAAGTAATCGTCATCAAACTCAGGCTCGTTAAATTGGGCTGTCAGTTTTCGTAGCGTTCCCAATGAGAGAAGGGTCTGTGGGAGCGCCATACCTTTGGAGCCTACGTCGACAAAGGTGATAATCCTCAGATTGAACACTCCACTCCACGCGTTGCTGTCGATTGTAAACGCGGTTGCAGTGGTAATCCATGCTTCTCAAATGATGCATGCAACTTTTCATCGCGATTATCCGAATGAATGGTCTTCTCTTACTGAGTTCAATCACTTTGCAACTACATTTCATCAGTAGGGCAAAGCTAACCTGTCTCACGACGGTCTAAACCCAGCTCACGTTCCTTATTAGTTAGGTGAACAATAACAATCCAGCGCCTACTGAATTATACTACAGTATGATAGGAAAAGTCGAGATCAAAGGATCAAACAGCTACGTTGCTATGAACGCGTGGCTGCCACAAGTGAGTTATTGCCCTCCCACATGGATCTGTTATACCTAATTACAGTAAGATCACCAGCAGAGTTCAGTAAGCAAGTCTATGGCATCTGGATCTGGGTAATTGCTTTTAAGGCCTCGAGCCTTAATTACACTTCCACTAAATTAGATTTTTTTTTGCTTTCATATTATTGTACTTCTTCAGGGTGCGCCAACACCACACGACACCCTAATTGCGCCTCCACCACACAGCGCCCCCGCCTTAGACTCAGTAAATAACTTTAGACTTCAGTACAATAAACAGCATCGATTCTTGCACTTTCCTCGTGTTTTCTTCTTCTCTTGTTCACCTCTCTATTCCTTGTTATCAATTTAGTCCTCCCATCACGCTCTGTCATCATTGATAATATGCCTTCAACGCTGCAAAAAATCAAATCCAACAAAGCGCATGCACTGGATGAGGCACTCAAGACCAACTCGACTGCGACCACATTGGACTTACATGGCGACTCGATCAGAGATAATGGAACCCAGGCACTGGCTGAAGCACTCAAAACCAACTCGACCCTGACGGCTTTATACTTGCAGAAAAATTTAATTGAATCCAATGGAGCTCAGGCGCTTGCTGAGGCACTCAAGACCAACTCAACCCTGACCATATTGAACTTGGGGAGCAACGATATCAGAGACAATGGAGCCCAAGCCCTGTCTGAGGCACTCAAGACCAACTCGACCCTTACCACTTTGATCTTGTATGGCAACACGATCGGATCTGACGGAGCTCAGGCACTAGGAGAGGCACTCAAGACCAACTCAACTCTGGCCACATTGAACTTGTGGCGCAACTCGATCGGAGACAGCGGAGCTCAGGCGCTATCGGAGGCCCTCAAGACCAACTCGACCCTTACCACTTTGATCTTGTATGGCAACACGATCGGATCTGACGGAGCTCAGGCACTAGGAGAGGCACTCAAGACCAACTCAACTCTGGCCACATTGAACTTGTGGCGCAACTCGATCGGAGACAGCGGAGCTCAGGCGCTATCGGAGGCCCTCAAGACCAACTCGACCCTAGCCACCTTGAACTTGGAGGACAACTCGTTCGGATCTGACGGAGCTCAAGCACTATCGGAGGTACTCAAGACCAACTCGACCCTGACCACTTTGAACTTGGCGGATAACGAGATCGGATCCGATGGAGCTCAGGCGCTATCGGAGGCACTCAAAACCAACTCGACCCTGACCACTCTGAACTTGGAGGATAACGAGATCGGATCCGATGGAGCTCAGGCGCTATCGGAGGCACTCAAAACCAACTCGACCCTGACCACTCTGAACTTGGAGGATAACGAGATCGGATCTGACGGAGCTCAGGCGCTATCAGAGGCACTCAAGACCAACTCGACTTTGACCGCTTTGATCTTGGAGGACAACGAGATCGGATCCAATGGGGCTCAGGTGCTATCAGAAGCACTCAAGACCAACTCGGCCCTGATCACTTTGAACTTGGAGGACAACTCGATCGGATCCAATGGGGCTCAGGCGCTATCAGAGGCACTCAAGACCAACTCGACCCTGATCTCTTTGAATTTGGAAGAGAACGAGATCGGATCCGATGGAGCTCAGGCGCTATCGGAGGCACTCAAGACCAACTCGACCCTGACCACTTTGAACTTGGAAGAGAACGATATCGGATCCGATGGAGCTCAGGTGCTATCAGAAGCACTCAAGACCAACTCGGCCCTGATCACTTTGAACTTGGAGGACAACTCGATCGGATCCAACGGAGCTCAGGCGCTGTCTGAAATACTCAAGACTAACTTGACTCTGTCCACTTTAGACTTGCGGAGCAACTCGATCGGTGACAGTGGAGCTCAGGCGCTGTCTGAAGTACTCAAGATTAACTTGACTCTGTCCACTTTGGACTTGCGGTGCAACTCGATCGGAGACAGCGGAGCTCAGGTACTGTCTGAAGCTGAAGCGCTTAAGCAGCGCAAACAGACCAAAAGAAAAAAAGCGAAGCAGTGCCGCTTGGGGATGGATAAGAAAACAAAAGTCCCAAGGATGGGAAGAAAATTATAGGCTTTTAAATGCTGATGTAGACTCAGTACTCAAACCCTTTAAGCCAAGGCACTTCTAAACAGAGATCTGCGTTGGAAATAAAGGACCACGAACTTTTCGTTTTCCCGCATGCGCTGGAAGAAAAATAGCCTGTGGCTGTTTGTCCAAACAGCTCAAACCTTATTGCCAACCAGCGCAAATCTTATTGCCAACCAGCGCAAGCTGTTTGGAAAACCAGCGCAAACCATTTCACAACGTCTTTATTTCACCCTTGTCCATTCACTTCCTCAACTCGCATATCTCCCCTCTCTCCCTTCACTCCTCTCGTCGCCATGAGAATTCTCTAATTCAACCCATCACTTTCTCACTCGCTTCTCTCTTTATTAGGCATGTGTGTTGCATGGGTACGGTGGCAAGATGGGAAGGTGGAGAGGGATTAGGACAGAGTAAAGCAAGAGCAAGAAGAAACAAAGCAGTCAGGGCAATGAAGAAGAAGAAGCGAGTGAGAAAGTGATGGGTTGAATTAGCGGATTCTCATGGCGACGAGAGGAGTGAAGGGAGAGAGAGGAGATATGCGAGTTAAGGAAGTGAATGGACAAGGGTGAAATAAAGACGTTGTGAAAAGGTTTGCGCTGGTTTTGCAAACAGCTTGCGCTGGTTGGCAATAAGGTTTGCGCTGCTTTGAGAACAGCTTGCGCTGTTTCGACAACGGTTTGTGCTGGTTGGCAATAAGATTTGAGCTGTTTGGACAAACAGCCACAGGCTGCTTTTCTTCCAGCGCATGCGGGAAAATGAAAAGTTCGTGCTCCTTTATTTCCAGCGCAGGTCTCTGATTCAAATCCTTACTTCGAAGATGAGGAGCAAGCGTTGGATGGTATCAGCTGATATCGATCAAAACAATCACAAAAAAAAAATTAAAGGTATTTCTGTATTTCGGTGAACTTGGAATAAAAGAAGATAACACACAGGCTCTAGCCTTCATATTGTTCGACTATGCCTTATTGAAAGGGTGCTTGCCGTTGCAGAACAGATCCATTGTGTGTGGTCAGAGGAAGATGTAGTGAAAAACGAATGCGAGTCAGATTTGCTAAGTGCCAAATTAATATCCATCCTACTTGATGCCATTTCACGTACAAGGACGAGAAACGGTGGCTTATATTTTCTGGCTCTAATTTTTTGGATTTTGTCCTCTTCGATTTTGTTTTGAGTGCCCCATTCCACAGCAATTCATGGTAAAGAATTGTTGATGCTAATCACAGTAATCAACAACACCATATCCCAAAAGAGCAGTAAATCAACAGCACCATATCATGAAGAAGCGGTTCAACAATTGACAACTCGATACAAATGTATCGAACGAGTGTGCGTGCAGACCATGCATGACCTCGGACTTGTGAAGTAATAGGGGTCAGAGTGCGAACGGTGAGAAAGAGATGTGGGTCCTCACAACCACACATTGTTTTTTTATTAAAAGGGTCGTGCTTCTTTTTATTCATACCATAAATTGACTGAATTGAGGCTTCCTTTAAATGAAAACGCGCTAATGCTCAACTATACATCTTCTGGACAGAGACACTTGATGCAGCGCCTGAGCTCCATTATCTCTGATGGAGTTGTTCCACAACTCCAAAATCATCAAAGTGGAGTTCATTCTGAGTGCCTCAGCCAGCGCCTGAGCTCCATTGGATTCAATTGAGTTGCCAGCTAAGTTCAAAGAAACCAGAGTCGAGTTGAGTTTGAGTGCCTTAGCCAGCGCCTGAGCTCCACTGTCTCTGATCGAATTGTTCCAAAAATTCAAAGTGGTCAGATTCAATTGGTCTTGAGTGTCCCTGCCAGCGCCTGGTCTCCTCTGACTCTTATTAAGTTGTCTTGCAAGTACAAAGTGGTCAGCGTCGAGTTAAACTTGAGTGCCTCAGACAGTGCCAGGACTCCGTTGTCTCGAATCAAGTTGTTCTGCAAATCCAAAGTTGTCAGAGTCGAGTTGGTCTTGAGTGCCTCAGACAGTGACACAGCTACGTTGGATCTGATGCAGCTGCCAGCTAAATTCAATGTCGTCAGTGTAATAAAGCTCGGGCGTCTTTATTCAAAATCGGAAAGAGGAAAAGTCAAGTCAGATCGGGAAAACAAAGTATTAGGAAAATGTTATATTGAAAGCTACGGAACTAGGCTAGGGGTCGACGCTATATATATACTAACTGTTATAGAACAATAAACCTATGGAAGTGTCTTTGTTGTTGTTAATACTTGTCCGGCGACCCGCCGCATGCCTATCGCATGAGTGGTCGGCTGACCGCTAACAGTATCGAGGTTAAGTCGAAAGACCTGTGCTCGCCGCCTATTGAAGGGAAGTGAGCCACATGTCACATGATCAAAATTATTCCTTTTCAGATGAGAATAAGAGAGAGATGAACTTCTCTCTGACAGTCAGAGTCGAGTTGGTCTTGAGTGCCTTAGGCAGTGCTGGACGTTTGTCGGATCTGTTTGTTTATGGACATTGCAGACCTGGTGTCGGTGATGTTAGGGTCAGAGAATTTAAACGGGTAGGTTTAAGACTGGCAGAAGATGTAAATGTTGTGGTGTTTTTGAGGTTTGAGTCAGGAATGGGCGAAGTGATGAGGATTTTAAGTTTAAAAATTCTGAAGCTGCATAGGGCGAAGCACAAAATTCAACTCTGAGATTTGTCGCCTGCTACATGACGTTATTTCAAATGTTGGAAGAGATAAATCCATTGCACATTTGGAAGAGAGGCTAGGAAGAGAGGATTGTGACTTGGGTATGTAAGCCCATTGATCTATATAGATTTGTTCGTAAGAAGATAGCATCTCTCTTTCTTTCTTTTTTTTTTTTTTTTTTGTCTCTCCGTTCTTCAGGGACGTCATAGATTTACTTGTGCTTCGCAACTGTGTGTGTCGCGTGTCTTGAAGACGAGAGAATTCAGTTCCCACTAGGTCTAAAAAAAAAAGGTCCACTATGTCCAGCGGTGCCAAACGAGACCACGAATAATGCTTTAGAATTAACATACCAGAACAGAAAATGCTCTACCATTAAGGAGCGCAACGGGAAAATATTCGATCATATGCACGTGACCATATTGCTACATACCCAAGTCACAATCCTCCTCTCCTAGCCTCTCCTCCAAATGCAATTAGAGAAAGAAGGTCACGTGTTTACTTTTAGCGGTAGCCGGTCCCTATGTCGAGATGAAGCAAAAAAAACAGTGGCAACGGCATTCGACTGAAAATGTCCAGTCCAATCGACAGTAACCATCACGACTGCAGGACTACTGCTCGACTGCGTCATATATTAGCATGGCAACAGGAATTAAAGCGATCTACAAAAATAAAAGCGACATATAAAGAGTCATAACAATAAACGCAGAGCCACAAGGCACTCTACGAGGAATGCGACCTTGGCCCCTGAATGATGGATAGACAGATTTGCAACGAGAGTGTACTAGAATACATCATCATATCACCTCATTCTTCGCCATTTCGCCTAGAATTTGCATTGCCCCTTTATTTACCTTGACTTGGGAAAAAAAAAGAAGTGATCTCCTCCCCCTTTTCTCTTCCCAGGCGCTGATGGACAAAGGGCCAGATCCTCAATGTCTCTGCATTCGCGAGCATTTTTATTATTGCCCCTTCCTCCCCTATCTTGTTGTTACGATATAGACCTTGATGTTGGACATGCTTGAAATTCATGGTTTGCACGCTTTCGAAGCCCCTAATATCAATCTGAATAATGTGCTAACGCGGCGACGAATGACAATCTTTTTTTTTTTTTTTTTTTTTTTTTTTAGGTTTTTTAGGTTTTTTAGGTTTTTTGTGCGAAACCATTTTCTTCTTCTTATTTGGACCCTGACAACATCTTCGTCAAGTTCCCTCTTCTTGTCATCTTTAGCTCTTCCTGCCTGAATTTCCTTGCCAATCAGACTTCCCTACTATCATCATCATCGTCTCGTCTTAAAGCCTTCGCGAATCAATTTCTCAAAATGAAGAACCTGTTCAGTGTCTTGCTGATAACGACCTTGGCCGTCGCTTCCTCGCTCGCCGCACCAGAGACCCCACAGGGTGGAGTCCAGGCCCACGTCACGACTGAGGACGAAGCCCTTTGGAAGAAGAAAAAGCATCACCATCACAAGGAGATGCAATGCCCCAAGCCAAAGCCAGTTTTCATCGCGGTTCCCATTCCTATTGCCGAGTGCGAACACGAGTGCAAGAGCAAGTGCGAGTTTGGTGAGAATGAGTGCGGCGAGGCGTGCGAGTTCGGCGAGAACGATTGCAAGGACAAGTGCGAGGACCACAACGGCAAGTGCAGGGGCAAGTGCGAGGACCACAAGGGCAAGTGCAAGGACGAGTGCAAGGACGCCGAGGGACCGTGCAACTTCGACTGCGACAAGGCGGCTCTTGATATATGCATCGGCATTGGCGGTACTGCTGAGGCTGACCAATGCGCTGAGGTGTTCAGCTGCCAGCACAGGTGCGAATACAAATTCGGGGCAGGGGCACACGAAGCCTGCGAAGAGGTGTGCGCCAGCAGACGTAGCGATTGCAAAGACACGTGCATCAAGCTGAAGCTTTCCGGGCAACTTGTATCCAATGATGATAACGCATGCGAAGACGTGTGCGGCGAGTGCTACCCGAGGTGCATATTCATATTTAACGATCCCACCAATTGCGCGACGGTGTGCAAGTTCAATGACGATTGCAAGGATTCTTGCGGGAAAACTGAGAAGAAGTGCGAGGATGCGTGCGAGGACTGCGATAAGGACTGCGATGAGGCATGCCATGAGAGGGAGGAGGCCTGTGGGAAGGCGTGCGAGTCTGGCAAGGACGGGTGCAAGGGAAAGTGCGAGTATAGCGAGCACGAGTGCGAGGAGAGGTGCAAGCCTTGCGACGCCGAGTGCGAGAAGGTGTGCCGTAAAGATGAGGGTGACTGCTTCTTCGATTGCAAAGCGAAGGGAGGTCTTGACTGCTCGGCCAAGTGCGGGCGCGACTGCGGGTCTTGGTGCGAGCGCAACTGCAGGCATTGCGTCATTCAGGCTGCTGCCGTCGCTCCTGAAGCGGTTGTCGCCGACTCCACAGTCTCTGAGCAAGTAGAGTCCGCCGCGGCTACTCCTGCTGCCCAGTAAAACGATGGCTAACTCGTGGAGCAAACGTGTAGATCAATGTCCGACATTCCATTCACTCTTTTTGCCAAACACTTAGTATGTGGAAAGTAGCAAAACACACAGCGGGTCTCTTGCAAGATAAATAAAATGCGTTTGAATTGCAACAGACGTAGGAGTCTTTGATTGTCTTTTTTTTTTTTTTTGCAAAGCAAACTCGCGAGTGGGGTGGGTTTAAGACTTTATCTGCCTATGTCTCAGAGAGCTGGAATCTTCTTCCTCTCCACATTGAATTGCCCTTATCTTTGTCTCTCCCTTCTCTCTTTGTCGGAAACTTATATAAGGGTATCTGCAAGGAGAAATGCAGTCTGAACATACTCTACCATTAATTTTAAACGATTGTAAATGCCACGGAACTTGGTACAGCGACGGACACCGCGAATTTATACAGGGCTTATGAATCAGCTGCCAAGCGAAATTCTCCATTCCAATGAGATTCCTCTCACTGGGATGTAAGAGGTAACGTATACGGGCGGGTGCATTGAATACCTTAAAACACTACGCGAACAAAACGGGGGTGTTCAAACCAGAGACCTGCGCTGGAAATAAAGGAGCACGAACTTTCGTTTTCCCGCATGCGCTGGAAGAAAAACAGCCTGTGGCTGTTTGTCCAAACAGCTCAAACCTTATTGCCAACCAGCGCAAACCGTTGTCGAAACAGCGCAAATCTTATTGCCAACGGTTGAATTAGGATTCTCATGATGACGAGAGAAGTGAAGGGAGAGAGGGGAGATGCGAGTTAAGGGAGGTGAGTGGACAAGAGTGAAATAAAGACGTTGTGAAAAGGTTTGCGCTGGTTTTGCAAACAGCTTGCGCTGGTTGGCAATAAGATTTGCGCTGCTTTGGGAACAGCGTGCGCTGTTTCGACAACGGTTTGTGCTGGTTGGTAATAAGGTTTGAGCTGTTTGGACAAACAGCCACAGGCTGTTTTTCTTCCAGCGCAGGTCTCTGTTCTAAACCACATACCCTCCAGTGCGAGCCCCGCTGCTTAGTCCGCGCTTCTGCAAAATAAAAAAAAAATAAAAAAAAAAAACCATCGCGCTTCTCAGTTCCATCACCTCTCTGGTCAGTTCCAGCTACAATTGAGGTGACAGACCTCCACTATTTTATTGTTATCTCTGTCTAAAGAATTCGGTTGGGTGCTACTGTGCCAGTTATAGGAACCAAAAGGGCTTGACTTTGTGACCCGTACTTCTTGACGGAGAACCCGAACCCGAACCCGAGCCTGAGCCTGAGCCTGAGCCTGAGCCTGAGCCTGAGCCTGAGCCTGAGCCTGAGCCTGATCCTGAGCCTGAGCCTGAGCCTGAGCCTGAGCCTGAGCCTGAGCCTGAGCCTGAGCCTCCAGAACCAGAGCCTCCAGAACCAGAACCTCCATTGATAATGCACCAATCATTGACGCCAGGGGAGCATACCATATTATATCCATCACACGACTCAGTACATGGACAGTCCATATCGGTAAGACAAGCGGATGTGGCACTGGCCAAGGCTATGATGGCCACGACCGGATAGGCGAGGGTGGTGAGCTTCATGCTTGATTGATGGTTTGCTGAAGAGGAGGTGAGCGAGGATGAGGTCCAGAAAAAAAGAACAAAAGAAAGAGAGAAAGGCGAAAAAAAGAAGAGCAGAGTATCTTGGGAAAGTGGCAGCTGACTGTGCATGCATGGTCATCACCCCAGGAATGCGCATGCGGCGCAGTTTGGGCAGGGCACAGGGATTTTCATTCTCCTCGGAGAACTTAAATGAGAGCTCTTTTTGGGTGGCATGCAGGTTTGTTTACCAGGGACTGTTTGGGTTGCCACCAATCCCAGACACAAAAGTCCTCACGTGAATGAATGTTCCCACTCCCTCACTCCAGCTCTAGAAACTTCCGGGACTCGACCAACCTTCTTTGAAACATTCATGACATGTACATTAATTACATCACCTGCTGTATTTCCTACTCCTCGGCCCATCATGGATGTATTTTCTCAAGCCTTGGCATGGCAGGGATGCTAAACATAGTCCCCTACCAAAAGACACACAATTTTTCCTCTTTCCCGCCGGCGAGCAGCTTGGTGGTCAGACCTGGCATCAGCGAGCCAATGTTGAGAGTGTCAAAGACAAGCGAGAGCGACTCAATAGTAGTGCTGGCGGGGGTACCGACAATGCTGACCGAGGCGCCTGCACCGCTGGTGTACGGGTTAAGCAGTTCAATACCCTCGGAAGATGCACGGGGATCAATTGTGGACGAGGCCTGCATAGTGTTGATCGTTTGCTAATTAAGGGGACTTTGAGTTTCTTAGTTGAAGCTCGAAAAATATTTATAGGGTCGTCACGGAGAAGCTGGTAGTGCAAGCATAGTCCGAGACCTTGCTATTATTATATTGTTTGATTGAAAAAAAAGAGAAAAGCATAGGGGACAAGTGCATTTACTTATACATATGTATTGAGCTCGAGAACAAGAAGATGGTATTGAGGGTGGACTATCCTAAGTCAGGACTGGGAAGAACAAAGTATCGAGGACAAGAGCATGGATAAGGATTATGCTGCAAGAGGATTGAGACAGGAACACGTGCGATCGTGAGGAGCTCCAAGCAGAGTTAATGGAAACTCATAGCAGGGGGCAGGATGATCTTGAAGGTGACAGCGGTCAGACTTAAGTGACGAGAGCGGGGCGACCAAGAGCAATGAGAGCGAGATGATCACACGAGAAAAGTCCAGGAAGTTATTGGGAATCCGTGAGCAATCTGGCTCTTTCCTCGTCTTCCATCACCGGCGGACGCTCCCAGCGGCGACAACAAAAGATGAAGAGACATACTATGAATGGGAGCGATCTGAGAACCAGGTGGGAGCCCATGTAGAACTTGGCGATACAAAACGGAGTGGTTGAGCTCCCTTGAGGGCGGATGCATCCCACTCCGCCATCCCTGAGAAATTGGTCACACATATTACGGAGTGCGGTGCCACAACCGTAAATGCCAGTGCTAAGACAACCTTTCTGAGAATCACAGAAAGCCAGCCCATTGTTTACCATGCGATAACATTGTGCGCTAGTGCCTGGCCAACAATTGTCGTCGTTGTTGCTGCTGATATACAAGTCCATGGAGGTGAGGAATGGAAATGACAGGCGAAGGTAAGGTGTAAGATGAGAGGTGAAAGAATTTTCAAAGATGAAAGGCGAAAGATGAAAATCAGAGGATACAAATGAGAATATTGAAAGAAGGAAATGATTCTTTTAGTACAGCAACCTCAAATGTTGGCGAAGCAAATCATGCAGGCAAAGCAATCCTACAACATAAAAATGCTGGCGACGCTTTTCTTGACCTATGCCCTGTGTGCATGTGCTGTGTACTCGAATCATGCAAATGATGGCGAAGCTGCCGCAACCAATTATGCAGGCTTGCAATGAAAGTCGAAAGCACAAATCACATAGCAAGAAAATGTTGTAAACAACTACATGTATGCATAGCTATCAAATTCTAGCCAGGTCGTTGATCATTCGAAAGTGTGGGAGCGAAAGGAGAAAAACGTATGCATTGTGGGAGTGAGAATCAAGGAAAATGTATGACAAGGAAAATGCACAGAGCATAACGGAGGACAAGAGTGTTTGTAGTGAGTCGCCTTCCAACTTGTTGCTGGCATTGATTTGTTTGATTGGCACTGCAATAGGGGTTTCAAACCTTGACATTCACAGGCTTGTTTTCAAATCTGAAGGCTTGAAAACTAGACCACAAGCCTTGGCTCGCAAACAAGTCGCCTCGAGGGCTGATGTATTTCATATCAGCCATTTCCTTTCTTCAGACTGGCGTTTCTTATCGGTATTCAGTATCCGAAACCCGATCCGATTCACGAAGTTACTATCGGTTATGGATGGAGTTTTTCATAATCCGAATTGCAGCAAGGTAGCTATCCATCCGATCCGATAAGCATTCGATTCGTAAAGCATTTGATCCTTTAAAAAAAAATCGATCCGTTAACCATCCGATCTGCGAGCCATCCGAAATTTCAATTACTCGAATCCGATAGCAATCAGATAATATTCAGAGAGCAATCCGATAATGTTCATATTGGCATCCTATAATGTTCACATGGCAATCCGATAGAAAACTGAGAGTCATCTGATGCTGTTCCCCAAACTGCTTGAACATTTGCCATGTGTTTCTTCGTCGTGGTATTGTGATGGCAAGTGTGCTTTGATGGTGTCAAAAATTGCATATCCAGAGGCTGTACTGGGGAGCACGACTTACACACAGTAAGTGCGCATTTTTATTTAGCGAGGAGCTACCATGTTACTGCAACGGCTGTTCTACACTATATAAGAACAAGCTCGAGCAGAATGTGAAAAAAATTCTTTCACCCCGTTCTCGTTTCTTTTGGAAACCAACATTTTATTTTTAACTTTGCACAACTAACTACGCTCTCAACATGCTAGAGGCGACACAATGGCTGATGCTCCTTTCTCAGACCAAGCCCATAGTAGAGTAGATTACCGAGCATCCTTGCTTGTTTCGTCTACAAATACAAGCTGCTCTGGGTACTGGAACCATGTGCCGAGGCGTGCCTTGAAGTCAGCTAGCTCTTGGGGTCTAGCCTCACGAGAACACTTCTCCAACTTCTTCCTCGTAAGATTCATATCATGATGGACAGCTCGGCAGACTGTGGGGACAGAGACATTGCTGAAGTCAGGAAACTGGACCACGATTGCCTCTTTCAGCTCATCCAAGTAGAAGCATGGATGGTCTTTGATGTAGGCCTTTGCAAACTTATAGACTGGAGCAGGACGTCGAGAGGAGATGTTACGTCCTTTCATTCTGTTGACATTGCCTGTTGTGTTAAACGGGTCTGAAAATATGTTATGATTAGCTTTTCTTTCCACTCTTTAGAAATCGCGATGAGTAGAAACTACTTACTGACCCACTTCCAAATGATCGATGAGGAAACTCCTAGCAAGTGCGACACATCAGTCACCTCCATCCCCCATGTAGTATAAAGCACAACAGCTTGCCAGGGAAGTTGCTCAGGATATGTCATCTTGAACAAGAGAGCAGAAAGGAAAGATCAACACATTTCACACACACGCGATTATTTTCAACATGAAAAAAAGCTGAAGTCTAGCGACTGACTTTGCACCTTTTATCACTTGGTTTTGGTGCAAAAAAAAAAGCACTAAAATACCAAGTGCATAAATAAATCGACAGTAGATACCCGCGTTTGTGTCAATCGATCTGGAGTTCACCTAAAACACCACACATTAATCATAGTAAGACTTTTCTTTTGTGAAATATTAATCGACAGAGCGAGCAAAACAAATTTAACAACTCGATACTTTCGATGCAAAACTTCCATAAAGAGTCTTTAGCAGCGACAGACCCATAGACTCTCGACAAGATGCACCCAATCGCACCTATCCACTAGCTGAATGTTCTGGAAAGTCAACTCCAGCAAAGTGCTCAGAGACGAGCTGTTCATAAACAACACACTTGAATGGGAGATTTCTTGCAGAGTGGAACCATCACCACTAATCTCGAGACCAGGTAGTCGAGGCGTGACAGCAGGCGGCCAGATCCGACACCACTGATGAATGCTGCCATCAGAGAGAGGATCAGGGATTTGGGTGTGAGCTACTGGATAGGCCCAAGCACTTCGATTATAGACTCGGACTCTTCGGGTTGACTGGAGTGCACATGATCTCGAGGAGCTCCAAGCTTGATCGACAAAGAATATTTTGCGATAGAGGCAAGACCAGCGCATAACAACCGGGACACATCCAGGGCGAAAAAGATCAGGACGGACGGATGTCCTAGCGTGGCTATATCCAAGAATATCGCAGAATAGTCGGAGAGTTGGCTAAAGATAACGTCGCAATCCCACTTCAGGATCTTAATGTCCCCAAGTGCATCCAGTGCTCTTTGTTGGGAGTAAAGCGGATGTGTATTACCTCCATACATTGGAAGACGGCTACTGTCAGCTCTTTGAATGGCTAGTTGTGCAACAAAACGGCCTTGAGTGCCCTTCATGCGATCGATCAGATTAAGACGGAAGAGGCATGAAGTGTTGCGCCATAACTTAACAATGTGCTCAATGTAGTGGATTATATTGTGTTGGTGGTATGAGATGTTCAGTTCCTGCAGCCCAGTGTTTGCTTGCATCATGCGAAAGAAATTGTACTAATGTTGTGTATAATGCATTGTCACTTTCTGTAATGTTCCCAAGGTAAGCAAAGCCCTTGGGCATGCTGCGTTGAATGAATACTCCTCGATAAATGTACTTTTCTTCCGATCGAATACTGTTATCCACGCGAGTTGGTACATGGTCACCGTACTGACATCGGAGAGTCCTTGTTTCTCAAGTATTACTAATAATTCTCTAGCCGATGCGTTCTGGTTTGATATCGCCTGTGCTGATAGCCCTTGTTCGATGTATATCGCCAAACTGTTCTTTAGTTCCCACATACTGTGACTATGCCGCGGAGACAAGTGTGTTGAGTGTAGTGCAATAAAACGAAAGTATATGGTTTGTTCCTGAGGCCGAGGGTAGTTGAGAAGTGTTATAGACTGAAGTTGAGTACTGTCAAGGATAATATCCGAATTGAGATTTAGTACGTATTTCACCGGGTCCTGAGGGTGGATGTCCAACGTTACGCCGTCAATTTCTAGAGCCACTGTATTTGCTATTGCGATATCTCTGCAAAGACCATCCACAAACGATCGTGCTGCCTGCCAGTTCAGCGCCAAAGAGATGTCGAAGACGCGGTTGGTATCTAAAAGGAGGCTCCGAAATTGATCCGCCTCCGTCGTTGATCCTAACTCGACTCTAAGTCTCGAGAGCTTCATGTCAACGTGCCCTCCATGGCTTCAGACAAATTCCTGTAGTCGCTCCAAGATCTCATGGTCGAGGTATTGCTGTGCATGCGCCTGGCACATCCAGTACACGTGCCCCTCAGGACCGATAAAACGGTTTAGGTTGCTTTCGACATTGCCACCGTCTTGCACAACCAAATAAGGCTTGATCGCAGCATTTGGACATAGGTCGATCAAGGTTTCGATGTCCACTTGGGTAAGGAGAGATGTTGCAGATGAGCGATGGCCTTGTCAACGAGAGGTTGGAGAGTTTCCTTGGTTAGCTGACCGCCAAACACTTCTGGATCGCAATTCCAAAGGATATTGAAGGTGCTCAGTGGTGGGATCTCGCATTCGCCGTGGAAGTAGCCGTATTTGACCATCAGCAACACTCGTAGCACATAGTCGCCGTACTTCTGAACGAAATCCTGTTGTTCCATGAGGTTGTATCCTGGATGGTTGGACAGATGTACATGCTGGGGAATGTCTTCCCGAGCCCCAGCTTCCTTATAATTGCGGCACATGAAATGAAAGAGGTGGGTCGACGGGTCCGAGTCATCCCAAGGGTCGAGATCCGACGGCAAGAGAACAAAGAGAAAAGATGTTGGAAAGTCCCAAAATATATCCACCTTGCCCAACATTCTGTAGAAAGTATTCTTGATGTCCCACCCTGGTACTTATGTCTCAAGGTAGCGGAGATGCTCCAGCATCTGGATTTTATCCTTGCCATCCGCCAGCACCTTGATCCCAGCCTTGTTCAGCTTCTTGATTTCTTTGTAGAGCATCGAATGGTAGTATCGGATATTAGCCCTGCATTGTTGAAAATCGTCTCTGGGGTGGCTGACACAGACGTGTATACGTCTAAATAGCTCCAAGAGATCCTCCCAAATCATTAGTAGCTCTCTTTGCACTGGATTGTAGGTGTAGCCTTGACTCTGATCGCTTTCGGTAGTGATGTGAATGGTGGAAGATTGATCGTCCTCCTGCTGGTTTCCGTAGATCCTTCAGTACAATGTACCTGCCAATCACGGAGAACTAATGTATATGCGAATCCGTGACCGTACGCTAAGTGCAAAGGCTGGCAGCTGGAAGTATTAGAACAAGGCGAGTATTGGGTGACAAGAGAAAAATTGCACTTTCGACTGTTATTTTGTTCAAGAGAGCAAAGATTTACAGTTCGCGTTCCATATCGATAGTGAACAGGATAAGCTTGTTTTGCCAGTCTCTGAGGCAGAAAATATCGGGAAAGGTGATTCAAATAGTGCTCCATAGGGTGTATCGGATGCCGCTCTCTGGGAAGACGCGGGTTGGCAGCCTGCCAAGCGGTTTACGATCCTTGGATTCGAATGTTTGGAAGACCGGAGGACCAACAGCATTCAACGACGACATGGGTCTGTTGAGTGGGGGACGGGACGTGAGTGGAAAGATGAAAAAAGGGGAAAAGAAAGATAGAGTATGGACAGACTTTCCTTCGCCAAGTGTTTTGAGTTTGAAGGACTATGCCAAATCAATCAACGACTATGTCAAGCTCAAAACAGCCTTCGCCTTCGATCAGCCAGGCAAATGCTGGGTGTGACGACCATGTACACCTTCAAGCATATCGAACGCCCCACAAAAAAAAAAAAAAAAAGAGTATGTCATGGCCAGCATCGTGGGCGTGAGCAGAAACACAAGATCAAGTGTGTGTGCCATCAATCATAACATAAAAGGCAAGAAAAGGTGTGACACTCACGGTGCTCTGTATAGAAATTTGCAAAGGCAGTTGCCGGTGAGCGTTTCTTTCCCGGCTGGATATATTCTGTTACTGTGTCTGAAATATGCCTCACCGGTTTGTTGGAGATGGACCATGTCCTCCGGGCTGCTAAGCCACCGTGCAGGGTAAAGTTCATTGTAAGCAATTTTTGGCATAGCCCCCGAAAACAAAGAATGACCAAGGGAGATCGCTTTCCTTTCTTCGTTTTCAATTTCACCATGTTTCTAGTTCTCCATATCCCATCCCGCGATCCAACTTACCACACTCAAGTAGCCACGTCTCTTTCAGAACGCACTTTCCAAACGTTGAAATCCGAAGATGGTACATCACTCACCAGCCTGCGATGTCAAGCCTGCGAGAGACTGGGGAGAGATACATCCTGCGGAGCGAGACTCAGCAAGCCTTTAAGGGCGTCAATCACTTGTGGTATTTGGAGGCTTACAGCCAAGCCCATAATTTAGTCCTGTTTATGATCGACAACGACGGCGATTTGTATGTGGAACTCTTCAGGAACGATTGAGTGCGATCGAATTATTGATCCAGTTGAGAGTTTTCAACGGATCTAAAATACTATATATTATACTGTTAGGTGGCGGCCTTTGCGCTTTGAACACAAACCAGATAGCGACTATGGCGTCTTCTACAATCTTCATCAAGGGCTTCAAACAGAGGGATATTACCACAACCCATGTTGACGTGAACATGCTAGTGATCCAGCAGGGTATTTTGAACTACCTTTCAACACAGACGAGAATTCAAAAACCTCAAGTGTGCGGGCCAGTTTTTCAATCAGATGAGAACATTCAAACGAAAAGAAGGCAGTGGAGAGATCAGACAAAAGAGTGATGTTTGGGCAGAGCAGAGGAAACGTCCCAGCAGAGAGTAGAAGGCTACAGTGCTTCGAAGACGTTCAAAACTCGAGTCTTAACTGAGCGATTAACAGGAGACGAGAAATGCACAACAATATGCGGCTGAAATAGCAAACAGAAAATGGCAAAGCGCTCGAAAATGACCTTTGTCTTTTCGTCACCTTTCCACAGGAAGAAACCAAAAATGTATTTTTCGTGAAACGACCTAACCAACACTCTTATCCGAACGGTCCTCAGACTTTACTGTTTAACTTCTAGACAAGGAGATCCATTGCACATATGATAGAAACAAGATGGATAGTACAATACTCAGGAAAGTCGTCAGCATTCAGCAACGACGGGTCCAAAATTCTCGGATATAAGTTGCCAATCGTTCTTGTCCTGCATCTGGATATTCTTGAATATCAGCTCCACCAAAGGGCTCACGTATATCAATCGATGAATGAGTAGGGCGCTCCGATGGGAGAGTTCCTGCGACTCCGAGCTTGTTCCCTGAATGATAAGTGACAGCAATCGCGGAGCATCAGTGGGTGGCCAGAGCTGAACCCATTGATCGATGTTGTCACCCGTGAGATCCAAAGTCTTGAGGGTGAACCATGGGATGCTTTGGAGAACCTTCGTGATATGATCTGAGAGAACAAGGTCAAAAGGAGAACATAGGATGCGGAGATGTTGGAGACTGGATTGACTTAGAAAGTTGTCAACAGAGGCAATACCGATCGCCGAGAGCGAAGTGATGTCCAAAGTGAAGAAAGCCAAAACCAAAGGATGCTGTTGTGCGGCCGTAGACAAAAGCGAGATCGAAAAGTCGGAAAGTGAGAAGAAGACGTGATCGCATTCCCATAGCAAGAGGTCGACATCAAGATTAGATGCACTGCCACCATGGGCGCAGTTGCCGCCGTTGCGTCTCTGAATATCCAGTTGTGCTATAATCCGACCTTGAGTGTCAATCATACGATCGAGCAGAGTTAGACGGAGAGACCTTGAAGAATCATGACACATCTTGACTATGCTCTCAGAGCATTCCAATACGTTGCCTCCATAATATGAGATGTTGAGTTCCTGCAGATCAGTGTTGGACTCCACCAAGCGAAGGAGTTGTTGTTCAGAGTCCCAGTCATGAAGATCCACCGTCAAATTTCGTAACGATTTTGACGAATAAATAGACGGATGACTGAAAAAGTCCATTGTGTACATGTCAACAACGGATCCTTGGCCTGGATCGAATCCAACGATCCAACTGCTGACCGCAATGGAGACCTTTGTGACACAGGAGACTCCATGATTTTTCAATGCTAGACCTAATGCTGTCGCATACTCTTGGAACCCTGAAGTCGTGTTCTTGCTAAATAGCCGGCCGCCAATCCTTTTCAAGTCGAAATCCAGCTCCTCCATGTTGCACAGAGTTTTTATCGAAGATGAAGACTGCAAAATAAATCCGCCCACGTGGACACACTGTTCCTGGGATCGAGGGTAGTTAAGGAGCGTAATGAATCGCAGCTCAGTCTCTTTTCTGATGTCGGCAAACAGGTTAGAGGCGCAGTGAACATGGTCTTGGGGCTGAATGTCAAGGGTGACGCCGTCGACTTCAAGGGCTAAAGTTCCTGTTTTGGCGATATCCAGAAAAAGCCCCGCTGCAAAAGACCGCATTGCCTTCCATCCCAGCTTGATCGAAATGTCGAAAATGTGTTTGGTGCTTGTGAGAAGCTTTCGAAATTGGTCCGCCTCGACCGGTGAGTTCAGCTCCACTTTGAGAGTTGCCTGCTGCATGTCAACGTGTCCTCCGTGGCCGTCGACAAATGCTCTCAGCTCATCAAGGTACACTTGATTAATTGTTCGGTGTACGTGCGCCTGGCACGCCCAGTATACACCTCGATTGTCCTTGACATACCGGAGCAGATTGCCTTCAGTATTTTCGTCATCATTGGTATCCAAGTAGCATCCGATTGTAGAGCTTTGGCCAAGACGGGGTCCGTCTCTCGGTTTCCACGGCGGGGGTGATAGGTCCTGGAGGTAGGCGATAGTTTTGTCGACGAGGGGTCCGAGATTATCCCTCGTGAGATGACCGCCGATGACGCTGGGATCGCAGTTCCATAGGATCTTAAAGGTGTGCAATGGTGGGACTTCGTACTGATAGTTAGAATAGCCGCGCTTCATCATTATTAAGACTTTCAGGATATAGTCGCCGTATTTGTTCAAAAACTCCTGGGGTCGCTTGAGTATATACCCTGGGTGGTTGGAGAGGTGTAGACGCTGCGACGATTCCTTTCGATCACTCGTGCGCCGCCGGTTGTCGCACATGAAGTAAATACGAAACTGGCGGGTCGATTGGTCCGAGTTGTCCCAAGTCTCAAGATCCGAGGGCAGAACAAGGAAGAACTTGGTGGTTGAACACTTTATGCGAGTGTGGCCTTGGTGCAAAAGATTCCAACAGGTATTTTGGTAGTCCCACTCCGGCATCCTTTCTTCGAGATCGCGGAGTTCTTGAAGAATCTGATCTCGACCCTTTCCGTGCACCATGACACAAACCCCGGCCTTATTCAACCTCTCGATTGCGTCCACGATCATCGAATGGTAATATCGGATATTGGCCGCGACTCGTCGAAAATGGTCCCTGTGTAGATAGTGAGTTGCGCCGCCTAGACTTTTGTGCATGTCTAAACAACTGTCGAATAGGTGTTTGATGGGATCCATGAGCTCGCATTGCGCCAGACAGTCCTTCAAACGATGAGATTGTTCTGCAGAGTTCCCTCGAGGCTTGTTGTAAATAAGTGTATATGCTCCGCGCGAGTTGTGCACGATGCGTAAAGGGTGGTATCTGGAAGTAAAACGAAGAACTTGCGCATGTTTTAGAAACGACGATGATGAATGGTACTTGGAAGACATATAGAGTCAATTTCTTAACAGTTGAATAGCAAACTATTGAACGTTACAACTCTCCAGTTTCATCGATCATAAATGGGATCCTGGATCCAGATGCTTCTAGGTGATTGACATCCTCGAATGCACTTTGTACCTCGTTCCACAAGAGATATCGTGCATCACTTTCTATGCACAAATGAGTCGGCAGGCCGTTGAGTGCTTTGCCATCTTTGGATCTGAACTTTTGATAAACATGAGGATCGAGGCGCACGGGCGATTCCATGCTTGGCTAGATGGGGTACAAGAGGTGTGAAGGGTGGAAAACTGGAAAAGCGGGAATGCGTCGAGACCAAAAAAAAAAAAAAAAAAAAAAAAAAAAAAAAAAGCAACCATGTCGATGCTCTCAAATTGAATGTCTTCGTCAGTGGCTTGGTCTTCGTCATGTGCCTTCGCCCTCTCTATTTTGTTCGAAATCTGCATCTGTGTTCACAATTATTTTTATAGACAAACGTGTCAGTGACCAAGATGAGATTCTCGACCTTCTTACTTACAGCCTCGTATTCAACAACCTCAGGTGCGTGCGAACAAAATTTTTGATCACATATCGTCATTCCATCGGATTCGAGTCTGTGGAAAGTCCAGGAGAAGAGATGAAGGCTTTCTAGACTTCGAGAAATAAAGGAACAGTCAATAGGAAACAATAGTCATGGCAGCATCATGGCTGTGGAAAAGTCTGGAGAAACTTTTCAAATCGATATTATGATCCTTCGAAACGGTACAAACTGCAGTGGAGGGCGTTGTATTCAAGCCAGAAGGCGCCTGGAGGACACATTTGAGCAAGCAGGGGTCGGCTTCGGGATCCAAGGATTCAGGGCGGCGCTGATAGCAGTGGAGGATGTCAATAAACTTTTTTCTCTACAGAATCGAACCATAGAAAGAGTTGAAAGGTAGTCAGGACCATGGACAACTGGCTATGCCAGTGTGACTTCGATCCAGTTTCCACTAGTCATGGCGTTCGTGGCGTCGTAGTATCCGTTTTACCTCTCTTAAGAACAATTAGTCAATTGCATAGCGTTGTACAAGTGATGTCTTGTATTGGATTGCAAAGAAGTGTGATAGCTGCGGGAAAAAGAGGCGGACATAGGCAAAAGCAAATGGTGAAACTGGTGAAACTATACAAAGGGCATAGGTATGGGGATAAAGAGGAAGATCGATAGCATGAGAAAAAGTGGCTAAAAAATATTTTTTTCAACATGTATGGGGACCTGAAATCAAAACATGTTGCCATCCAGCAAATTATCTTGCAAGTAAAAGAAAATTTGGGATGGACGCCACATGATGATCATCAATGTGTATCAAGGGACTTGAATTGTGGGGGCATTGACGATGCAGGGTCATGAACGTGTACGCGACAATTTTTATTCTTGGGAGCGCGGATCAAATTAATAGGTGGTGTTCCTTGCCTTAGTCTTGGCATATGCCTTAGTCTTGGAATACGGCCTCTGGGTGTCAGATCGATGGAAAACTGGCCAAAGAGCACACGCCGGTTATTACTCCGGAAAGGAATATTTATTTTAAAATAATACACGCATAATATGCCTCGCAACTCTTCAGTGGTGTCTGGACAAGGCAGAGTCCCTGCACTGCGAAAAGATCTTAGCGATCTCATGCTGGCTCTTGCTTCCTAGGGCCACAATCTCACGGCGGTTGGTACGCCCAGAGACCATGTGCTTCTTGTTAAACTCGTACACTCGGATGTGGTGCTCCCGCAGCTTGGCTTTGTACAATTTAGGTATCGTCTTAATCTTCCATCTCTCCATGTCCTTGTCCCGCACATCGTACTGGGCCACAACGTGGATCAACTTGCGATGAGGAATCTCGGGCCGAACGGAGCCTGCCTCGACCGGATCTGCCTTCATGGCCAACTGCTGCTCCTTGTCGAGGACAATCCTGTCAGCGTGATCGATTGCCTTCAAAAGGGCCGACGCCGAAACCTTCTTGTTCTCGTGGATCCTGTCCACTTCGAGCTTGACGAGATTAGGCGCATAGTCGGTCAAAAAGGTAGTCAAATCACTCTCGCCCAACGCCCACTGACCCTTCAGGGTAAACTCGCGCAAACGACTCTTTTCTGGCGATGTGATCCACGCAACAGAGTTGTCCGCGTGAAGAGGCAGGGGCTGAGAGTAACTGTGTTCGATCTTGAGCACAACTCTGTCCAATGCTGGGCAACACTTGAGCCAGTCCATCGAAAAAGTCATGGCTGGAGGGCCGCGAACGATCATGGTTGACAAGTTAGGCAGGTTCCAGTCCACGATCCACTTTTCCTGTGAAACAAGGTGCGTTGATTCCGGTGTCCTGAGTTCCAGCGGAAGATATGCTGCGAGACGTGGGATGTTGTTCATCAAGCGCCACATAGGCTCCCTGTTATAGGAGCCGGCACTACCATCCGTGGCAGTCAAGACCAAAACCTTCAGCAGTGGCATCGACTTGAGTGAGTCATAGTTGAAAAGCAGCGCAGGCACGTTGCACAACTGGAGAAGCTGGAGGCGAGGAAGGATCCAAGGCCGGCAGATGGCAAGTTGTGAGGGCTGGCTCTGTGAACTGGAATTTCCAACAAGGATCGGGTTGGTTGAGAGTCGGAGACGCTCCAACAATGGGCATTGGTCCAAAGACTCAAAGTGGAGGTAGTCGAGGTCCTGGACATCAATTTCGATGCTTCGAATCGCAGGTAGATTCCATCCGCCCATTGTAGTTGACAAGACCAGTCCTTCGGATCCTTCATCTTCTCGTTCCCTCTCGTATGTGCCCGCGATCCGAAGGTAATTCAGGTGGGTGGAGCCATTCAAAGACTGCATGACTGTATTGGCGGCATGGAGTAATATCGCCGAGCCGCGATTGGAGAGCAGACAGAGCTTTCCCAGTGTTGCGAAGGGCTTTTGGGACTGACCTGGGTATGTTGTTGTTGAAAGTGTACTTGGTCCTCCTGTTGCGGTAGACGGCAACATCCATGCGAGCTGTTGAGGACTGTCGATGGTCAAAACAATCCAGCGCAAGTTGGTACACTGTCGAAGAAATCGTTCCTGAGCGGGACCTTCGCCAGCCGTGAATCGATCCTCATCATCATCTCGGAAGCCATGCAGGCGAGAGAGATCGACGCCCTTGCAGTTCTCATAGAAGTTGGGGGATCCTTCGGCAATGATGATATAAACATTTCGGGCGGCTTCATACAGCTCCATCCTTAGCCGCTCGAAATCGATTACTACACGACGCTGCACACTCGAAGGCGACCTCCCGTAATGGCTTTCATACTCCCAGCTCGGGCCAAAAACGAGCGAAATATTGCGCTTTTCAGGAAAAGCTTCTCGGTGAGTGTGAAGAAACCGCTTGGTGTCCTCGAGGTCTTTCAGTGGCACGATTTTGTTTCTCGCCAAGAAAATTTTTTTGAGCCGTGGCATCCTGGCGGCTGCTCCTATGTATTTGTAAGCGTCCTTGATGTGGAAGCGAATGTCGGTAATAATGTCGGTATTGTACTGGAGGAGAAGATCGAAAACAGCATGTGAAACCGCCTTGCAGTATCCATCGGACATCTGCTGCATATTTGTCAGTCGCCATTTGTCGTAGGTACGCTTGCCGAGCTTAAGGACCTCTTTGTGCATCGGGTCCAGTCCGTCGTCATCGTACTCATCGTACCCATCATTGTCGCTGTCTTCGTCGCCAGAATTGGAATTCCTGTCCTTGCTGATGAACCCAAAGTCGTTGAAGTAGTTCGCTGAAGACTCGTCGAATCTCATTGCCCAATAATCGGAACCGAAATCAGGGTACTCATATGATCTCCAGGATTTGGACTTTGAGTCATCCGAATTGTCACTGGCCAGATCGTCGTCACCAGAGTCTTCCAGATCGTCGATTGGACTCAACGCCAAATCTTGAGCGAACCCCTGTCCAAAGTCCCAAGCGAACTTCATGACGGCTTTCGAGTATGTAGGTTCTCTAGGCGCGTTTCGCTCCTTGGCGCTTCGATGAAGATCTTCTTGGGAACATTCCTCGGAGACTTCCTCCTCATAGCTTTCTTCATGGCTATCAAAGTCTGACTCATCTTCGTCTTCCCATGAATCGCTGCCCTCGTCACTCCCGTTGTCCCCATAAAACTGGTCAATTCCTCCGAGCACAGCCAAAAGACCATGATGATCTGCACCGTCAATCGCCTCGGGCGGTGGCCTGTGGAGCTGGACAAAACTCGAGTACAGAATCTCACTCGAAAGAATTGATTGAAGGGTCTTGAAGTGCCTCGAATAGTCAATGATCGTCTTATTGCGAGGATGCTTCATGATATACTTGACCGTGGGCATGCAAATGAGATCGGCCACTTTAAGGTTGAAAGGCTTGAGGAACTCAGCAGTCAGGTGGCAAGCAGTGGCGACAGGGTTTGGGACATTTGTGGGTGGGAGTGCTCGGTTGTAGGAGACGACAGAAGCAAAGAGGAGGGCTACGAGTTTCTCCATGGAAGGTCCCTTGCTCTCCTCATTTGTCATACCCCACGTGTCGATAGGATTGTCGAGCATGAGCGGGACAGTAACCCGGAAAAAGAAACGATTGACGAGCAGGAGCTTGCGCAGAGTCTTGAGGTCGGATGCAAAGGCCTGGATGACCAGCAACAAACATTCATTTGGGAGCCGAGGTCCATCATCTGATTAATTGGTAATAAGAAAGATGGAGGGTTGAGTTGATTTGCAAGTTGGAGCAAAGATTGATCGTTGTGGTTCTGATGGTATACAACTGACCTTGATCCATCTCCGTGTGGGTACTGAATGCGGTTGCGTGATTAGGTGGGGCGAGTGGGAGTGCGGGAAGAGATTGCTTAAGCCAGGGCGTTGTGTGTGTGCAAGTGAGAGCAATGACCGGACGACGCAGGATTTTTTTGTTGATTTTCGTCACCAACTCGTGGTGAACCAGAGAGGATGGCCAAGCTCCGACACCGAGAGAAGGAATCTTTCTCCTCTACAGCCTTTCCTTCCTTATTCTTGGACTCTCCTTAGCATCTCAAATATCGTTAGGTTGATCTTTTCTCGACTAAAATGTGGTCAGAAAATACCATGCCCTGAACACGAAACTTGCTCGTCTCACCGATCAATACTCTTCTGTTTTCGATCCACTACATCAGTGCAACTTGGGATGCAGCTAGTTTGATATTCTGCAAGACCAAGCTTCCCAAAAATAACGTATCTAACTTAAACGAATCCATGCTGTGAACAATAAGAACCCAGTCGCACTCGTCTCCAAACTGAATGTTTTCGACATACAGATCCATTAGCGAACTCGCTTAGACCAGTTGAGTTGATGAATGAACATGGCATGGGATAGTTCCTGCGTTGTTGACCCTGGCCCCAGGAAGGCAAGGTGCAGCAGTCGAGCAGCCGTAGTCGAGGGTCATAATTGAAGCCATCGTCGACGTTATCGCCAGAGAGCACAAGGGACTTGAGCGTCGGCCACGGTACAGAGCCAAGAACTTGAGCAACCGCGTCAGTGAGGCTGGGATCGAAGGGTGTGCTGCGATAACTTTTGGACGGAGACAAAGCCGACTTGCGATAGCTGACTGGTCTGGCAAATGGACCCACAAAAAGAAGATTAAAACCTCTAAGGTCCAATATCTGTCCCCAAAACCAACATAGGATTGGTCTGTGTGAACGCACAAGGCCCTTGCGCTGACTTTATTGGGTTTGCAATACAAGTTTATAAAGTCGATCAATCTTCGTAGGTGTGGTTCCAGTGGAGAACTTCAACTCCAAAAAAAAGGGGTCTCTTTCAGTCGCCAAAAGCATTCATTCCATGACGATCGACCGTATGAGCGCCCAGTCGTGATGGTCCTGTACCTGAACATTCTCGAATGTCAGCTCCACCAAGGGGCTCGCGAAAACCAATTCATGGATAAACAGGACGCTGGGATGGGAGAGTTCCTGTGCGGACCCTGCGCCTTGGATGGCAAGAGACAGCAGTAGAGGCGCGGTGACAGAGGGCCAGATCTCGAGCCAGTTATTGATGTTCTCGCCAGAGACCACAAGAGACTTGAGCGTAGGCCAGTTTACAGAATCGAGAACTTGGGCGATCGAATCGGACTTTTAGGGATCGAAAGTAGTGCACAGAATGGTAAGGTGCTCCAAGCTCGATCGACTGAGGATATTGCAGACAGCTGCAAGACCGACGCAGGATAGCCGAGAGATATCTAATGTGAACAAAGACAGGGCAGACGGGTGTTGTTGCGTGACCACATCCAAGAACGAGGCAAAGTTGTCAGAGAGTGGAAAGAAGACCTGGTCGCAGTCCCACTGCGAAATCACAATTTCCGCTGAGGTGTCCAATCGCTTTTGAGGGAGTGGTGGATCGGTTTGCGTCGCATGGTAGCAACCTTGAATAGCCAGCTGCGCAACAACTCTTCCTCGATTGTTCATTATGCGATCAAATAGAGTGAGTCGTAATGGACTTGAGGAGCCGCACCATATCTTGGCGATTTGCTCCGCGTCATTAAGGAGATTGTGTGCGTGATAAGATATGTTGAGTTCCTGCAAGGAGGTGTTGGATTGGAGTACGCGGAAGAAACCGTAGTCGAACTCTGGATCGGAAATATCTATGGTCAACTTCCGTAGCGATCCACAGGTAAGCATGGCTTTGGGGCATGTCCTGTCTCTTGAATAGGCCTCGACGAAGACACCCTGTTTCAAGTCGAATATTGCACTCCAGTTATCATTGATGATAGTGAAAATTGTGGTATCGGAGAGTCCATGCTTCGCTGCTATGGATTGCATTTCTCGTGCAGCTGTAGTGTTGCAGTCTAGTGCCCCCAGTGCATTAGATCCTGTCTCGCCAAACGCACTCATGTCAGTTTTCAGTTCCACCCAGCTGTGTCCGGATTCGCTCCATGCAAGGGACATCGACTGTAATGAGCGTTTGCCAGTAAAAACGCATTGTTCCTGAGGCCGAGGGTAGTTCAGAAGCGTAATGAGTCTCAATTCTGTGCCCTTCATGACTTCAGCGAAAAGGTTTGTTGCAAACTGAACATGATCCTGCGGGTGATTGTCAAGGGTGATGCCGTCGATATCCAGAATCATCGCTTTCGTCTTAGCGATATCTTGGCACAAGTCCTTCACATAGGACCGTTCCGCCTTCCAGTTCAACTTGATGACGATGTCAAAGGCGTAAATGGCGCCAATGAGCAGAGTCCGAAACTGATCTGCCTCGGCAACTGACCCTAATTCGACACTGAGTGCGGCTTGCTGAATATCGAAGCGTCCTCTGAGGCCAAGGATAAAGTCTTTTAGTTTATCCAAAGATGCTTGGTCCATGAACTGTAACGCATGCTTATGACAGATCCAGTACACGTCCTGCTTGGGGTCAATGTAACGGAGTAGATTTCCTTCTGCAGTGCCGCCCTGCACGTCCAAGTGTGCTTTGATTGCGGCAATCTGGTAACGATTCGGCCCGAACGTCTTCCACTTTGGTGGAGACAGTACTTGAAGGTATGTGATAGCCTTGTCCACAAGAGGCCTGATGGTGTTCTTGGTCAGATGGCCGCCCATAACACTGGAGTCACAGTTCTCCAGGATCTTGAACGTATCCAGTGGCGGAATCTCGTAATTCGTCGAGGAATACCCATGCTTGAACACCCTCAGCAACTTCAGCGCATGGTCGCCATATTCTTGAAGAAACTCTAGTGGTCGATTAATGTTATATCCCGCATGGTTGGAGATGTGCACATGCTGGGGCATGTCTTGCCGAGCGCCTTTCTGTATCCAATTGTCACACAAAAAGTAGAGTCGGAACCGATGGGTCGATGGATCTGAGCCGCTCCAAGAATTGAGATCCGATGGCAAGACCATGAACAGCCTTGATGTGGCATAGTCCCATCTGTTTTGCGCACCAACAGTAGTGCTCCAACACATACTTTGGTAATCCAGCACTGGCACTTGTTGCTCAAATGTGCCGAGATCCTTCAGTAACTGGTCCCGATCCTTTCCCTGCGTTAAAACCCTGGTCCCCACCATCTCCAACCTCTCGATTTCTTGCACGGACAAAGAGATGTAATATCGAACGTTGGCTGTCATATGATGGAAGTAGTTTTCGCCGCGGCTGATGCTGTTCTCTAGATTATCATAAAGGTTGCAGCACGTTCGAAAAAGATATTCAAGGGTGTCTTGGGATTCTGCTGCCCGATGTCCTGGAGGATTGAAATAGTGTACAACGTAAGGAAGCTGTGTGTGCTCAATGCGTAATGGACTATGCCTGTGTTGAGCAGAGAAGAACAGTTGTTCGGGGAGGAAATTAAGTATCGAAGTCATATGTATTAAGACAGGCTTTAAGATCACTTTTTTCCCAATACAAAATAAGAATAAACATTATAATTCACCATCGCTGTCGATTGTAAACAGAACGGTAGTTTCAAACATGGTTGACACATGCAAGATGCCATCGAATACATCCTGGACGTCTCGCCACAGCACGTAACGCTCGTCCGTTTTCGTGCACAAGGAAGTTGGCAGGCTGGCGAGTGGTGTGCCATCCTCAGATTCGAATGTTTGAAAGACAAGAGGAGGGGCAACCCCCTGCGGAGTCATCGTGGGAGGAAGGGAGGGAAGTGGTCAGAAAATGAAGGAAAGAAAGAAGAACAAAAAGCAGGAAAGAGTGTTCTTTCGAGGGTGATGCACCCCCTCCCATGCTCTCTCAAAAACATTGGTCACACAAAGTGGCGTTTTTTTTTTTTTTTTTTGTCGAAAATGCCATAGCAACAAACGAAGAGCGCAAACTAAACCCTTTAACATAAAACGGAATGCGTGTAGTCCCTACATGGAGCTCATCTTTAAATAAAACAATAATTCATATGAGAGAACAAAGTATCAACAGCACGTGGCCTCGAATTCTAACACAGAATATCTTAATCGCATGGTTAATATGGAAAGCATGGTTAATACAGAAGATAATTTAATCGCATGGTTAATCAATGTGCTTCGCCCTATCCAGAGTCAGAATCCTAGAACTTAAAAATATTCATTACTTCGCCCGAGTCAAACCGTGGAATATCACGATTCACCCTCTCCCATTCACTTCCATCATCTTCCACTCTTAAATCTATCCTTTTATTTCTCGGCATCTTCCAATATCGCCTACAATGTCACAGGATATCCGAACCAAAGGAGCTCAGGCAGTGGCTGAGGCACTCAAGGCACTGAAGACCATGGCGAGTCCGACCACTTTAAACTTGGGGTGGAGCTCGATCGGAGAAAACGAAGGTGTGGCGCTGGCTGAGGCACTTAAGACCAACTCGACTCTGACCACTTTGTACTTGGAGGGCAACTCGATCGGAGAAAACGGAGGCGTGGCGCTGGCTGAGGCACTCAAGATCAACTCAATTTTGACCAATTTGAACTTGAACAGCAACCCGATCGGAGAAAACGGAAGTGTGGCGCTGGCTGAGGCACTCAAGACCAACTCGACTCTGACCACTTTGAATTTGAACAGCAACGACATGGGAGAAAACGGAAGTGTGGCGCTGGCTGAGGCACTCAAGACCAACTCGACTCTGACCATTTTGAACATGAGGTGGAGCTCGATCGGAGAAAACGGAAGTGTGGCGCTGGCTGAGGCACTCAAGACCAACTCGACTTTGACCACTTTGAACTTGAACAACAGCTCGATTGGAGAAAACGGAGGTGTGGCGCTGGCTGAGGCGCTCGAGACCAACTCGACTCTGACCACTTTGTACTTGGACAGTAACAAGATCGGAGACAACGGAGGTGTGGCGCTGGCTGAGGCACTCAAGATCAACTCGACTTTGACCACTTTGAATTGGAGGGGCAACAACATCGGAGAAAAAGGGAGGGTGTGGCGCCTGGGCTGAAGCCACTTCAAAGATTCAACTCGACTCTGACCACTTTTGAACTTGAACAAGCAACTCGATCGGAGAAAAACGGGAGGTGTGGCGCTGGCTGAGGGCACTCAAGACCAAACTCGACTCTGACCCCCTTTGTACTTTGGAAAAGAAACTCGATCGGAGAAACCGGAGGTGTGGCGCTGGCTAAAGCACTCAAGATCAACTCGACTCTGACCACTTTGAACTTGGAAAGAAATTCGATCGGAGAAAACGGAGGTGTGGCGCTGGCTGAGGCACTCAAGACCAACTCGACTTTGACCACTTTGAGCTTGGAAAGAAACTCGATCTGGATTAAAGGACTTCTGGCATTTTCTGAGGCATTCAAGACTAATTCGACTCTGACCACTTTGAACTTGGAGGGCAACAAGACCGCGGACAAAATAGCCCTGGTGCTGTTTACGTCGCTCAAGAACAACTCCACTCTGACAACTTTGAACTTGGACTCTGACAACTTTGAACTTGGGCTACAAGTCAATTGAAGACGATGGATTTCAGGCAATGTCTGAGGCACTCAAGACCAACACGTCTCTGATCACGTTAAACTTGCAGAGTAACTCGATCGAGGATAACGGAGCTCAGGCCTTGACTGAGGCTCTCAAGGCCAACTCAACTCTGACGACTTTGTACCTGCAACACAACTCGATCGGATTCGACGGAGCTCTGGCACTGGCTGAGGCGCTCAAGACCAACTCGACTCTGACGACTTTGGACTTACAGAACAACTCGACAGGGGATAATGGAGCCCAGGAGCTGGCTGAGGCACTCAAGACCAATGCAACTCTGATCACTTTGGACTTGTGGCGTAATTCGATCAGATCCAATGGAGCCCAAGCGCTGGCTGCAGCACTGAAAATCAACGTGACTCTGACTGCTTTGTACTTGCAGAACAATTTGATTGGAGACAGCGGAGCTCTGGCACTGTCTGAGGCACTCAAGACCAACTCGGTTCTGTCCACTTTGGACTTGTGGGGCAACTCGATCGGAGACAATGGAGCTCAGGCGCTGGCTGAGGCACTCAAGACCAACTCCACTCTGAAGATTTTGGACTTGCAGAAGAACACAATTGGGGACAATGGAGCTCTGGCACTAGCTGAGGCACTCAAGATCAACTCGACTCTGGCTAATTTGAACTTGTGGCATAACTCAATTAGAGACAATGGAGCTTGGTTGCAGCATCAAGTGTCGCAGGCAATAGCTTTAAGAATAGGACTTTAGCGATCTTTCGTTTACAGTAGAAGACCGTTTCGCATCATAGTATTACAGCTGCTTCTACTATCATTGGGTAGACAGTGTGCATGAAGAGAAATCCTCAAGAAAACACCGGTCATCAATCCCAGCCGTGCGTAAATTTGTCTGGACCGAATGTAGAGACATCAACATTGCTGTGGGCAGCCTAATCAAGCAAATCCTAATGCTGAACTACCCTAACGTGGATCTGGATGCCGCTCTGGTGTAAAGTGTTTGCCTACACTGCAGTTCACTCTGGCTTGCTCAACGACATAGGATCTACCATCAAGGACAAGGACTCTTACCAAATCAGCTACTACATTGATGTCTTGCCAGGGAAGTCCGGGGATCAAACGAATACTTGACGCATCCATCAAGTACTTTGAAATGCTTGATCTCCCAAGCGAGATCAAACTGATTTTTAAAGTGTAGTCTTTGGGTGCTATCTGATGTATCAATTCTCCAGCAGGTACTTTGGTCATTCGCAGCCGACTTGGTAGTGTGACAGAACTGGCAGTGCTACTCCACATCAAGCTAGCATGTGCCACTCTTTCCCTTGTTTGCCACCATGCAACAACAAGCCATTTTTAAAGTCAATCCAATCTCCTATTTTTTGCCACGAAACTTTTTTAGTAAACATATTACACAAGTCTCTTTCATGACCAGATAAAATAGACATGCGTCTCTTGAGTGACAATATCAAGTTATGAAAAAGAGAGGTAGAGCATATTCAAAATTTGGATAGTCTCGCCCTGCTACCAGGTTCATATGATATTTGGCATAGAGATGGTCATCTCTGACGGTCAATTTCTGCTAGTACTCTCGATCCTTCTAGAAGTTCATGCGACGACGCTAGCGATGACCAAGGACTTGCGCTAGGACCATCGCTGATTACTAAGCCATGGTTTTCATATATATAGGCAACAGTTCATAGCCATATCTCCTTAGTTTTCAATACAATATCTTTTATTCCCTTTGTATTTGCCCTGACCTTGACCTTGAAAACCTCTTCCTCTGACCCGACTCTGAATAAACACACACCAAGTTTATTACAGAAATATTAAAAGGCTGCGTACGCACAGGTGTGTACACACATTTTTCTGGGAATTGAATTCCCGTATACGAAAATGAATACACACCTAACACACACCTTTTACACACCTGGTGCGAAGCCCATGCAATTATCGCCTGGATTTATGGATACGGCAAAATACCAACCAGCACACGCGGGCAGGGGCGCCAGTAGCGGTGGAGTCATGATCGCGCTGTTAATGGTCCATACCAACTTTGAGTAGTCGTTCCAACTTGCCCTAACAAGAAAAAAAAAAGAAAAAGAAAACAACCGATCAACACCTCGTCTGTTTCAGAATTATCATTAGAATGTGATCTCCATCTCGATATACCTCTCTTTCTCCCATACTCTTCAACACACACTTCTCGCCTATAACTAACATGACATCATTCACGCTTATGTTGAGCCATGCAGCATTGGAGGGCATACATATTTTAGTCGGCAAACTCCTAGCTGTAGTTACAGACCATTAGTGCCATGGTTTGGGCAAACCAGATCCAATCTCGGCTTCTCATAACATCAACCCCCAATCCCACGAACAGCGACCAATCATCCAGCATTGAAAAGCAGCGAGCTAGGCGCAGAACTGCCCCCAGAGAACTGTCTACATCATTAGGCTCAGCTTGGACACACACACTGTCGCGAGGGTCAGGCTGCTGAACGAACTCACTTAAATTTACATGGGATTTGTACGATGTGTGTTTTAGGTGTGTATTCATTTCCATATATGTAAATTCAATTTCAGAACCGCACAGGTGTGTAAAAGGTGTTACACACATTTTTCCGGCAACTCATACTAAAATACCGTTTGTCCTAGGCAGCCAATGAAGATCACGAATTCCGTCTAAAATTCTCCACTGAAGAGGGCTCTGTGAATACTTTCTTTTCTCTCACTACCCACGCCCATGCACGTTCCCATGCACCTTTTCTTATCCCGCTCCTTTTTTATTTACTATCATATTCATGTTCTTTTTGCCACTTTTCCCTTTTCATGCCCTGTGCATATTATTATTTTTTCCCCCCTTTTCTTCTTTCTTTCGCTACCCACATGCTAGTACGTTCTCGTGCTCCTGTTGTGTGTTCATGCGCTGTGCGTGCTGTACTTCCGCCTCTCACGCCTTTGCACGTTCCTATGCCCTTTTATTTTTTATGCGCTCTACCTCCACTCTTTCTCTTTATTGGCTACACTAGCCCTTGCAAATGCTCTACCCGTGTTCTTCATTCATGCGCTTTGCTTGCATTCATTTTGCTACCCACGTCCTCGCTCGAACCCATGCCTCTTTTTCCTCACGCCCCATTTTTCTGCTTATCTAGTGTGCATGATTGCCGTCACCCAGATCCTTGCACTTTTCTCTGCCGTTTTCTCTGCTCATGCTCTATGCACAATTTTTTCTTCGGTACCCACGCCCCTGTACGTACCATACCCCTTTGCTCTTCATGCTTTATGCGTACTGTATTTTCTTTGCTCCTACGCCCTTGCACGCTTCCTTACACTTTTTCTTTCTTCCTGTGCTCTGCATATATTCTTTTCTTTCGGTACCCACGCCATGGCACGCTCCCATGCCCCTTTCCTTTTCTCTGTTCTTGGGTTGCACGTACTCTTTTTTCTTTTTCCTCTGCTAGCCACGCACGTGCACGTTCCTATACCCCTTTCATGATTCATGCGCTGTGCATACACTTTTTTCTCGCTATCCACGCATTCGAGCGTTCCCAACACATTATCGCTCCCTATGCCCTTGGTCGTTCCCATGCTCCTTTTCTTCAATCACGCGTCGTGCATATTTTCTTTCTTTCGCTACCCACACACGATATGCAGCTACCTCATGCCAAACTACTTTATATCTGGAGAAAATATCGATTCATTTCGCTCCCAGAGTAAAACAAGGTAATTATGGCATGAAGTCGGCGAATCGCTTCTAACAATGCAAGCGTGTAACCCGTGTACACATTTTATGCAAGAATATATGCCTGATGAGCTTTAGTGCGGCGAGGAGATCTCTTGCTGGCCGAAATAGGGGACATCTCGCGTATAAAAACGAACTCTCATGCCGCATATATCTATCTTCACCCTCAGCACCAAAGCCGTCTGCCCCATCCAATCCCTGACCCTTTCGAATCCTCAGCTCTTAGTCCCTTAACTTCAAGTCCATGTAAAACCGATTCTGTCTATATACAAGCTCTTAGGCCGCCTTGGTGGCATACTCGTATTCAAACTTATGCGCCACCTTTTTCCTTAATCCATTATGAAAATAGCAATTGTACTCTTGGCCGCCATTGCCTCGGTTATCGCATGCCCACCAGCGTACTTTACCGTGTCTACGGGATGCCAGAACATCGGAGACAACTTGGCCTACGGATGCTTCGATGGAAAGCGCGACCGCTACGTGACGGGTGAGATAGCCGCGGAATTGAAAATCACTCGCTTTTGCGTATGTTACCAAGGTTCCCTTCGGGCTGTGGCTCCGCGCGAGAAAGCCATGCAATTCCTCCAAACATGCGAAGAGCGCGGGTACGAAGCGCTTGGATGTGCACCTTCACGTTAGAACGCCAGCCATCGACTGTGCTATCCGGCCACTGGGTATGTCAGCTTGACTGGCCTCCACAAAATATACAACGACGAATACCATAGTAGCCCTTAGCAGTCTCTTGTGTAGTCAGCCACCAGATCGATATGCATTGTTGGTGATCGCTGAATTTAGTATGAACAATTAAAATGCTCAGTCTTCTAAAGCACTCAGTCTTATCTTGCACTGAGATTAAGCATAGATAGATAGATATATTGTGTCTTTCGCCAAAAAGTTCTAAAATTCTCACTGTCTGGTGGATAGGGTTTGGGACCTGAATCAAAATTTGTCCATTTGTCAGATAGTGTCTGGCAAATTTTTTTTAGCCGGCTATGAGGCGTTCCACAGATTCACTGTTTGCAATTCATTCCGGACCACCATATTGTACTGTAGTGCTTATTCAGTCGTGCCTGGCTCCGTAACCATTAGTTTTTTCGAAAGTGTTTGGGAGATGTTTGGAGGATGAGAAATGGGAAAGTAAAAGTGTGTGAGAAAAAATTGCCCATGCACAAAATGCTCTCAAATTGCCTTCGCCCTAGCAAAGGCTTGACCATTTTGCTTTACCCTCGCTGCGATGTTGATAGTCGCTCCATGCATGGCGCACTCCATTTTCAGAGATAAAGTCGGCCGACAAGTTCTTGTGTCGAATAAAAATAAAGTACGTCATTTTGACCGAAATGCTTGGCGGTGAAAAGATTATTGTATTTTTCTTCAAACTATTCGAACCGTGAAATGCCCGACTTGACGTGGTACCCATTAAAAAAATCCTTGGCCGAGACACGTTTCTTGCCCTCGAACTGCAGTGCCTTGACGCCCAGCAACGACCCGTCAGAACAGGACACATGTAAGCTCTCGGATGGGCGATGGTAATATATGGTTCCGTGTGCTGATCCATCGGTCGGTGCATCGCCATCCTCCACAGCATAGCCGCCTTTGAAGTGTTTTGAGTTGCCAGTCGATGTAGGAGCGTCAGCGGCGTTTGGCACAAGGAACAGATCAAACAGGGAGATCGAGAGAACTTTGTCCGAGTCGGGGATGCTCCATGATGCTGTGATAGGGTACTATAAGCATAAGACAAAGGGTAACGTGCGTTAGCGTGGTTGCTCTGCGAAAGAAGACGACATCCTCTACACGCCATATCATACCCTGAATCCATTTGCACGATGCAGTCTCTCAGCCCTTGATGCCTTCCATGCATCCCATTGCATCTTGCATGCCTCGCGACTGATCTTGTTCGCCTTCGTGACTTTGTCCGGATCCTGAGTCTTGGCGTCACGCTGGATGTGATACAACATATAGACGTCAGCCCATGAACATAAAAAAGCTCAATTTTCCAATTCGCTATTATGAGAGTCCTTACCTTCCGCTCGTCAAAGTTATTCACCACATCCACCACCAGTTCTCCTCCCTTGTTGGCCAGCAGAGCTTCCAGTGATCGGTATGTTGGGTTCTCGGGCATAGCCTAGACAGTTAAGAAAAAAAAGGCATTGATTAATAAGACGAGATCCACACAATCGCCAAAGTAACTTCTCCGTCTCGAAACCTTTTATTCTTACCACTTCTGCCTGCGCCAAAATTTTGCCCGCATCAAATTCGTTCGGGTCCAGCAGCTGCACAGTCACTCCCGTGCTCTTGTCGTCGTTTAGGATCGCGCGCTGCAATGGCGCCGAGCCACGGTACTTGGGCAGCAAGGACGGGTGGACGTTAATCCCGCCACGCGTGAAGCGGGTGATCACGTCGTTGGGCAGGAACCAGCCAAAAGAGACCACGACGCCAAAGTCCCAGGCCGGGACGCTGGGATCCTGGGGAAAAGTCCAGGCGTCGAAGCCGCCCCTCCGGTCAGGGGAGGGGAAGGTCTTGAGGTTGTGGGATTTGGCGAGTAATGTCAGCGGAGCTATTTTTTGAAAGGATATCAGCTTGAGTTTTTTTTTTTTTTTCTTTTTTTTTTTTTTTTGGGGGGGGGGAGGGATCGTGGAATTGGGCTTGCATGACAGATCAACGGTTGCTTACAGTCTTCGGCGTCTCGTTTTGACTTTTTGGTTCTTTCTTTTGGCGAGACGACGTCGATCCGCTCAATCTTTGATCCAGGGCGATCTATCGACATAGTTCACAAGAGAGCTTGTCAGGTGTTGCTGTTCCTTCCAAAGCCCTGAGCAAATGTTCCTGCTTAGCGAAAGTGTCCCCGAGCGCATTCTTGGAATTGGATCTGTCCACGTACTTTTCTCCTGGATCAGAGCTTCAAGGTGAGGGACTGAGAACGAGTCGCTTCCAAAGAACAGAACCTTGATCTTGTCGTCCTTGTCCTCGCTCTGCCTGCTTGATACCGTGAATGAACGCGTGCTCTGTTTGAAAGATCGAACGTGGGAACACGAAGAAAATAAAGAAAGTTGAGCTGCTGCTCTCTTTCCTCCGCTCTCCCTCCAAACGTAAATCTACTTGCTTTCCATCAATTACATTGAACAAGACATTGAATTGCCTATGCTGGCCGACTCCCAGTACGCATGTTCGCTTCCAGTCTGCGCTAATCAGCATCGTCGAGATAGCCCTCCTGTATCCTGTGCATCCAAACATCCCTGTCTTTGTTTTCTTCCTGTTCCTGAATGTGCAAGTCAAAAGTTGAGTTTGCATGAACCTCTTTTATTCGGGACTTGCCCTAGAATCCAAAAATCTCACGTGACCTAGTCGATCTGAACAGTATGCGTCGGCGGACTCGACGGCGGCGTGAGCGGCGTAGCCAAGATCGCTGTCGACACCGATACCGGGACCACCACTTCGTGTGCAGCGGCTATACTTTTGACCAGCACGGGCGACGGTGGCAGTGGCGGCTGAATCTGTGGTGCGGGCGCAATGGCCTGCACGGTACGCGCAGCGTCCTCCTTGGAGATGTGGTAGATCTTGCTCAGCATCTTACTCGATACCTTCTTGAGCGGCACGCTACCCGTGACCGGGCCATGCTGTAAATGTTCTTGCGACAGCCTGTTCAAAGATGAAGCTATCAACGAGTACGCGCCCGTAGTATCGCCTCCAATGGGCTCCTTGGTTAATCGCAGAGCCTTGAACGTGCCCATGGTCGAATGGGGCTTGATCGACGCGGAGGACGACGATCGCAGTTGAGGCATTCTGCCCTGGGGCAAAGAAATCATGCGGCCGAGTTCGGAGCTGTACATCATGCGCTCGCCACCGGACTTCATCTTGAGATCGGTCGGGAGCACAGGGTCAGACATGTGTCGCCGCTGAGAAAGGGTGATACTGTGCTCAATGTCGCTATCTTCATTGGCGGCGATTTGGAATGAGGACAGCGTGGGGAGCAAGGAGCTCTGGCTCGACGATGTGGGGTAAGGTGCACTCATGAGTGGTGGGATGAGGGGGGAGTCTGGAGGCAGCAGGGGAGAGTCTGGAGGTACAATATGTTTATGTTTGTCAGTCATGGCCGAGCAGGAGAGGATGGAAACTGCATAGGCATTGTGTGAAGAACCCTTCCAGACTGGCTGGCGATCGTACTCGTCGCTAAAGCGGTGCCCGGACGACTTTGGCTGTGATGACGATGGATGTCCGTATCGACGGTCATCTGAGGTTCTTGGTTTGGAATGGGCGATCGAGTCCTCACTGGTTCGCTGGGAGTGGTTGGATAAATACGAGGCGGAGACTGATACGCGATGGTGCCTCGAGTTATGGTGTCGATGGCGGCTGCAGAGGTGTTTTTCATGTTGCAGCTCTGAGGTAGAGATCGAGCTGCGCTTCGCGACTTCTCGCTGCCGTCGGTTGGTATTAAGCTTGGATCCGCGATCGTCTCCGTGGGTCACGCCAAACTCTTCGGCAGAGACCTCGTCTTCGTACTCAGAACCGGATGTGCCCTCAGAGATTGAACTTGAATCCTCGTCTTGTATATAAGAGATTCGAGCGTACTTGGAGAAATGTTTGTGTCTGTAGGGTCGTGTTGACACTCGATCGCACTCGTATGCGTGTTGTCTATGATGCGCATAAAGTGAGCAAACGTCTTCGTGCACTGGGTGGCGGATGCGATAGCGACGGTCATGGTGATGGCGATGGCGATGGTTATGGCGGTCAGACTGACGTTCGCATCGTGTCTTGGCCGAGATGTGACGACTGGATTGACTGAAATCCAAGGCCACTGAGCCAGAAGATCGCCGTCTTTCTCTTCCATGGCACTCGTCGAAGGCCATACTCTTGTCATGGTCGGTAGAAGACATCCTGGGCTTATCTCTTGAGCTGTGAGGCATTGGCGACAATGAACGAACCGCCTCACGTCCCTCTGGGCAGCCGTAGGAGTAAGCAGAACGCAGGCAAAGGGCCTTGCCATCCACGATCCTAGGGGACAACACTGGCGAGGCTGGATTCTTGGGCAAGCTGGGAAGCCGCTTCTTGGATACAGAGTAGCGACTCGAACCCGAGTGCGTCGATGGTGCACTCATGCTTTGACCATTTGACTCTCTGGAAGCTTTTACCTTCAATGAGGGGGCTTTGGGCGGAGCTTCGAGACTAAAAGTATTTGGATTGAGCGAGATCGTTAAGGACGACATTCGTAACAGTAGTTTCAATCAAACGTATAAGACTTACGCCATGGATAGTGCGAAATCATGAAGAAAGCTCGCAGGCATAATTTCTCTTGAAATGTTGGGTCTGATAGTGGAAGAATGATAATGATGGTCCTATGGTGAGTGGTCTCCTTGCAAATGAAGAAAGAAAAGAACGATATAGAATTGGTCGCCTTACCTTGTGACAACTTCTTTTTCTTCCTGCTCGGTTGTTTCTTCAATCTTAAGCTCAGGGCAGCCAGTGTCCCGGACACCTCGTTCCTCACGATTTAACAAATCGGTGTTTCGGTGAGCTCGGCGTGCGTACCGCAGTGCTGCCATAGTTTTGGCCCTGATGCCTCTGACAGGTTTGTCGTCGTCTTCGTTATTCTCGGCGGCTGCCATGCGATGTGTTTCATAGAACTGGAACTGGAACTTGGAAGCATCGTCAGAATCTCCGACCTCGGAGTCCGCCCCGCGCTTGGTATAGGAATGGCACACAGCCTTGGCGAGACGCGACCACCCCCTCCAGGTTAGCGATAGCAGCGTCAGCAGTGCAACGACCATGGCAACGAAAACGGTGAAAATTGCATAGTCGTGCTCGGCCACATTGAAGAGTGGGCGCAGAAACCCAATGGGCGTCGTGGCCCGGAAGTGAATACCGCTCGAGATGAGATGGACGAGTCTCGAGAAGAAAATGAGGCCGTTCAAGACCAGACTCAAATTCAAAAAGTTGCGCACAAGGGCGGTGGACTTGAGCAGCTGGATCACGGCTGGTGAGGGTGTAAGGCTCTTGATTTTTGAGGTGACGCTGCCGTTCTGCGCTTGGAAGAGTCTGCAGGATAATACTTGATGAAGAATAGCAAAAAACAAATGGGCGGAGAAGTCTGTCGTTAGTCATTGCACAGATACATAGTCGCGGTTGTGACATACATGAAACAAATATATGACGAAAATACCTGCGAGGAGGCATCCAGTGGCGGAAAACGCGGTGGAAATAGCGTCGATGGTCGTCACCATAATAAAGTCTGCGCGGCCTCCCTCCTTGGGAAGACCGCATCCGCCTCGGGTAGCAAACACTTCATATGATCGATCAGGCATCTTAATAAAGAAGAGCACTAGCATGACAAGGAGCGGCCAGAAAATGCAGACAGTGACCTCGTCCAACATCTTGCGGTGGTTCTTCACCTTTTGCTTGAAGTGATGGTGCCACGAGTCTTGAGTGTACTTGATGCGCATACCGCTAATGTCGTAACCATAGGCGATCTCTTCGGCACTGGGGTTGCTCAAGTCGACTTGATCGACACCTAGCTTGGCGGCCAGCGTTGTAGGAGGAGTCGTCGAGAACGCAGACGCAGAACGAGCAACAGAGATGGCATCAGATCCACGCTGACTGGACTGAGAGCCCGTTACCCGTGGGCTTTCGTCAAACTGGCTGGGGTACTTGGGCCAGTTCTCAAACAACTCGTTGTCGTCGAGGTCAGCGCCGTGTTGGTAAGGCACGACATGCTTGGAGTAGCAGCAAAAGAAGAGCTGCTTCCAAATCTCGCGGAGCAGGAGCACGGCCATGACAATCGGTGTGATCACACAAGCTGGTAGGCGTAACTGGATGTCAGCCAGGCTTCTGAAAGGCCTTGAGAAACTGAATCCGGGCGTGAACTCGGGGTCGGTGTTATTATGGTCGGAATTCATGCCTCGGGGCTGGTTGACCTGCAGGACACTGACCAGTTTGGGATTCACGACACCGCGCTTGCGGCGTAAAGAACGGTAGATGTACCAAGTCCAGCGAGTCAAGGCGAGGCAGGATCCTAGGCACTGGACGCTCATCAAATGTGCGAACACGATGCATAAATTTACTGACCCAGTGTATTCGTCACTCTCGGGAACAATGGCGGTCAAGGTTTTGGTGTATATGATTGCAGTCAAGCCAGAGGAGGTGTCGGGATGAGTGAGAGAGTGGATAGATGTAGACGTGGAGGCGGACATGGACTGTGATGAAAAATCGGATGACGTATTGAATAAAGAAAATGGGAAAGCGACTTCGGAGAGCAGGAACATGTTGACGATCCCAAATACGGAACCGACAAAGTGCCAGAGGAAGAAGAAGGAGAGTGCATACTGCCGACGGCAGTCTCTCAACTGGATGTACCAAATGACGAGGATGCAGAGGATGGTGATCGTGTATGTGAACAGGATAAAGAGCTGCAGCGGGGAAAGTGCAGAGAAGCGTATTGAGATCATTTTGGGTAGTATGTGAATGTACAAAAAGTAATTACAAGGTCGAGATGCTAAAAATATGATCTCTAACAGGGATGATAAGCTAGTGTTGATGACGCTGAGGGTTGTGTTCAAGCGCAAGTGCCGGGAATTAGAACTGTGTGTCGAATCGATGAAAAAAGGACAAAATGGAGAGTTGGAGGAAATAAAATGTACAACGTTGTTCAAGACCAGGACAGAATGTGAACTTAAGGTGTCTAACAATAAGAGAAGGCGAAGTGGTTGTTGAGTGAGGACTTTGTGGCGAGGAACACTGAAAATATACTTTCTAACTTGTAAAAATACGCGGTTACGATGTGTGTTGGTGGAGAGGCTAAAGCCTGGGTAAAGTCTCGAATATAGAATATATTGTGTGCAGGTGGGTGGTGATTGTGGCGAGAATGCAATATGGATGCACGTATTTATATTCAGGATGTTTGAGGGTGCGGAGTGCCTGCTGGCAACTGGGAACTGAGAGCTGGGGGCTTGGGGTTAGGAAGAAAGTATGCGGGAAGGGGAGAGGGGAAGGAACGAGAAAAGGGAGATGGGAGAAAGAAGAAAATAGAAACGAAAGATAGCGAGAAAACAAGAAGCGAAGGACAGCACAAGAGCGGCCGGTGTCGATGGTTTGTGTGCTTAGTTAGGAAACAATTGGGAGACAAAAGGAGACGGATAGAAAGTTGCACCATTGTCATCGCCATTGTCACTGGTGCTCTCGACCTCCCTTTTTGTCATGGACGAGATATGGATGACCATGCAGGCAGGGCCGGCACTTGCATCCCGCCCACGTAAGTTGCGTGGCATGTCGTTATTTGCCTAATAAACAAGGACAAGAAAAAGAAGAGATGCACGCCAGGCCCCAACCGCCCAGGAGGTCCAAGCAACGAACTTATTGTTTCGATGGGCTTGTGCGACCTTCGTGACAAGCCTATTGTCTCCCACCCTGCACTTTTAACAACAACAAACAACAGACCTTCGAGGGAGAATTATTCTAGATCGAATATCTTCCCTCTCTTTTTTGCTTGTTCAGGTGATGCGCCACAGGCAGAGAAAGAGAGAGATCACCCTTTTTAACATCGCCCTCCTTTGATTTCCAAATTTGGAGAGGCAATTATATTTGGTGGCAAAGACACGTCACAGGATGATTGAAGATTCGCGGATGCTGCGATTCAAAACGAGCGAGGGCAAGCTGTGGGGAGGGAAGAAGGACAAGATAAAGTTGAGTTGAGTTCGAACAGATTCCCATCATCATAGGCAGACTCGTCCATCGTTCATCATCACCACGCAGGCGACACTCAGGGACACCCAGGAACAGGCCAGCATCACGCAGCATTGAGCACCCACCTTCCATCATCATCATCAACCCAACACAGAGTGACAAATGTCAAAGAAATCCTCCAGCTTGAACGTGCTCCGCAAGAGCAACAAGGAATCATTCTTCTTGCCCGAGTCGGACGAAGAGGATCACGATGTTATCCAGAACAACGATGATGACGATTTCGACATTGACAACATGGACTTTCCCTTGCCTAACGATGACGCCATTGTCCCCTCTGCAGAGACGCCCCTGACGCCCGAGCAGCGTGCCCAGATCGAGGCACTGATGGGTCACGGCGCGGTGGGAGGAAAGGGCAACGTTGGCGCTGACGGCGTTCGCTACGTTTCTGGTGACGAGCTTGAGCAGTTCAAGAGGTACAGGAGAAGACAAATGACGAGCGTGTGGTCCTGAAATTTGATCCGATCGTGTTCGCTAACGGGAATTCTCACCTTTTGCCCACTCTTTTTAACAATGTCTCCAGCTGGATGCAGGTCTACCCTTGCTACATTGACGGAACAAAGACTGTTGCAGAGGGCCGCAGGATCCCTAAGGAGTTGGCATGCAAGAAGCAGCCATGGGCAAAGGATATCGTTGAGGCATTAAAAGAGTTGCAGCTGTCACAGGCGTTCGAGGTAATTCCAGCGCCCTTTTCAGGATTTGATCGGTTTTATCATAGATCAGACGCAGGAGGCTCGATTACAACGCAACAAATCCCACGGGAAACTAAACCTCGTTCTTATATTGTTCGCTTCCGCTATCTAGCCCGGCAAGACACATCCCAGAGACTGGGCTAACCGTGGCCGCGTAAGAGTGCTGTTCAAGGATCATGGACGCTTCTGCCACCCCACCATCCACACGAGTAAGCTTTCCATGATTTTGCTTGTCTCGGGATTGTTCTCTTTGCTCCTCCCCCTTCCACCGAGCCTAACCACTCTTGCATATGTTATTTTTAGAGCGCGCTTTGCTGGTCAGATTGGCTGCTTCGATCAACAAGATCCACGCCCGGGAAGAAAAATCTGGAGGCGACAAGCGTGCAGAGTTCTCGCCCCTTTCGCCATTGACACCGCTCTCGGTTGTGATGCCCGGCATGGCCAACGCGGACCCCCTGGCTGGATTCCTGGGCAACGACGCCTCAGAAGGATCATCACAACAGGCGATTGAGTCGTCAAGCGCACCCAAGACGGAATCAAAACGACAGCAGAAGCTGGCCAAGAAGCCAAAGAGGGTCATGATCCGTGGATAAACGAGGATTTCAAAGGAGCGAAAATAGAGAACCAGGAGAAGATTTTGAAATGTCGGCGACTAGGAACCTTGAATAAAATTCTTGAGGAAAAAATATGTCGCTACTCTATGGCCCTTGTTTGTTAGCGAATAATGCTAGGCGATCTCTCACTCTATCAGTCCAGGAGAAAAAAAACGTTTCCAGACGTGACAGTCTATTACTTTGTTAGTTTGCTTTCGTGGGTCTATTCTACGAGATCGATGGGTTATTTTAGTTCATGTAGAGATTTCAACTTTCAAGAAACTCGCAATAGTCATGAGATTCTGGTTGTGGTGAAGGATGAAACGAAGAACTTTTCTAGCCAAGTCTAGATCGTCGAAAGTCACATCGCTTACAGCCAAGATGAATCCTCTGGCGGTGTTGGTGTACTGTTCATACAGGCCGACAAGTATTGCGTCGTGGTACGTGATAAACCCTGTGATTTCTGGAATTCCATATAGTTTAATCACTCTACTTTCGATGCCTACTTTTCCTCGCATCATCAAGAGGGCCTGGCATCCATAGGACGATCGTGTACCCAAGCGTTTTGAGCACATATCGCACACAGTTGTCGATGTCGTCACAAGATTGGCGGATGTACTTGACTCGAAGGCCTTTTCTGTCGCGGATGGCCTTCTCGTCCAGCGCACCTCGGCCACAATTTCTTAATTCGTCAGGGTGGTGAAAAAAGCATTTGGCCAACTGTTTCACGTGCGCAATAAAAGTGAACATCGTTCAATATTTGTTCAGTAGCGGTGAAAGGCATTTAATCTCAAGAAACCTTCCCCCCCCCCTTTTTTCCATTTTATTCCTTATGAGGTGCAAGATGCAGCGCGATGTAAGTCGCTTGTTGCTTCACCGTGTTGGATACATGACCATCACACATCCCACCAAGAAGAACGTGAACCCGACACCGTCGATGAACAGCCTATCCAGTATTGCCGGTTTTGCAACTGATGGCCCGTTTTCCAATGCAAACTCCGCATCACCCTTCTCAGGACAGTCAACCACGTAACCAGCACTACATTTGTCATAGGACCAGCTGCTCACGCCGTCAGGCACTTGAGTGGGGCACAGGGTGGTTCTCCTGGTAGGGCTGTGTTGAGTACACAATTTGGAGCGCCTGGACGATCAATCTCAACGAGCCGCTGGTACACTTGTAGCGAATCGACGGGTGGACTTGCTCTTGGCTGGTGGAAATTCAGTGCGGTCGAAGCCCGCCTTCGCAAGATTGGAGGAGGAGGACAAGGCGAGGAGGACAATCAAGGCGGAGACGGCGAATGTGTGAAACAGTCGAGGGATGATGGCAGGACTCTGTTGGCATTTTGGTGAAGAGAAACGTTGTTTGAGATCGAAATGAACGTAAACATGAACATGAACATGAACAAGAAGGGAGAGAGAAAATCGATGAAGAAAACCATGTACTCGGCTTTTATTTTCACCTCGGATCTCTCAATGGCAAGCAAAACAAACATCACTCCTGACATTCTATCCCTTATGTTCTTGTGGTATAAATATTTTTCTTTTGTTGCTTGCCAACATCATCCCTTTTAGGGGATCAGTGAAGAATAAATTGACGATACTTTCATACTTGCTCGGGGAAATGGAGTGCAAGTACTTCTCTGATCTGTGCTACTGCTGTTTCGCTAGTTCGCATAGGGCCTGGCGTCCTTCAGACATTTCGCAATTGTGGTGAAGTGCAACCCAATTTCGGGCTCAGCCATCAGACCAAACTTGGCCACTTCGACCAGGCTCAGCCGTCTCGTCGCTCTCGGCAGTAATGAGCCCTCTGGAGTCGTTCGCAATGTTGCAGATGTACTGTCAATGCCGCTCTTGAACTGTTCGACCTGCCTTGTGAAGGGCTCAACGCCTGGAATGAGGGATTAGCAGTGAGAGACATGTCATTGATCAGCCCAAGGATAGGAAAATCCAAAGGAGCAGGAGAAGGATGGAGGTGGCCAGGAGAGAGTGAGAATGAGAGAGAGAGAGGGATGGAAAGGAAGCTACGTCCGGCATGCACCATAGGAGATTATGACCCCTGGGACCCCTCCCCTTTACAATCGAAACACCCTAAAAACGAAGGACTCATTCTTTTTTTTTTACTTCTTACGCAAACCTTTTGTGTACAAAAAGTCAAAAGGACCCCGAGTCCATTGTACAGCCGTATATCCAAGTTTCTTGAGGACATATCGTATACGGTTGTTGAAGTCGCCGTAGGGGCGTGCGAACGTACTTAACCTTGTGGCCCGTTGCATTCAGGATGACCATCTCGGTCCAGCGCACTTTGGCTGCAATCACTTCGTTTGTCCCAGCAGTAAAGGCAGTATGGGACCAGTTGTATTTGAACAAGAGGTTAAGGAGGTAATCAGCTACTCGCCAATATCGTGTCTGGTAGCGTTAAAGAAGACCCAAAAGAAAAAAGTCGTTTAAAAATAATCACCCGTGAGATGCAAGATGGGACCCTGCTCCAGCCTGTCTCATCACAGTCTTGGGGTACTCAGCGACATTCCCTCCGATCAAGAAGAACGTGGCCTTGACCTTCATCGTCTTCAAGACATTCAGCGGTTCAGACGTGGCCTCTGTTGGCCCATTTTCAAATGTAGTCGCCCACTCTTTCTTGACAGGTTAGTCCACCACATCGTCGGCACTGCAGCCGTCACAGAGCCAGTTGCACGCAATATCAGGAACTTTGGAGAGACATGTGGGCGGGTTGCCGGGTTGGGCCATATTCAGTGGGATCTCGGGAGCACCCGAAAGGTTGACCTAGGAGAGCCATTGATGCATTTGCGGAGCGTCTACTGGCGGGACTCGACCGACTGGCGGGAAAACGACCGGTTCGTTTGTGGCTCCATCAGTCATGGTAGAGGAGAACAAGGCGAGGATCACTTTCAAGGTGTACAGGGTGAATAAAGACAATAACGAATATCATGGCTGGAGACAACGTTGTGTACTTGAAAAAGAAGGGAAAAGTTTATGGAGAAATGAGCAAAATATAGAGTGGGACTTTATACTCAGATGCACTACCCCGGACAAAACAAATGACTCTGCCACGTCCGTCGTAAAAGGGCCATGGAACGTAGACCAAGCAACACCATGCCTGTACTTCCCTCTCTTGTCCCTCGTCTACAAGGGCTTTGCTGCATTTGTTCCAAAGGAGGATTGTCAGCTGGAACTTTGTGGACTTAGATCCATCTTGTACACATTTGCTACAGTAACAAGTGCCACCGTAACCAATTTTTTCAGAAATGCATAGTCTTTGGGTAATAGACTGTAGAGATATTTTTTATGCTGAAATGCTTTGGAGTTCTACTACGTGGGAAGTTAAATGTTGCAATGCTTCACTCTGAATGAGCATGAATAGGCTTACATCTCACCTGTTGGCCATCGAACCAAATGACGCAGTGCATCTTGTTTACTTGAGTCACACCACGTGGAATGTGGCCAGAATACTCCACGCAAAGTGCCTGTGAAAGCGCGAGGAGGGTTGAGAGAACCAACAGCTTCATGGTTGGCTGCAAGAGTACGTAAGACAAACAACGAAGTGGAAATAAGTTGAACGTTGTTCTACTGTAAACGAAAGATCGCTAAAGTCCTATTCTTAAAGTTATTGCTTGAGACACTTGATGCTGCAACCAGGCTCCATTGTCTCCAATCGAGTTGTGCCACAAGTTCAAATTAGCCAGAGTCGAGTTGATCTTGAGTGCCTCAGCTAGTGCCAAAGCTCCATTGTCCCCAATTGTGTTCTTCTGCAAGTCCAAAATCTTCAGAGTGGAGTTGGTCTTGAGTGCCTCAGCCAGCGCCTGAGCTCCATTGTCTCCGATGGAGTTGCCCCACAAGTCCAAAGTGGACAGAACCGAGTTGGTCTTGAGTGCCTCAGACAGTGCCAGAGCTCCGTTGTCTCCGATGAAATTGTTCTGCAAGTACAAAGCAGTCAGAGTCACGTTGATCTTCAGTGCCGCAGCCAGTGCTTGGGCTCCATTGGATCTGATCGAATTACGCCACAAGTCCAAAGTGGTCAGAGTTGCATTGGTCTTGAGTGCTTCAGCCAGCTCCTGGGCTCCATTATCCCCTGTCGAGTTGTTCTGTAAGTCCAAAGTCGTCAGAGTCGAGTTGGTCTTGAGTGCCTCAGCCAGTGCCAGAGCTCCGTCGAATCCGATCGAGTTGTGTTGCAGGTACAAAGTCGTCAGAGTTGAGTTGGCCTTGAGAGCCTCAGCCAAGGCCTGAGCTCCGTTATCCTCGATCGAGTTACTCTGCAAGTTTAACGTGATCAGAGACGTGTTGGTCTTGAGTGCCTCAGACAGTGCCTGCAACCCATTATCTTCAATTGACTCGCACCCCAAGTTCAAAGAGGTCAGAGTCGAGTTGGTCTTGAGTGACTCGTACAGCACCAGGGCTATTTTGTCCGCGAGCTTGTTGCCCTCCAAGCTCAAAGTGGTCAGAGTCGAGTTAGTCTTGAATGCCTCAGAAAATAACAGAAGTCCATTAATCCAGATTGAGTTCCCTTTCAAGTTCAAAGTGTTCAGAGTCGAGTTGGTCTTGAGTGCCTCAGCCAGCGCCACACCTCCGTTTTCTCCGATCTTGTTCTCCTCCAAGTTCAAAGTGGTCAGGGTCGAGTTGGTCTTGAGCGCCTCAGCCAGCGCCACACCTCCATTTTCTCCGATCTCGTTGCCCTTCAAGTTCAAAGTGGTCAAAGTCGAGTTGGTCTTGAGTGCCTCAGCCAGCGCCACACCTCCTTTTTCTCCGATCGAATTGCCCCACAAGTTCAAAGTGGTCAGAGTTGAGTTGGTCTTGAGTGCCTCAGCCAGCGCCACACCTCCTTTTTCTCCGATCTTGTTGTCAATCATGTTCAAAGTGGTCAGAGTCGAATTGGTCTTGAGTGCCTCAGCCAGCGCCATACTTCCGTTCTCTCCGAGCGAGTTTCTTTCCAAGTACAAAGTGGTCAGAGTGAAGTTGGTCTTGAGCGCCTCAGCCAGCGCCACACTTCCGTTTTCTCCGATTGAGCTGTTGTTCAAGTCCAAGGTGGTCAGAGTCGAATTGGTCTTGAGTGCCTCAGCCAGCGCCACACCTCCGTTTTCTCCGATCTTGTTGCTGTTCAAGCTCAAAGTGGTCAGAGTCGAGTTAGTCTTGCATGCCTCAGCCACCGCCACACCTCCGTTTTCTCCGATCGAGTTCCACCCCAGGTTCAAAGTGGTCAGAGTCGAGTTGGTCTTGAGTGCCTCAGCCAGCGCCACACTTCCGTTTTCTTCGATCTCGTTGTCCTGCAAGTTCAAAGTGGTTAGGGTCGAGTTGGTCTTGAGTGCCTCAGCCAGCGCCACACTTCCATTTTCTCCGATCGAGTTTCTTTCCAAGTACAAAGTGGTCAGAGTCGAGTTGGTCTTGAGTGCCTCAGCCAGCGCCACACTTCCATTTTCTCCGATCGAGTTTCTTTCCAAGTTCAAAGTGGTCAGAGTCGAGTTGGTCTTGAGTGCCTCAGCCAGCGCTACACTCCCGTTTTCCCCGATCTTGTTGTCCTCCAAATTCAAAGTGGTCAGAGTCGAGTTGGTCTTCAGTGCCTTGAGTGCTTCAGCCAGTGCCCGAGCTCCTTTGGTTCGGATCTTCTGTGACATTGTAGGCGATATTGATAGATCCCGAGAAATAAATGGATGGATTTAAGAATGAAAGATGATGGAAGTGAATGGAGAGGGTGAATCGTGATATTCCATGGTTTGACTCGGGCGAAGTCATGAATATTTTTAAGTTCTAGGATTCTGACTCTGGATAGGGCGAAGCACATTGATTAACCATGCGATTAAATTATCTTCTGACCATGCTAGCCATATTAACCATGCTTTCCGTATTAACCATGCGATTAAAATGTTCTGTGTTACAATTCGAGGCCACGTGTTGTTGATACTTTGTTCTCTCATATGAATTATTGTTTTATTTAAGGGTGAGCTCCATGTAGGGACTACGTCAATTATGAACGACATCGCTACTTCTCGAGTAGTGTAATCGCGAAATTCTAATAACCTGGCCTTGAAAAAAACTTGAATTAGTCAAAAAGTGCAGGTTTGCTTGTGGGGATTGGACAGGTCTTCCTGTAATGGAGATCGTTCGTGTGGCTCTTGCGAGGGAGGTCGTTCGTGTGGGCGGCTCTTGCAAGGGAGGTTCTTGTGGCGGCTCTTGATCGAGAAGGTTCAAGGACGGAGCGGGAGATGGAAGGGTGCAGACAAAGTAGTCAAGTAATTGCGGGAAGGATCAATCTGATGGGCAGGCGCTATGGCCTTTATATACGTGTTTACTCGTGTGGTTGGGTGCTCATGTGAATGGAAAAGTCGAACGCTCCCATTGTTCTAGACCAACATTTGGCCTCATTTCAATTGCAGGATTGATCATTCTCCGTTCGCTCGCCACAATCCCCGGGAAGAGCGGGTGAGCCGTAGTTGTACACGAAGCAGGGTTGAGCTAATTGGTACTACATGTAAATGATAGAACCGACTTTCGGGCCGGGTGGCCTTCTACTATCAGCACATTCAAGGCCAGCTTGACGCTCATCCATTGCGGAATCACGCCCCGGAATATATTCCACAATGAATATTGCTGACGCCTTCTGTAATCTTGAAGTGGAGTATCGCACACCGACACTCTCACTGTAACAGCAAGAAAATAAATAATATTTGCCTTGTTCGACCTACGGCGGAGTACTATAATGGGGCAAATGCTATATTCTGACATCGCGGCCATATTGCGATTAGAAAGACAAAGGAAAGTAAATAAAAGAAGCAAGTGCTACACGCACGTCACAAACAATAAACCTTCGTCATCGACAATAGAAAGAGCCAGGTTGCTTGGATATCGACGCATCATACCTCTTCGACATTGGCTTGGTATACACATACATCAAATAGTATTGCTACTCTTTAGACAAAAGACGATTACGTTGAGTTCATATTAATAATCATATGCAAGGAACAGGGAAGGCGTATATATGATATCATAATAGCAAATAAAAAATCGGATGCCAGTTTCGAACCATTTGTAAACCAAACGGCTCAGCCACCCGGCCGGGTTGCGAAACTGAACTAAAAGGCTCGAGTTCGCACCAACGCTCATTAAAGTTCACACCCGTCAATGGTTACAATCCCAGCCTTTTGCCTCTCAACCTCGCGCTCAGAGTCCGACCTCGAAGCATTTTAATTGGCTTTCGACGTGTTTGCATGGATAGTCCTGGCGTCACTTCAATATTACCCTCTTTTTCCCAAACAAAAGAAAAAAAAAGTGGAGATCCAAGGCGATGAAGCCATTCTTACCCCTCCAACTCGTCAGAATCATAGCCCCCGTCCACTCCACTTAGTCTCTCGAGCTCAAAATGGACACGGTTATCGATCTCACGCTTGACTTGATGGGGCCGTTGAGACGACGATTGCCTTCTCGAGCTAACGAATGCTCTTCAAGGAAAGTGTGGGGTATACAAATGAAAACTCAGCCAATGGTTCTCAAACACCACGCGTCTAAACTTGGAATGTCATCTAGGTGCAACTCCCACCTCAGCAGCAGTGGCTTAGCGAAGGCATTCCCTTTTTTTTTCCGTTGCTCGACCCCCTTGAATTGTGTCTTGTTCGTTTCCACTTCGCCATCTCGTCCGCTGTATCACTTCAACCACCCATGTTCAATATACCTGAAGTCGCTTGCGTTGTCTTCGAGCACCTATGTCGCCATGATCTCGTTCATGTGCGATGGTGTGCAAGGACTGGCACCGTATGGTCGTACCCGTCCTATGGCGCGGTATCCTTGAGTTGTCGCTGTGCAGCCAAGGTAAGGGAGCGGTAATTGATAGCGGATTTAGACCTGAGATTTGAAATGGTTGCAGACCGACGTACTAAGAGAACCAAGATAATACAGTCTACCCTTGTTACAGTGAACGTTTTTATAGGTCTATTTTGCCTGGCCTCGAAGGGATAGTGACCCTTCGAGCGGTGGCTTTGTTATTGATTTTCTCTGGACGTGATACAAAAATCAACACACGCACGCATACAAACCAAAGACAAAAGACTAAAATACAACACTGACATGCCACAAAAACTAGCAGTGAGGAGCCACGGACGAGCGAGGGTGGAAGCGCGATAGAGGAAGAGAGAAGGGCAACCAGCGCGTCTTATCTAATTGAACAATCTGCGGGTTTGGACCAGTTCACGCGTGTCTAATCTGCAACACCAACATCCAACATGCCAAAGTCCCTAAATACTAGTTCGTACTGAGGGAGGACATCGAAGCAGTTATCCCCGGATGTTTCCCATCTCTTGATTTGTTCCAAGTATCCCTTGATCTTGGTGTCCACCCTCGTTCTCCCCGTGATTTTTAGCATCTATCCTTTTTTGTTGCCCTTGATTTTTGCTTGCCCTTGATTCGTGTGTGCCCTTGATTTTTTTCGTCGCACTTCCTTTCTCACTCACCCTTGATCTTTTCGGACTCTCTTCTCTTCTCATTGTGCTTTAGATTTTTCGATGTCCCTCCTTTCACAGTTGTCCCCTTGATAGTTTGGGCGACCCCCTTTCCGTTTCTTTTGCATCCCCTTGAGCTTTCGGATGTGGTTTCCCTACCCTATCTTTTTCGCTCAGTGTGCTCTTCATCTCACATTCCTGGCCCAAACGGAAGAGGCGTCCCCCTTGATGTGCTTTCTCTTTCCATGCCCACATGGTGCACCTCGTTTTTTTACCACCCTCTTCATGTATATAAAGAAGCAGCACCTACCCAGCGACCTGCACTCACACACCCGATCCTGTCTAAGACTCGCAACAGCACTCATATCGCTCGCAACAACTACTGCAGGAACCGCCACAAGCACCGTCGCAGGAACCGCCACACAAACGATCTCCCCTCACAACACTTGCAACAACTACTGAAAGAACCATCGCAACCACCGTTGTAAGAGCCGCCACTCAAACTATATCCCTTGCAGAACTCTCGCAAGACCCTCGCAAGAACAACACCACAGGAGCCGTCACAATAACATCCCTTTGAACCTTTGCTTTGGAGAACCCTCGCAGGTAACCTCACGATAACGTTCAAAACATTTTTGCAAACAATACTTACAGGACTGCTTTGTACAAAGAGAAGTAACATAAAGCGCATGATCTTCATGCTTAGCCAAGTCCCATCCCACTCAAGAATGCGGTTAGAAAACTTGATTCTCCTCCTCACTGTTTGGACCTTTGCTACTGCATCCCCTATTCCCAATTTGATTGGCAATCAAATTCAAGCTATAGGCTTGGCGTCGCAGAACAGTGCTCTTAATAATGGCAATACAGGAGGTACTATAAGCCATAGAAGCAACACCGCCAACAGTGCACAGCAGGTTGTAACCGACGCTCAATCAATCGATGCCCTCAAAAACATTCAGGCTTTAAATAACGCTATAGTGCTTGTGTGACAGGATCCAAAAGAAAATAACTGCGTGAGCAACGACCCAAGAGCTCTGCGCATAAGTGTGTGGCCGCCTGGCTAGGTTTGCACGGCTGAAGGTGGTCATGCTGAGAAGTCAACAGGCTGATATTCGAATAAGCATTCCTCGAACAAAAATATCGAAATCGTCAAGTAAATGAAATACAGAACGGAACATAAAGTCCACCTTTTTCTCTTTGTCTCACGTTTTGGCATAAAACTTTTTCCTTCTTGAGGATCCACAGCAGTGATGAACACTAAGTCCCATATCGGGCTTTGGCATTGCCATCACCCATTTTCTGTCTTCAGGCGTACGCCTCTTCCTACTATACGTTTTTACCAATCCCGATCTCGACCTCTCTCTCGATCTCCATCTCTATATCTCTATTTCATTTATTTAGCCCTTTGGCGAGGTTGTCCCCTCTTCTTTCGTAACCTCTACTTAGTTATCGGCTCTTCTGGCCACTATTATCGACACTTTTGAGTTGTTCAAGTGTTAGCCTCCATTTTTTTTTCGGAACGAACGCACACGAAGGTTGACCTCTTGGGAACAGCCCCTCAGTTTACCTTGACGAAATCGATCAGAATCTCGCCGACCTCTCAGGCCCATGCTATCCTCTGACGCCATGGAAGCAACAACGTCTTTTCTCTCCAATGGTTATAAATCACAGAGACTTGTAATATTAAGATTATTAATGATGTTTTGAATGTTGCGAGTGGTATGAATATGAATGCCTATGATAAAAACGGATACAAATGCCAACGGTAATTAAGGAACAAAAATAGATAAATGTTGAAAGTCAATGCTGCTCCAGTTTACGTTTCCCCAACACTCCACATCAACATATGGTCAGGCCAACAACCAACGAGCCCAGAACACTCGACCACACCGCCTTCTGGATCCATCTTGACGATCTCACTACCTCCATCAAGAAATGTTGGCCCCGACTGGCCCCTCCATGACTCGCCACCTTGATCTGGACATTCGCGCCTTCTCCACTTGCTCCTGCTCCTCCCACTGCTGGGGAATTCGGTTTCGCCATCACTTGATTCGTCGTCGTCGTCGTTGTCGTGCTCGTCACCACATTCGCGTACGGGTTCTTGTCCCCGAGACAGTTCGCGACGGAGGTGATGGTCAAATTTCGCGCTAGCCCCAAGGGGATCACGGCCTTGGCGATCGATACGGTTACTTCGGTCAGGTCGTGCTCGAGCGAGATGAACCCATTGGTCTGGTTGTTGAGGGTGGCGGCGTACCCGGTGATCGCGGACTTGAAGGTCGACATAACCTGGCTAGCTGATATTTGTGGAACTAGATAAAATGTATATAAATAATTCGGCACAGCGGAATAGTCAGGATCTTTCTCCTTAGAACATGTATACTAAATGGTGTCTCTCTCTCTCTCTCTCTCTCTCTCTCTCTCTCTTCTCTGAAATTTTAGGGATCCTTACTCTGCCAGTCATTCGAATCAAAGTGATCGCCCGTCCAGTCCACGATGGTGTAGCCCATCTTGCGAAGCACGAACCGGACACGGTTGTCGACGTCGCCGTAAGGCGGACGCATGTAGCGGACCCTGTAGCCCGTCGCATCAAAGATCGCCTTTTCTGTCCACCGGATCTCGGCCACAATCTCCTCGTTCGTCAGAGTTGTCAGAGCGCTGTGCGACCACCTAATTTATATCAATCACAAAAGAAAAAAAAAATCAAAGGATTTGCTTAGTATCTCTTCATCTTTGGTCAGTGATCAGCCCTACATTGTAAATAGCGGATCTGAGTTTCTTTACGTGTGTGAAGCCAAATGATGTCCCTCTTGCACTTCCTGGGCCACCGTCGCTGGGTACTTGACCACGTTCCCGCCCACCAAGAAAAACGTCGCTTTTACGTTCTTTTCCTGCAAAAAATGCAGCAAATCCGGCGTGGCAGGGGTAGGACCATCGTCGAACGTGATCCCCCACACATTCTTGTCCGGACACGTGACCACGTCGTCCGCGTTGCAGTCCTCGCACGTCCAGTAGCAGACCCCGTCTGCAACGACGGTCGGGCACTCGGGTGGATCGCCCGTGTTGGTTTCAATGCTGGGGGCGCCAGAGAGGTCGATTTCGGAGAGCCACTGGCGCACTTCAGGGGAGGTGACCGAGGGGACTATACTGGGGGCGGGATAGGCGGAGGCGTCGAGGGCATCCGCGAGGAGGAGGGTCGAGGAGGAGAGGGCGAAGAGGCAGAGGAGGGTGGAGAAGGTGCGTGGAGAAGATGTCCTGTGAGGAAGAGTATGACCCATGGTGTGTGTGTACTTGCGATATGCTGTTTTTTTTCAATGGGGGGAAATACGATATGCAAAGAGAAATGGGTATGATGATGCAAAGAAAAATGGGTATGATGACGCAAAAGAAATGATAGACGAAAGGAGTGCCAAATGAAAGAGAAAAGAAAAAGGTGCAAAAAGTCTTTTTTTGTTTCACAAACGCACGATGCCGACAGGATGCGAGGAAAACGAGGTGGAGGTTGGAAGTATATGTACTCGAAAGGGAAGAGAAGAAAGCGTGAAGAGGTTAAATAGGATGGTTCATGGGTTCGTAAGGACACGTAAGGATGGTGCCAACATGGATATGGATACTGGTGTTTCTTGACTTCGATTTTCTTTGTGAATTGCTTATCGTAATTGCACATGAGCTGCTATGTCAGTGCAAAAATGCAAAATGTGTTTTGGTCCCACACAACCCCAAGACCAAACCAATCATGCACACACGAACACAACAAACATGCCAGCACTGCGCACGGCCTCTGCATCTGTGCGTGTCTCTCGAGGTCAATGTGCCTCTCGGCGTGAAAAGGTTAAATTGGCGTGGTTTCATGATACTGGTCCAAACCATTTTGTGGGGTCAAGGATATCCAAGCGCAATTGGGAATGTGCATCAGATGCAAAGATGCAAGCGATTGATTGTTGGCGCAGAACAGGACCCGTCTTTGTCCATGGTCCGAGCTGGAGGTTCCTCTCCATTACTCGATAATGAAAAAATAAGGAGACAGAGAAAGTATGTGAGAGAAGGACTGCACCTCCTGATATTTTTCATTTGATTGTGCCTTTCAAATAAAAAAAAATTAATCGGCCGTCTAGTCTCGGTTTAGGTTTGGTGGTGAAAAAATTTATGGTCCAAGTAGTGATTCAGCCACCGGATTAGAAGACTACTTTTTTTGCATTTCCAAGATGAAAAAAAATGTGTTCCACAATGCGATTAACTTCATCGACACTAGGAATAAGGAAAGAATGCACTGAAATTTGTTTAGCACTGTACGTTTTGAGGTCACATTTTACCTCAAAACATATAGTGCTAGCCTATTCGAAGGCAGTGGAGTTGGCATTCGAGGACAGAGAGACTGACTCTTCCATAGGATGGAAGAGTTCAAAGAGTGATTTTTCCCTCTCTCTTGCTGTCGCTCTCTCTCCTCGTTACTCTCTCCTTGTTCTCTCCTACTACGCACCCTCTTCCCTCTTTCTCTCTACTCTCTTCCCTCTCTCTGTGTCTCCACCTTCCTCCCTCTCTTCTGTTTACACTCTGTACCCTCTCTAGTATTTTCTGTCGTCTCGCTAGTCTTTCTGTCTCTCTCTCTCCTTCTCCCTTTCAACCACCAAAAAAAAATCATATTGTTCATAGTCCGATTTGAGACGCACACAGTCCGTTTAGTACTCAGAATAGAGTTAGTCTCCCATCTAGTGAATTTTTTGTACACTTTACGCGAGAGGCACAATACATTTTACTTTTCTTTTCCAAAGATCGCTAACCGGCCTCCCATGGATCTCGCCACCATCAACTTTGGCCTGATGCGCCCAGTGCGGTCAACACACGGTAACCCAACAAAAAAGGATCTTTTTTTTTGGACAGGATTAAGCCATGACATAGTCTCCATAGATACTGATACCCCTTGGGCGGACAAAACTAAGAACCGTTTGTGGACCCTTAAAGGAGCAACAAAAGACGCAATGCGGACTAATCTGCAGGATGCATAATAAGCTGGCGCATGTGGGAACGGCTTTTCAAGCTCTCTGTGTCGCTCGCTTCTTTCTTTTCTCTCACACGACCAACAAAACAAAAAGAATCCCGTAGGAGAGGGGAAACTATTGGGCACCTCAATCCTTGTGTGATCGACTCATCCAAGGGGGTCAGTGGCAATCGTACCCAAGTACTGTCCCAGTCCATAGGAGACATGGGAATCGTATTGTTTTCTTTCGACGATTTATTTATTTCAGGCCATAGTACAAAGCCATTTGATCCTCCAGTTAAAACAAAACAATGAAAGCATACGCTCCCAAGGTTTTCATTCTTCTTCCTTCCTCCGCTTATTTAATCATCCCAGTTCTCATCAGAATCCTCGTCGTCGTCGCTACCCATCGCAACATTGCGCTTCTTCAGCGCAAGCGCCAGAGACAAGGCAAGATCGGCACCGCTGCCTTCCTCCTCAACCTGTGGTGGTGGCGCAGGGCTACGTGAGGGCGATGAACCAGGATCGCCAGAGTTGGTCTTGCGCAACGCACCAATACCTCCAGCGCCACGGATACTCTCCAGTAAGTTGGCGCGGCCAGAAGCCGCTACAGGTGGGAGAGCAACGCCTGGAGGCGGAGGAGGTGGAGGAGCACCCACACCTGGCGGAGGGGGTGGGGGTGGGGGGCCACCAGACATGGGTGGTGGTGGTGGAGCAGGTGGGCCTCCCATGGGTGGTGGAGGGGGAGGAGGAGGAGGGCCACCAGAACCTCCCATTGGTGGTGGAGGTGGAGGTGGTGGTGGGCCACCGAATCCCATTGGTGGAGGAGGAGGAGGAGGAGGGGGTCCACCAGATGACTGGAAAGGAGGAGGTGGTGGAGGGGCGCCTGCGGCTGCGGGGACATAAGCGCCACGAATTGGAGGTGGTGGTGGGGGAGGCGCGTTGGACGACGTAGGAGGCGCGTACGAGGGGCGGGGTGGTGGGGGAGGAGCCACATCGCGTACTGGAGTTGGGGGTGCATACGGGGCACGTGGAGGCTCGGGCGAAGGAGGTGCGGGTGCGGGTGCATGTTCACGACTAGGAAGCGCAGGTGGGGCATTATGTGAGGTTGGTGGCGCAGGGGCCACACGCGAAAGACGCGATGGGGGCGGGGGTGGGGGTGGTCGACGCGAAGCAGGTGGGGGAGGAGGTGGAGCCTTGGTGGTCGGCTTCATCACTGGGAGAACAGCTGCTGAGGGTGCTCCTGAAGACAAATGATGCTGGTGTCCACTCGCTGGTGTTGGTCGGGAACGAGGTGCTGCGGGTGGGGCCTTGGCCGCTCCAGGACCACCACGCGCCTGCACGAACTGCGACACAAACTCGGCGTTGTTCTGAATGTCTTCCTGACTCACGCCCATCTTGTCCAGCTGCTCAAACAAGTTTTTCCATTCTGGATCAATGTTTTGCACCTAAAGAAAGTCAACAAGGTCAAGACAAAAAATGTCAACATAAGAACGGACAGTAAAGAGGAAAAGAAGATTAGCAAGACATGTGCTTACGTTGAAGCCCTTGTTGGGATCCCAGCCAATGTGACCCAGATGGCGGAAGTTCGAGGGGAGTCCGATCTGAGTCTTGTCCAGCTTGCCCTTGGAGCCCTTCTTCTCCTTCTTGCTGCCAAAGAATCCACTCTTTCTCGACTTTGGTGTTCCACCGGGCGATCCACTGGGTGATTTCGCTATTCAAAGCCATAGGAGAAAGCACAAGTGAAAGCGTTAGTTACCGTAAGTTTAGAGAGTTATCCCAAGTTCCATTCCCGCCATTCCTTTTTTTTTTTCTTTTTGCAGAATAATAATAGCGCTCTTGTTGTCCATTCGTATGTGTGAGCCTTCCTTTGCTCTTCACATCGAATTAACTCTGATAAATTATGGGAGTGAGAGTGAAGAATGTGGAGATGAGCATCACAAACACACAAATACAAGATCACTTACATTTCTTGAGAGTATCCCGGTTCGAGACCTTCTTGAAGAACACGCCGGCCTCCTGGTCATCGGCAAACGAGAAGGCAGCTTGGCAGTTCTACAAAAGATGAACAATCGCCATGAGAATGAAGAGAGAAGAAAAAAAATCAAGTCAGGAGACCAACTCAATATCACGCCTCCAGCACACATATAAATACAAAACGCCTCCACAGATATTGCTACTGTTGTGTTTTGTTGTTGTCGTCCTTTGGGTCTTCAGTCTAGGCTGTGTGTCGACGAACAAAAAAATCAAGTAGATTCCATATTGATTCTTCCGTTCGTCGTCGTTTTTTTTCTTTGGTGTGCTTCAGCCCAACTTCAGCCCCTTCCAGTTGGCTTGGTCTCGTTAGCTGTCGATTTATATTACTGTCCTTGTTTCTGGTATCTTTCTGTATTCTCCGTTGTCTTTTTGCTTTGTTTTGCTTTGCCAAGACAACTTACATCAATGGCAAACGTGTGGAAGAAGGAACGCTCTTGCGTGTACTCAAAGTCCTCATACAGCTCCTGCTCCCAGATGACGCCTCGAGGGCCCTATTTTCGTTAGAGAGGGGAAGAAACGGGTGAAGCCGGTTAATGGATAATTGAGGATCTTTCGATTTGTTCTTTGCAGCTTGTTTTGTGCTTTGCTTGATTTCTCTGGAAGAGATGGTCATTCAAATCCTTACCATCAGGTCGACGATACGGAACAAGAAGGTGGTCTTGGTTTGGACAAAGGCCAGTCCGCCCATGATGCCAGAGTAGGTCCACTGATTGGGGTCGGGGTATGCGACATAGAGCCGAGCAACAGTAGCCGTGATGATTTTCTGTAAAGAGAGTGATGGGAGTCACAATGCGTTAGCTTCAACTGGAATGCATCATGGCTGGGTTCCATGGTTGTGTCTTGGCCCGAAATAGTGCGAGTGGAGAGTAGAGAGTGTAGGTGTGTGTGTATACCTGGGTGGTGGTAGGCAAGGCTCGCTTGATGGCGGCCTTGTCCTCTGGGTTGTGCAGTGTCACACTCGGCATTGGTTAAAATGGGAGTACGAGAGTGCTGGAGAGGATGGAAAGACAAATGTGCGTTGTGTAAGTGTAAGTGTGGGTGTGATAGTGAGAGTGTGGGGAGTTGAGGAATGAATGAGAAAAGTGGTTTCGAGACATTCACAGTCGACACCCAAATAAGAAGCTTTTTTTTCTGTCCGTGACGTGATTTGGCAAAGTGGACACACTGACACTGCCTTTGCGCCCTTTTCGTGGGCTGCGATGCAATGTGCGATGACAACACACCTTTCGTCCTTCGTTTGTGGTTTCCACAGACCACTGCATACATTTTAACCCTGTTGATATTGTTGGTTATCATTGAGGTGAAGAGAAAAAGACGAGTTTATGGGTGTAAAAGTGGATTAAAAAAGACGTCTAGAAAAGGTCAAAGAGAAGTTAAGAGAGAGAAGAGAGAACAGCATGCTCAGGTGTAGACATCCATCCGAAGCACGCCTCTATTTTGCGATCAAGGTGTGCCTTGAATAACCTCGCTTTACTCCCGCAGCCTCCAGTGGGGCTTGCTCTCGTCCTCCTTGAACGCCTTGGGTCCAACAGCGTTGATGAGCTTCTCCTTCAAAGTGCTGTATGCCTTGCCGGTTTCGTCCGCATCCTCAGACACAAGCTCAAACACCTGGAGCGCATCCGCCTGTGTCTCGCCCTTCTCCTTGCGCTCCTTGGCCAGCACACGCTGGTTGTCCTCGATAGCAGACTTTTCCTTTGATGCTGCGGCATAGTCCTTGGAGTTGATCGCGCTGGTGACAGTGGCCCACAGCTTGTGTGACTCCATGGGGCCCAACTCGGTCAGGGGCTTGATCTCGGGCGCAACACTCTTGTCGGCCGACGAATCAAAGAACAAGGCTGTCTTGCCCGCCTTGACGTCGGTGTAATTTGAGGCACCGGCCCACACGCCCTGGGCGGTGTAGAACGCGCTTCCTCCTGCCAAGGGCTTGAGGGACGCCTTGAAGCTGTGGCGCTCGCCTGAAAAGTATCCCTTGGTGCTGTAGTCGATGGTGGCCAAGTGTCCTGCACTGCTCAAAATATAGGTTGTTCCCGACAGCTCGACAAAAGGGCGTCCAGTGACCAGACCACGCAGGTTGATCGAGGGCAGTGTGATCAAGAAGGTCTCCTTGATGCTGGGCAGTGTCAGGATGGCGTGGCCCGTCTGAGAGACGTCAATGCCGGCAGGCATGGCGAAGCGGGACTTTTGGCCGTTGTGACCCTCCAGAATGACGCCAGCCTTTTTGTTTTCCAAATGGAATCCCATGATCTATGATAAATATATACCACAAGTATGTAGAGATGAGCATTTGTTTTCTTTGGACGTGCGATATTAACATCCCAGTGAAGGGTGCGTTTCTCATCTATCTAAACACACCGAAAGACATAACTGCAAACATAAAGCCAACCAAGAAATAGCCAACCGATAGGCTTTACAGCTCTATCTTGACGATTGTAATCGCTGTTCTGAGCAGAGCAAGCATATGCGCTTCTCTTTCTTCCCTTTTGTTATTTCTGGATGCAAAAGACGTCAAAAAAGAAAAACAGAATAGAACGGGAAATAATTCGCAAGAAAAAGAAAAAAAAAAAAAAAAAAAAAAAAAAGCGGAACAATATCTCTCTCCGTCCCATGTCCCATGTCATGTCATCATTTCTGTGTATGTCCGTCATCCGGATTACAGAAATAAACCATCCAAAGACACCAACACACCAACACAACAAAAAAAAAAAAAAAAAAAAAAAAACTTGGTGGGCGGAATATCATAAAAAAGTTAACTTACGGGAGGATGATGGCTGACTTGTTCCGCCTTCAGGATAGTGTCGCCAGTCTCTGCATCGCCGGTCCATTGGGCAAAGTACTGCTCACCCAGGACAGGGTTGTAGGGCTTCTTCTCCATGCCGACCGTGGTGGATCGCGAGGAGTACGATCCGTAGAGGGTCGAAATGAACCAGCGGGTGGTGAACAGCAAGCGCTCCTCGGGGGTAGTGCCCTGGGAAATGGCAGCAAACAGCTTGGGATGGTCACCCCAATACTGGCTGTGTACGTTTGATTGAGAGGCAAGGACAAAAATTAGTCATCGGCAATATTCAAGAAATGGGGCAAGGAGGACGACGACAGCATAGCAAAGCATCCATCAAACGAGATAAATGAAAGGAAGGGAGACTTGCCTGTACTCGAGCAGACTGACAGAAGACAACAGGAAGCTGGGGCAGGTCAGGTTGGACAAGTCGCCCGAGAACTGCGCCAAAGTGGAGACGAACGAGCGGAAAGAGTCCTTCTGCTCGGCTGGGACCTCGACAGGTGCGCCCTCCTCCTCAACAATGTTGTTGTCCTTGCTCATTGTGTAAAGTGTGAATGTGGTGTGTGTCTAGAATGCAGATGTGGTTGCTATGGATGGATGGGATGGGATTGAGCTGATGCGTGTGCTGTCGGGATTGGTTGGGTGGTGTTGGTGAGAAGCGAGATGAAGAGAAAAGAAGAAGAAAGATGAAAAATGGCTTTTTGTCCTTTTCTTCATGAATTCCATACCGCCGGTTGGGTTCGTTTGGTTGAACTGGGCTGGAGAGAGAGGAGGGCACAACGCCTTCTGATTTGCATACAGCATCCACGAGCACAACACACACACACACACACACACACACCGCAAGTTCACTCTTGTCCTCGTTGTTTCGAACCCCCTTCATTAACATCGCCCCCAGTATTCACTGTGCTCAGAAAGAGAAAAAAAAGGAAGCATAAAGCACACAAAGCATGGGCTTCGTCACTCGGCACAGCATTGAACGTGTCATGGATCATCGACGTCTGTTCCACTTTTTGCTGCAGGGTTCTCTTTCAGGGTGGATCTGGATCAAGATATCATATCCGGCCCCTTGGCCTTCTTGATGGAAGACAACCGTTGAACAAGCTCATTGGTGCAGACCCATCGACCACGGCCTCGTGACAGCGCTTATTTCCCTCCTGCATGCCCAACCGGGACCTGAGATCGGTGCAAAAGGGAAGGGGGACGATGGCCCGAAATGACATCAAAATGTCTCTGAATATCAGCTGACTAGGCCTTGGTCTGGCTTCGCGACTGGACACAGAGGGAAGAAGGAAAAGCTTCTTTATTCCAGGCGTTTCTGCATTCACCATCCACAACCGCATTTTCCCATCAACTCCCCACACTCCATCCTTTTCATTCAGAAGGTATACTTCATTATTTTCCGTGTCCATCCCATCCCATCCCAACAGGACATTGAAAACAAAAGATGGGTCCATCTCTCGTGTTTCATAGTTCATTGCATTGATGGATGACTCCCCAACGAGTTTGTTTGCTCACAATGGATGGGCTAGGACCAACTATCCACCCAACACCCAAAAAAAAAAAGCTGTGCCCGAGTTAAACACTTCAACGACATGGAGTTATCTTCTACTTCTCTGTTGTCTCTTGAACACCCGTCTCACATACCCACACTTGATCCATACACAGCCCCGATGTTGACGACGCCTTTCGATCCCTCGCATCCACCTAAGACCGCCCTCTCTGGCAGTGATCGTGATTCGTTTGGCTATACTACGATCCAGAGCAGACTGCCCGTCATTGTCTCCAAGATCGTGGACGATGTCTACCGCGCTTACAATAGATTGCCCGACGCTGATCCCCTCAAGCCCCAAAAGGAAAAGGAGGCCAAGGGCATCATCGAGGCGATTGGTGGACTCCGCTACGAGCTGCAGCGCGATAAGCCCTTCAGGTAAACTGTTAGTAATATTTAACATCAGGACTCTTGTTTTATCTGATTGCTTCCCGAGAGATTTTTGTTCCCATAAAAGGACACAAGGAAAACGAACAGCGAAACTGAGTCGTTTTTTCTTTTGTTCCGATCTTCTTAGACCATTGACCGACACCTATCCGGATGTTCAGGAATGGAACCAGGCCTTGTCGGACCACTATGCCGGATCGAGCTGGTACAAGGCCTCCTGGCTCTTTTCTGAATGCTACCTCTACCGCCGCATCAAGGAAGCCTTTGCCCGGACCGAGCACTGGCGCGACTATGACCCGTTCTTTGAGCAGAAGAAGACAGTCTTCAAGTCATCCCAAAAAGCCGTCGTGGCGATCGCGGGCCGCCTTATGTCCCCTGTTCGCTCGGAAACCACACAAGCTGTCGAGGCGTTGTCATCGCTGGACATCTTGATTGGAGAGCCCAATGGCACCGAGGAAGCCTTCTTTGAGCTGGCCCAAGTGTGTCTCTGGGGCAATGCCACCGACCTGTCGCTGCTCGATAACCCTGATATGGCCAAGGTTGAGGAGCTGCAGCGCAGGATGATGATGAGCTCCAACTCGACGCCCACGTCTCACAACTCTTCGACCCTTAGCCTCAACGAAGGAGCAAACGGGGCGCAGGTCGAGCTGGCGAAGCATGCGGACAAGATTCTGCAGAACGATTTGGATCAACTGTGGGCCAAAGTCAGGACCCTCCGCAATGGCCGAGTTGACATTATCCTTGACAATGCTGGTAAGGCATGTGCTGTATCTCTATGTTACATCTCGTACTACGTATAGGGTTTGCTCACTCACCACAAACTATCCTATGCGTGACACTTTTTTCCTTTGGCGGCAGGCTTTGAGCTGTACGTGGATTTGGTGTTTGCCGACTACTTGGTCCGTGCTGGGTTCGCAAAAGAAGTGGTTTTCCACGCCAAGCAAATCCCATGGTTCGTGTCGGATGTGATGCCGTTCGATTTCCATTGGACTCTGGACCAGCTGGACTCCGATACAACATCAGAACCGTTCTTTGATCCCTCCGAACCAACAGAGCAGCTTGCCCTCAAGGACCTGGGCCGCAAGTGGAAGGGCTATGTTGAGTCCGGCGTGTGGAAAGTGGTAGGTCACAACTTCTGGACGTCATGCTATGCGTTCTACCATCTGCCCACTCTGCCCTCGGCACAGGATCTGTTCAAGGACATGGCTCAGTCAGATCTGTGGATCTTCAAGGGCGACTTGAATTACCGCAAGCTGGTCTACGACTGCAAGTGGCCCACGACAACGCCGTTTACGGAAGCGATTGGACCGCTTGCTTCGTCCGAGGTGCCCAGTTTGGTGACTTTCCGGACATGCAAGGCGGATGTGGTGGTAGGGCTGAAGGCCGGTGTGGAAGAGCGGGTTGAAAAGGAGGCCAAGAACTGGATGGTCAGTGGTGAGTATGCAGTGATCTCCTTTAGCCCGTAATGAGGACATAGATCGAGTAGAAGATAATACGTGCCACATACCCACACTCGAGATATTAAAACGGCTGATGATGAGACCAACAGCCATGAGGTTGATTCTGATTGGAGTAGAGAGACGTGCACTCACCTCACTTGAGCAAAGGAAAACGACTCAATCACAGCCACTCGCACATATTCGACTCCGATTTATGACAAACAGCCAGAGAGGAAGTGCCCAAAGTAAAAAAAAGTAAATATAAAAAAAGGAAACCGGGGTGGGCCAATGGGCTCTTCCCTAATTGATTACGTGTATGCAATTGAATGCGCACGAGAGAGAAGAGGCGACTCGCTCGAACACCTATTTTTCCTTCGTTTCAATCGGGGGAACGGAAGAGAGGGGTTCCTGGACCCGGCCTTCGTGTGGTATAGTCTGGTCTTGTTTGGTCTGGCCTGGTTCTTTTTTTTCCCTACCTCTTTGCCTTTTGTTCCTTTTTTCATTTCTTTCTTTTTTGTTCCCTTTCCTCTCCTCCAACCTTCATCCTTCATTCATCCTTCTCTCTCTTTCACCCATAACTGTACAACCCCCTCCTCCTTATACCCCAAAAAATCTTCCATCTCACTTATTCGCCAACTCGACAACTCCCAGACAACAACTCACCAGAGAAAGTAACGACAGGTTAAAAAACAGGAACCCAGCATAAAAGACCTCCAAACAAGATGGCGGATACAGTAGGCATGTATGTGGGGATTTCCCTTGGCAGCACTGCCCTGTTCGGCGTGTGTGTCGGGATCCTCTACCGCAAGCACCAGCAGGATCTCAAGGAGCTCCGGCAGCAGGAGCAGGTCATCCGGGACCGATTCCAGCATGTTGCAGGTACTTACTTACCTCGCTTGACCTCCTTTTGTCTTCATAAAACGACAGAAACCCCTTTGTTTGCTTTATGCCATCCACTGACCTCTCATTTGCTTTTGTTCTATTGTCCATCCACCTCCCACTCCACCCACTCCTCACTCTTCACTCTGCACTCCCTAACTCCTTTGGCCACCCACCCCTCTATGCTACTTGTTCAATTGGGCCAACCTTCTCGAAACCAAAACAGAAAACAACTTGCCCCCGTTCTACATCGACCACGAACTCGACCCTGTGGCCATCTACGAGCACGAGCTGCCCCCAGATGTGGTTCCCGTTTCGGAACCTATCTTTGTCCAGTCCACTATCGAAGACATCATCCCTCCTGAAGAAGATCCCCTGGTGTCCAGTCCACCCTTCATTCGAGGTCTGTCGACTCCACCGACGCCATCATTAAGTCCTTCCGATTCAAACATTTCGACAAGATCACTACAGGAGGCCTCCCTGGTCTCAGCACCCAGACAAGACTCGCTCTCGGAACCAATCGAGAGTCTTACCCCGACGTCCGAGTTGCCCAGCCCTATCTCCGTCCCCCCAATATCCCCAGAATCGGCACTCTTGTCTTCAGTGAGACTATCACCCATACCACCCATCACACACGAGGAACTGATGACCTTGGCACAGCTGCCTCCACCACCTTCCTACGACGTTCCCAACAGGATCGTGGACCAGTCGCCCATGATGGAGCTCTCTGGGTTCAACTTTGGCTCACCCATGTCCCTTTCCTCAACCACATTCCCCGAACGAACCTTCACGCCTTCTACTCTGTCCAACGACTACTTCACCCACCGTGTCCGGTCTCACACCTTCTCTCACCCCTCGTCCGCCCACCACCGCCCACACGAGAGCCAGGTCCAAGTTCAACGGGATGAAACCCTGCCCCAGACCCCGCGCTACTCGCTCGAGTTTCCGTCCCACATCCCGCACGAGCTCCACCTGCAGCAGTACCAGCAAGCCCGGGCCTCGTCCTTTATGGTGTCCTCGCCTTCCTCGTCCTCGTCCACCGCCTTCTCGACCCCACGCCTGGACTCCCAATCGCCTCACGTGCTCCATAGCCGGTCCTTCTCTCAGCCAGAGTACTACCCCACCTTTGCAGTATCCAGTGACTCTCTTGAGAGTGGTCGCAGGGCTCGTCAAAGTCCAGCAGGCCCCCGGGGCCGGTCGTCGACCCTGGGCGAGTCGTCCAAATTGCTGATCCAGCGTATGCAGTCGCTGTGGCGCAAGACGGGCGCCTCGAGCGCGATGCCTTCGTCGGCCGCCCTGCCCATGTTCAACGATGTGCCTCAAGGGTTGGGGCTCTCGCTTGGGAATGGCAGTTCCACGGCGTCGTCGTCGAGGCAGCAACAAGTCGAGGATGTGGTGGTGGTTGTTGTGCCTCAGGATGAGGAGGAGGAGGAGGAGGAGGAAGTCCTTGTTGCATCGTCTTCGGCGTCAACACTGTTGCCTGAAAATGAGGATGAAGAAGAGGATAAAGAGTCAACAACGAGCGAGGAGGACGTTCCTGGGGCGTCGTCATCGACAAACAGGTCTTCCTTGTCCCTCGAGAGCCGGATGCCCGTGCCCATGGCTATGGCTATTCCTTTGGCCGTGTCATAACATAAAAACGTAGAGAAAAAATTGCCATTCCCCCACACAACAAACACGCACTTCATCTGCAATATACCATTCCCTAAACAATAAATCATGCCATATTTCTGTAATTACATCTGTGTATTGAAAACGTTTGTCCCTTTGTGAGACCCTCGTTGTGAGGCTACAAAGTCCCTGGGGTAGCCAATACACCCCCTCCTCCCGTTGTCCCCGACGACAGCATCGTCCGTCTTCTCGTTCTCGCCTCCTCCATCTGCACCGTCTGCAGACACTCGTCCGCCTGGCGCTTGACGACCGTGCGGAAGTACAGGGCGCGCTGGTCCGCCGGCAGACTCAGGATCGTCTCGCGCAGGGCCTCCGGGATCGTTTCCGGGGGTGTAATCTCGGTCAGTGCTGTCGCACTCAATGAATTATATGATGATGAGGAGGAAGAGGGTGGAAGAAGAAGGGGTTGATGTCCCTGGTGCGCGATTTCTTCGGCTCTGGCAGAAAAGGCCCGGAAGCGGCGGTCGAGGGTGTCGAGGTTGTCGCGGACAAAGATCATGGTTTGAGCCAATGGTGCGACTATTGGATAACAAGTATATTGGCGGAGAAAAAATGTGAATAAAACGAAAACGAAGAGTTACGATCGCAGCATTTGTTTTGATGGCAGTAAAGGACAATGAAAGTCCGTTATTTGCTCCTTGCTTTTTGCTTCTTACCATCGTTGAATTTGTTCAAGGTGTCTTTCAGGAACAAGAGTCGGTCACGGCAAAGCTCGTATTTCCTTCTTGCGTTTTCTTGCATCTCGAGCTCCTTCCGCAGCTTGTGGTTTAGTGCCTTTGTCTATGAGGTCACGATATTTAAAAAAAGACTCGCGTTAGTATTATTTCGCTCCCCTCCATGACTCAACTTACTTTTCATCGCATTATCCTCCAGATCAAACTCACAGCAATGACCTGCCGCCGCAGCATCCCGAGTTCGTCGTCCAGCTCCTTTTCGCGCTCCGAAGCAATCGTGAAATCCAAGGCCTCGTAGTGCGGCAGCACAAGGTCCACGTCCTCGGGCACGCCGAAAATGTTTTTCAGCGCGTACAGCTCAAAGCGGTCGAAATTCCTATCGACCGAGGACTCGAGCAGGGTTTCGAACTTGTGCATGCCCTGGAAATAAATAGGAAATAAAAGGTGTGCAGAACGAATGTTGAACGTTTGATCCAAACAAAGAAAAAAGTGCAAACCAGGGGATACGTGAACATTGCCTCGAAAACAAAAAAAGAAAGATACCCCATACCTTCTCAGTCTCGAGCTTAATGTCCAGTGTTCGTCCTTCGATCTGAGTGATCTCCTGCAGCTGGAACTCGATAAACTCCTGCAGGGCCATCGACGCCTGGTAGATCATGTTGTTGACCGAGTTGATCACGTCGTCAACAAAGGATAAGGGAGACGAGCCAAAGTGCTCTGTCAAGAGCTGCTGCTGGTGGATCTGGCGGTCTTTGACCCATTGCTCCTGCTGCTCCTGGGTCATAGGCGGGATGCTGTTTTTTGAAAGAGCTTGTGGATGGTTGTGCTGTGTTGTTGATGGATTCACAAGTTGTGGGCGAGGATGTTGGATGGCATTGGCGTTTCTGTGTGATGAGATTGTGCCAGCGAAACCATGACCCTGATGTGCGCGTCCTTGAGCTTGTGATTGTGATTGTGGTCCTTGTCCTTGTCCTTGTCGGTGTGCCATTATGAATTGAGACTTGAGAAGGCGCTCCTTCGCCTTTTTCTTTTGTTTGCCACCACCTGTATAAATAGGTCACATGACACCCTTGCTCAAATGCCTTTTCCCGCGCAAAATTCACTTTTTGCCATATCTTTTCGCCGCCGAGCATGTCGTGAGTGATGGTATCTGACAAACCCAAATAAAAACGATGCCAGGTGAGATATGTGCTGCTTAATAAAAAAACCCTTCAAGTGCTATGTGTGTCCCCGATGCTGGCGACCCTTGACCACGCGTTGAAATAAATTCGGTGACGTACTGCCCTGGCTGACTGTGTGAAGTCCAAGTGACCCATTCGACATTTCTCATCTCGCCAACAAAACTCCACCCACCGAAACCAGCCAACCAACCAGCCAACCAACATCATTGTCCAACTCTCACCCCACTCTACACCAACTACCAAAAAAGTTGCCATAACCACTCTCATCGTTCTCATCAAAGACACATTTTGCACTTTTTTCGAGCGAGCTCCACTTCATCAAGAAATACCCTAAACATACCTCTTACATTAACCACCCATGGCGACAAGGAAACTTCAGAGTAAATGAACCTTTGTCGTTTATTCTCATCTCCACCTCTCTCCCTGTTAGCTTGGAAAGGAGGAATATCACCCGAAAACACTTGTTTTTAACGATATCCCTACTCTCTGTCTCTCTCTCTCTCTCTGTTTTCTTCACGCGCTCTTTGCCTCTCGACTTTATATCCTCGCCTTTACCCCACTTCGCCGTTCTCAAAAAAACCCGCGTCTTTTACCTCTTTTCTCCATACTCAACAACCAACGCAAATCACGGAAACCACATACCTAACTCTTTGCCCCCAATGATGATGATATGAACAGCCGAAATCGACAAGGTGCTGAAAAAAGTCGCCGAGGGCGTCGAGACCTTTGAGGAGATCTTTGAAAAGATTCAAACGTCGACGAATGCGAACCAAAAGGAAAAGTACGAGTCAGACCTCAAGAAGGAGATCAAGAAGCTGCAGCGCCAGCGCGATCAGATCAAGACATGGATCTCGTCCAATGATATCAAGGACAAGCGTGCATTGATGGACAATCGCAAGCTCATTGAACAGGTAAGAAACATGAAGAAAAATGATGTGCATGGTTGCGCATTTGACTGAACAACCAACACGTCAACCCAAAAAAAACAAAAAAAAAGCATATTACTGATAGTTCTCTTTGTTTGAACATAATAGCAAATGGAAAAGTTCAAGGCGTGCGAAAAGGAAATGAAGACGAAAGCGTACTCGCGCGAGGGACTGAGCATGTCTGGCAGGCTGGACCCCAAGGAGAAGGAAAAGGCCGAGACCTGTTCATGGGTCACGGAACGGGTCGAGTCCCTCAACATCCAGATCGAGGCCCTGGAGGCCGAGGTCGAGACCTTGCAGGTGGGCGCCAAGAAGGGCAAGAACAACCCGGCCAAGGAGCGCATGACGGAGCTGGAGGAAAAGATTGAGCGGCACAAGTGGCACCAGGGCCGCCTGGAGCTCATACTGCGGTTGCTGGAGAACGGACAGATTGACACTGAGAAGGTATGCGAAGTAGGACGGACATGTTCGGGTGTGGGGAGCGAGATTCAAGGGAAGTATGCAATGCTCATCAAAATACTTCTTTCAACTATTTTTGCTTAGATCATTGCCATTCAAGAAGATGTCAACTACTATGTTGATGAGAACTTGGTACGGAACTTTGTCAACTTTTCTTCAAGGATGGACGATCCACTTTATTTGCTTCTAACCACTGTCTTTTATCTTTGTAGGACCCTGACTTTGCGGAAGATGAGGAAATCTACACGGATCTGAACTTGGAAGAGGAGGAAGACTACTTTAACGTTGGCACGGAAGACCACTACACGAGTCATGACCATGACAATGACAAGTCAAAAGACAAGGACGATCATGACCAGGCACAAAAGAAGCAAACCAAGGAAGAACCTGAACCACCACGCACTAATGCAAAACCAACGCCGACGAAAAGTAATGAGGCATTTTTTTTTTTACGTTCGCGTGTTCACAGGATGTCAAGGACGAACTTGAGGACTCATTTTCTGTCCCTCTTTTATATTTTATTGTTAGAACTCTCAGTGTCAGAACCAAAGGAAGCAAAACCAGCACCAACGACACCAAGCCCATCGTTTGCAACGAAAACAACAACAACTACAACACCAACAACAACAACAACAACAACAACAACAACAACACACGCCCCGCCTACTCGACAATCTACAATACCTCGAGCGGTCGAATCACCCGCTGTCCAGTACGCCGCAGCAGCAGCAGCCAACTTGCCTGCAGAGTCGCCTCGTGTGCAAAACATTTCCTCGCCCAGTGTCGCTGCGGCCACTGCTCAGGCTATCGAGTCACCTAAATCCACCTCCTCGCCTGCCAAGCCAGAACCACAAGCGCCCAAGGAGACGGTAAAGGAAGTACCAAAGGAGGTCCAGGAAACACCAAAGGAAACAGTAGCGTCACCTGTGCCTTCACCAAACACGACACCCATGCCAACATCCTCAGCCGAGCCCAAGGTAGCGCCCACTACTCCAGTAGCACCGACCACACCGGAAGCTTCTCCCAAAACACAATCACCTCCAGCACAGGTAAGAAAAACTGCAATCGCTGAAAGGGATATTATACCAAGATCAACTAATAATATATGGCTTCTGGTTTGTTTGAATAGAAATTGGATGCTCCATCTCAGCCCTCGGAGCCCGAGATCCGGCTACCAGCAGCTTTGGCGGATTTGGCGCATAGTTTTGAAGTGTCCAAGGAGCGTGCCATGTCCAAGGACGTTGGGTTCTTTGTCAACCAGATGTTGGAAGCCAGTTACCAGTTCATCCCCGAGCAAGCGGACACGGAGCGGCCCAAGTACTACACGCCCAAGAACCCTTACCCTACGCCGTCGTATTACCCTCAGACGCCACCCCAAGGCTTGTTCGACAACCCGGCCATGTTTGAGAAGTTTGATATCGACACCTTGTTCTTTATCTTTTACTACCAGCAAGGAACCTACCAGCAGTAAGTTATTTTCCTCGAGGACCCTTCCATACTGATCTCTGATCTTTTGTCTTTATTTCTCGAAATCTAACGGATGTTTCTGACACCTTACTACACCTAGATATCTGGCGGCACGTGAGCTGAAGAAGCAGTCGTGGCGATTCCACAAAAAGTATCTGACATGGTTCCAGCGGCACGAGGAGCCCAAGGCGATCACGGAAGACTATGAGCAAGGAACGTACATCTATTTTGACTACGAGGGAGCCTGGTGCCAGCGCAAGAAGACCGAGTTCCGATTCGAGTACAAGTTCCTGGAGGACGCAGAACTCGTTTAAGAAAAGAACGTCGTAACAAACATGGGCGAGAGGCAGATGTAGTTGGAGTTTTTTTTTTCTGAAGCACTGGAGCAGTTCTCTCATTTTGCAACGATATCCTTCTGTAGTTTTGTTTGCTTTTTTCTTTCGTGTTATTACCGTTTGCTTGTCCTTTCGTTCATGTTTGGCCTCTTTTTTTTTTTTCTCGATTCATGTTTTTGAACTTTCTATATTATTTCTATACACACCCACCCACACCCCCATTGTAGTTTTATATTCGTCGTGCTTCTAGTAAAGAGAAAAAAGGAACAAATCTATGGCATCTTTTTCCGTCCTAGTTTGAAGCTATGTGTGATGGATATGAAATTAGTTTGCGCTATTTGTAGAGTTGGACAGGATGAAAGGGTCTCTCCATTATTGGACCCACGTGGAGCCGTCCATTTGTCCAGCTTTGTTTGTGGGACACTGTGTGTTTTTGCCATTTTGAGAGAAATCGGCCTTTTTTTTTTTTTTTTGCTCGGTATAGATCACACACTACTTTTGATCCGCCGCTTCGATGATGGAGAGCGTAGAGGTGAGTATCTGTTCTGTGAATGAACAATGAAAAGGTGAACACTTGATCCTTTCAAGTTTCGTGAGGTTTGAGGTGGAGTGAGGAGAACAACCCTCCCTCCTAGAGAGAAAAATCGGTTGAACCATTGCGGAAGAATAAAAAAAAATTGGTTGATCTCGCGGTCCTTTGGACGTGGTGAACCTTGACCCTGTGTCTGTTTTCGGTTTAGTGCGACACAGAGGAAAACGTGCTGCTGGATACGTTCATCCTATGGAGGCCTTTCTATGCGGTTGTCAAGGCACGAGGATGGGAAGACAAGATCGAGAGTTCCCGATTTGTCCACTTTTTCTCTACACTGGTTGCATGAGCAACAAGGACAACCCCTCAACAGCACAGTTTATCCGTATTATACCGGTGAGAGCACTCTTCTCTCACTCTCACTCACTCTCACTCACTCTGATACGTCTCCTTCTCCCCCAAAAGACAGTATCCCCCTCGTCAGGGTTGAGATATGTGTGGTTACAGCGAAAGAAGAGGGAGGAAAGGGTGAACTGACCAACAAAAAGACGCGGCTATACCACA
>KN042416.1:4601631-4611734 GCA_000739165.1 Podila verticillata NRRL 6337 | reverse complement strand
CCTTTTTTTTTTTTTTTTTTTTTTTTTTTTTTTTTTGGGAGGGTATTCGTCGGTATGGGATGGATTTAACTCTCAATTGAGAAGGATAATTGTGAAAATGAAAAGCTCACTCTTTTTTTGGATGTCTGTTCTCATTGTGTATTGTGAATGGATGGTGAGTGTGATGAGCAGACTCTTATTCCTTTGATCCCGAAGGGGTTGAGTTGGGTTGGGTTGGTTGGTGCGCATCCCCTTTGTCCATGTCCATCGATTAAGCCCAAGAAAGGGTTGGACTAGTCGATGCCCGTAAACCAAGAACGTGAACAAAACATTTGCTCGGCCACACACACACAAACACACAAACACACACACACACACACGCACTGCAGTGCGTGTATCCATCCATGCAAGGCAAGGCAAGGCAAGGCGGAACGATGGACCCCAACGAAAACGAAAAAAGAGGAGCTCCAAACAAATCTGTGCGTGTGGACACATTCACGTCGACACAACCGACACATCGACATAATCGACATCGACTTGTATTGATGTGCAGATGGACAAAACCTGGATTGGCCAAGGCTTTTTTTCTTCTTTTTCTTGTCCGATTCACTCGTATAATAAACTGACGGTCATGTCATCAACAAACAGCAAAATAATAAATGAAGCATCTTGCACATCCCGTTTGCACTTTCTCTCTCTCTCTCTCCTTCCCTTGTTTATCTTCCTTCTTTGTCACTAATCCTACTTTTGGTGTTGTCATCCTTGGGGATCGATTTTGCCTTCCCATATCTTCCTTCCTCCTGCTTCTCTCTTGCTTTCATTCCTTCTTTCTTTCTTTCTTTCTTTCTTTTTCCTGCTTCGCCCAGACCCCCACCCATTTACTCGTACACACCTCATTGGCGATTATTTTACCGACATTAGGCATCCGTACCCCGGCACATTCTCCTTTTCTTCACTCTTCCTTCCCTCTTTGCATTCTGCTTCGTCCTTGTTTTCTCTTCTTCAACAAGTTACTTTGCTTTTTCTTCCATCCATATACCATTCATTCATTAAATCCGAAGATTGACCCTTTTGTACAAACAACCTCTTTTTTTTCCGGACCTCGACCCCATTGTACCTTGGGTTCTGTATATAACATCCCAAAGAACCCCACAAAGACCCTTTCCTCTTTCGTCGACAACATATTCATCCATCACTGCTTTAAGGTATCGTTTTCTTCAATGCTTCAATGTCTGTCTTGTCCATCGACCCCTATCCTCGCTCTGCTTCGCTTTGATTTTCTTCCTCTTCTTTGCTTTGCTTTGCATTGCTTAGTTCTTCCCCCTGCCTATCTTTCACGCTAATCTCTGGTTTTCTATCACTGTCCATCAATCTCCACCCGTCTCTTTCTGACTCTATCTCTTGCACTGATGTTGACTCGTGATATATGATCCATGGTCCATGGACCCCCTTGTCCCCCACTTGCATGACCCTACTATATCCCACTTTGGTCCATCATTTTTCCAGAAAGACATTGTCAACTCCAAAAAAGAAGATAATAAGTAAAGGAGACCCGCCTTTGTGCAAACCTCGTATATATCACTTTTAGTTCGCTGATCAGGGACCAATTGTCAGTTATAGTGTTCAATCTCTACACCTTCTCAGCTTTTTCTTCTTTCTTTCTTTGCATTACATGTCCTTGCACTCGGGCATTTTCTGAGTAAACCAAGACGACTCAAATCTGCACGCACTCGCATAAGACAGATGCGAAGACACGTTTTTCCTTTTCACCGTGAATATGCCTTGAACTAATGCAAGACGTTTTCTCTCTCTTTTTCTTTGATCCGCCCATCCACCCCACATTGTCTCTCTTCCCCAGAACACTGCCTCCTCATGTTCACGTTCTAAATCCGTAGGATCACACAACTCGCGTAATTACAGTCTCAGCCTATAATACTCCCTTTCTTTTCTCCTCGACCAAAAAAAGACACGGACTAAATATATACCACCCCACACCACCCACAAACTCACACCCATACGCAATCGCCATCGCGCCCCCATGATCCGTCGAGCTGCCTACCAACAAGTCGTCGTCGTCGACGCCTACTCCACCACTACTCCTCCATCACCCACACAACTCCTGTCCCTCTCACACTCACAACCCCAACTCCCTCAACAACAAATCCACAAGATCCCCATCCATCTGATCAAGCGCTCGCGTGCCGTGCTCGTCAAGGATCTGGAGCGCCTGGCGCCCGGCGTCACAAGAGTTGTAACCGATCAGGGTACCGTTCTCTACACTCCAGACTCTGACGACAACTCGTCTTCTTTGCCACTCTCGCCCCGTTCACCTACCTTCTCGGGCAGTGCGTCGAGCGGTGGATCCCAGGCCTATATCCCAATCCCGGAGGACGAGGAGGACAACAGCATCTGGTTCGTGCATTCGCGGCAAGCAAGTCGACCTGGATCGACAGAGGAATATAGTGCCACAAGGACAACGGACCATGCATCGATGATGCGACATGGATCGTATGGGAGGTCAAGTGTAGCCTCCTTTACGAACAAGGAGACAAAATCATTGCTTGTCGAAAAGGAGGTCCATCGTCGCAAGGAGGAGGATGAGCAAGTGGAAGAGCCGCATCGTAGCAGCTGGACAACACATCCACCACCACTACAACAACAACAAGGTCAAGAGAGTGGCCAATCACAGGCCGCGAGCAGGACACGAGTGCAACAAGAAGAGCACGCAACAAACCTCCAAACACACAGGAGAGGATCACAAGCTTCTTCTCAACACCAGCCTGAAGTCATCGCATGTGGGAACCTACGGTGCCAGGAAACAGCGGCGACGCTGGCTGGGTTCGCAAAGGCAGTTCTCGCGGCACTAGGTGGAGATGGACAGGGTGACATTGTGGCGCTGCAAATAATGGCAACCAAAATTCTGGAGACAGCTTCTTCAACAACGACCGTCCAGTCAGCGTTCTTCGCCACGCCACCTCAGTCGTCGATCTTCTCTTCTTCGTCGTCGCCCTCAGCTTTCAAGTCCGCAGCAGGAATGGTGACTCCCGAAACCACCCCTGTCTCCACGCCCGTCATCTCGGCCTCCTCCAGAATCACCACATCGCCATCACCTTCAGTTCTCTACCCACGACAACACCAGCGTCAGCCTTCTTCCTCGTCCTCGACCATATCCATGGTGTTCTCTCCCTCAACGACCGCTTCTTTCCAAGCTACCCTCTCGGGTCAGTACCCGAACCCGGCGGCGTTGACCCTTCCCAGTGCCATAATGGCAGTCGAAAGCCCAAAAAAGACAAAGAAAAAGAAGAGTGCCTTCCTAGCCATCTTCCAGGCCCGGGGCGAGGGCGACGAGACATTAGGAAAAGGACAAGGAGCAGGAACGGGAGCTGAGGAGGGTAAGAAGGCCTGGTACAAGAAATCAAGCCGTCGGCTCACCATGCCGTCTTCAACTCCTTCCGGACCCTCTTCCTTGGCGCAGGCTACGCCCGCCTCGCCTAGATCGCTGCAGGCAACATCAACATCAACGACAGCGCGCCGGTTCTCGGCCTCGTTCGGGTTCCACCTCAAGGGTGCCTCTTCCTCTTCTTCTTCCAGTTTGCCTCCAACTCCTCCATTGCCGAGATCAACTTATGGACAGACCCGGGAGGCTAGAAGTGAGTGTCATCGTCAGTATGCACAGTATCCGGCGAGTAGACGACCATCGGCGAGACATGAACCAAGGACAGCGGGCACGGGGTCGTTTTTGGACTCTGTGTCGGATGAATCGACGACTGAGGACGAAGAGAAGGAAGAAGTTTTGCAGAGACGAGGGGTTGTTCCTCAACAGCAGCAAGTCCAGAGTCGAGAGCGGTACCAGACTTTTGACAGTGACGAATCGACGGATACAGAAGAAGAGAGTGAGGAGGAAGAGGAGGAAGACAGTGAGTACAGCGAAGAAGAAGAAGAGCAAGTCGAGGACACACGAGGCCAACAACAACAACGCAGGCCGTGGCACCGCTGGACGGTGCAGCAGGCCTCTTCAAGCTCGTCAAGTTCGCCACAACAACAGCGCCAACGACAAGGCCCTATCCGCTCGGCCACTTCTTCCTCTGCGGACCAAACCCGCCAGACTTTGGAGGGCTACGAGCACAACTTTGACGACGCACCGCCACCCGCGTACCAGTCCTCCGTGGCCCCTCCTCCTCCTCCTCCTCTGGCCTCCTCATCCTCTAATGTGATCACTCCTCTTTCGGTGTCGGGCTCCCTGGCGAGACAGTATTCGATCCCGCCCCGAAACCACCACTCCCCCACATCCTCAGCCTCGTCGGCCCCCCGTGCGCGGCCTTCGCCACCCTCGATCCCAACCCGGTCTTTGAGCACGGCTTCCTTCCCATCCATGGAAGTCATGGACTTCTCCTCCTCATCTTGTTCGTCACTCCCACTATCCTCCCTCGATTCTGGCTCCACGTCCTCCACGTCCATCACCACCTCCTCCTCTCTCCCTACGCTACTCTCCCTCCTCCACTCTCTCGAGTCCCACCTGCACCCCGCCCAGCGCTCTACAGCCTTCTCCAAAAGCCCTAGCTCCCCCGAGCGCGAGTCCTGGCGCGCCCGCAAGCCTCACACGGTCGCCAGCTTTGCGTACGTGCTGATTGCGCTCGAGCAGACGGGGATTGCGCCTGCGCTGGGGGCTTGGCGAGAGGCGCGGCCCGAGGGACGCAAGACCAAGGAGGAGGAGTGGCTGGCCATGACGGGGAATGCGGCGACGGAGCAGGACCTGGCGAGGGCGTTGCTGGTCCTGGCGCAGGAGGCGCTGAGCGTTGGCGAGATGGCGTGGAGGCCAGAGGGGGCTGAGGACGAAGATGAGGCGATTGGAAGCTGGGCGCAGTGGGTTGAGCAGGTCCGGGCGTATGTCGTCTGAAGAAATGCCTCCTCCCCTTTGCGCGTGAAGACAACCCTCATTTGTCCCCGTCAAAATAAAACTTAAAAAAAAACTCATGGATCAAAATGACTAGCTTTGTGTGATATGTGTGATGCTTTTATTTTCTAGACAGAGAGGGGAAAGATGTAGGGAAAAGAGAAAAAAATGATATCAAAGTGCGTATGTATAGTGGAAGGGGAAAAAAAGATTGGGAATAAGAAGGCAAAAACGTGAAGGAAAAAAAAGGTAAAACGAAAAAGGAACGACGCTAGCTTTTTTTTTTTTTTTTTTTTTTCTGCAAGACAAAAGGTCATTCGCCCATCACCGCTCTACTCAAAGATCCCCGTGCTCGCTCATCATCTCTCACTTGTCGTCGCCTCTATACAGCGTTGTACCCGCGTGGCGTGCTCGTCCCCTCGTTCTGGCACATCTCGGGCCGGCAGTGCTCGCTCGCATTGGACGCCGTCTCCAGCTGGATTGTCGAGTGGTGGATCTGGAACCGCCCGCACACTACGTTCTGGGCCTCTGTCAGAATCCGGTCATAGTCCGCCATTGTCAAGTGCTGCCCAGTCAAGGGACTAACTGGCTCCAACTGCAAGTGGACGGCCATCGAGGGCTAAGAAAGATAGGTATATTTTTCCAAGTAGAGATGGAGATGTTAGAGATGTTAGAGATGTAGATCAAGAGAGATGAAGTTGTCCTCGCCTGCAAAATATATCTCCAAACACAAACAAAAAAAAAAAGGTGCGCCCTTTACCTTGCCAGCGGTCAAGTTCCAGACATGCAGGTCGTGCACCAGGACCACACCAGGAATTTCTAGCAATCCACCCTCAATCTCCTCGGGGTCGATGTGTGTAGGTGTGCCCTCCATCAAAATGCCAAGACTGTCCCAGACCAGGCGGTAGGTGGTGAACATGACCAGGATCGAGAACAGCACGGTGCAGATCGGATCAACAATGGTCCAGGTTGGCTTGACCATAATCACAATCGAGGCAATCAAGACGCCCTGAAGTATTGAATACGATGTTTGGTTGTTTTTTGAAGTGAAACACAGGCCACATAGGATGTGAAGGGTAACAAGATAGGAAAATGACGGTTGTGTGTTAGACGAGATGCTTTGTACGCCACAAAAGATACTTTGCTCACAAAAGACAGGACCCTCAAATGAGAAGATACTTACGACAGACGAAATCAAGTCGCCAATGACATGCAGGGTCGCCGCCTGGACGTTGATGTTGACCTCCTATGGGCAAGAAAAAAGGCGCAAGGCAATGCTAGGTTAGTGACACAGACAAAGAGGTGACACAAACAACCAACTGCCCTTTGACACATTTAAGCTGAGTTGATCTGTCCATCTGCTTGTGCGGGGGAAGAAAAAAAAACAGGGAACAGGGAAGGAAACGAAAATGGCGCAACCCAAGAGACAAAGAGACACACACACATACACACAAGGCACTGTGCAAAAGTGGGCCCTTTGACTTGTCGAGATAGGATCAATCATTAACAACGCCCAAAAAAGATCAAGATATTTGTAGCCCTGTTTTACCTTCTTTTGCGCAGAAACAGTGGTGTTGCTACCATGGTCGTGGGAGTGCTCGCTGTTATGACTGTGTTCCACCTCATGCGAGTGCGAGTGCGAGTGTCCATGGTTGTGGTCGTGGCCGTGGTCGTGGCCATGGCCTCCATGTGAATGATCATGTCCCAAAGCGAAAGCAAGACTAAGTAAAAAAAAAAAAATGTTCAAAAGGCACAAAATGTGAGTAAAATGCTTTTTGCCACTTTAAAAAACTAAAAAATTAAAAAGGGATCATAAAATAACCCAATCTCCCATAAGCAACTTACATAATGTTGATAGCGACACCAATGGAAGCAACGATGCACATGGTCTTGCCGTCAATCTCGGTGGGGTTCTTGATGCGCTCCACAGCCTCCATCAACAAGACAGCGGTCAACATCCAGATAATAAAGACGGACATGAGGGCGGCCAAGACCTCGGCGCGGTGGTATCCAAACGAGTGGCGCTTGGTGGCAGGCTGCTCTGACAGCCAGATGGCGATCAGCGAGACCATGAAACTGACGACATCTATTTAGTTTAGATAATCCCAAGAAGAGAAGGCGAGAGAGAGAGGTTAGTATGAGTGATAGAGTACGTATCAGTATAATAGACGAATGGCCGTCATTTCTCTCTCCAATATATGCGTTTGATATTTCGTCTTTGTCATTTGGAATGTCTGTTCTCAGAGCAAAGGAGGAGGAGGCACAAATGTCATTTTGTTTTTGACGTATTTTTTTTTTTTTGATGCTTTTGAGCCAAGCAAAGAGCAAAGAGGGATGGATCAAAGAGAAGGATTGAGCAAGGGACTGACAGACCCAGGAGCCAAAAGGCAAGTGTTTGTTCTCTTTGGCCCAGGGATGTATGCATGTACATCGAAATGACAATCAACCCGCTAAAAAGGAGACGAGGATGGGTGGGATGGGCGGGATGGATGCGAGGATGGAGGTGTGGAGGTGTGCTAAGTATCCGTTGGAGTTGGAGTTGGATGGATGCCAAACTAAACCATCTCTCTCACACATCCACCCAAGGATAGGAGACTGAGGTTGTCAAAAAAAAAAAGGTTTTTTGACAGGCATATACATGTTCTTGATCGTATTACCTGACAGCAAGTGGAAGGCGTCAGACATGAGCGCCAAGGACTTGGCAAAGTATCCTCCCACCATCTCGACCGTGAAGAAGCACAAGCACAGGACGGTGACAAAGATAAGCTTGCGCTTGTTCTTGGTCGACTCGTTCGTGATCAGCACGCCCTTGCAGGCAATCGGGGGTGGGGTCGAGCCGCGCAGTGGGGGCGAGTTGGGATCGTGTGGGTAGTGCTGGTGGACAAGTGCACTCGAGCTCGAGTGGTCGTGGCCGTGGCTAGCATGGTCGTGGTTGTGGTCGTGTCCAGAGTGGTCATGATCGCCATTGGTTTGGCTGCCGTACTTGGGGCCCAAGGACTGCTTCAAGGGCGTGGTGCTGGTGGGCATGCTGTGGATGATGCTGTGTCGATCGACAGCCGACTGTTGAGGAGAACGAGGGGCGTGAGTAGCAGTGTTATTGGTGTGGGGTGCGTTTCCGTTGGGAGAGAGTGTTGAATAAGTTGGAGGAGAAGAAGAAGAGAGATGGGTGTGGGAATGGACCTTCTTTGTCTGCAAGTCATTCGACAGCAGAGGCTTGGACGCTGAGTTGTTGTTGTTGTTGTCTTGGTCCTCGTCCTCGTCATCGTCTTGATATTGATGATGTTGATGTTTATGTGCACGTTCTTGCTCCTCCTCCCTATCTTGATCATGCAGCTTCTTTTTCTGCTCCTCTGTCAGTGGCTCGTTGCTGTCGACAGGGACGGCGACATGGTTGACGACGGACGAAGGGTGGGAAAGTGGCGAGGAAACGCCGGCGGCGGTATCGGCACTGAGGCTGGCAACTGGCGCAGGCGAGGCAGGAGCCGAGGTGGTGGGTGTTGACACGGTGGGTGTGGATGCGCCCGAGTTGTTGTTGCCGATGTTGTTGTTGTTGTTGGATGTGGTTGACGCAGTGAGGCTGGTGGTGCTTGTGCTGCCTGTGGTGGTGGTGTTGCTGCTGGCAGCGACCTGCGCCTTGAGGCTGGCGAGGGACTTTTGCTTGCCGTTCTTTCTCTTTGCCTTGGGACCCATCTTTTTGTCTTGCTCTTGCTAGTGTGTGGCGGGGATGGATCTGATTTGCGAGATTAAACAAGAATGAGAGAGATGGAGATGGGAGCGAAGGGGATGGGAGGCGTAGGTGGACAGCAAAGAAGAACAAGACAGAAGACGAGGAAGGCGAGAGACAAAAAGCTTTTTTTCAAACCGCGAACGGACTTTGATTCTCTTTGTTCGTGTGAGTGGGAAAGGAAGGACAGAAAAGAGGTGTGTCCGTTGAACAGAGAAAGAGCCTAAGCTTACACCACCGCAGACATATGTACGGGGAGCGAGAGAGAGAGAGAGAGAACGCAGATTGGATCCACAAATGGCGTGCATCCCTCTCTCTCCAACAGGGAGACTGCGAGAAGAGACGCCGTTGCCTTTTGTTAGTCGTGAGCAAGATGCCTGGACGGAGGGATGCAGGATAAATTGGATGTCAGTGTTTTTATCACATTAGCACAGCATGGCGCCCATCTCAGTCGCTGGATCGTGCTTGGCTCGCCATTTGTTCATTCCGCCTACTCACCGAACATGATAAGCCAACAGTGTGTGTGTCTGCATAACGAGCGAGCCATGCCTCAGGTGGCTGGTGCGCTCAATTTTTTTATTTGCTGCTCTTTTCTTTCTTTCGATCGACATCACGCAGCGAAAACCTCAAAGGGAGAAAAAAAAAAAAAAAAAGGCACACATGAGTGAGCCACATTTTAGCCAACACATTTCACTCGTTTGACTCCCTCCACAAACATTGGCCATGCTCGATGTATATCAAGTTGCATTGGGGCAGCCCTTAATGAAATTCTTGAATCATTACCTCAATACAGTCAGTTTGGCTCTCGAAATTTGTAGCGGGATAAATGAAAACAAACAAATAAAGAGGGTACGGGGTGGTCAACTAAAGGTTGGGTCAAATGGGGAAGCGGTGGCGATGTCGGTGAAGTAACGGGTAGGGTGAAGAAGGGACAAGTGAGGCAAGGAGTGATGTGGTGGAGAAGTACTGGGTGGCGGCGAAACGGGTAACAAACGAAAGGCTTTTCTATCTCTTAAACTCAACAGTCTAGCACGTCGCTCTAGTTCTCTTAACAGGAGTCGCACGTCGCTCTGGGACTGATCTCAAAAACGTATACTAAAAAGGTGAGTGGACTTTTCTTGGGGGGTAGAACACTGACTTTTATTACTTACAAATAGTCCAGCTATTTATATGGCTTTTGTCGATACTAACTAACACTGATATTTCTTGATAACAATCCAGGCGTGGATTACTTGTGGGGGGACATTAGGGCGAGTCATTAGAGGGTTGGAACCGAATCCGGTCGTCGTGGTGGTCTAGAACAGACGAGGACTCCTGTAGTTCTCTCATTAAGCGGTGGATTTGTTGACGAAGGCGAACATATGCCTCAAGGTGTACTTCGCTCTGCTGTAAAAGTTCACTGAGAAGGTTTTCGTTGGGGGAGGCATGGAAAGTCGGGTGACGGTTGGTTGGGATTCGTAGGCGACGTGTGATGGCAAGGAAACTAGGAATGAACTCGGTGATGGG
>KN042416.1:4563860-4601054 GCA_000739165.1 Podila verticillata NRRL 6337 | reverse complement strand
CTTGTGGGTAGAATTCGATTGAAAGAAATGCTCTTTTGTTGAAGTCAGCACCTTGGATATGGATTGCCCAAAGACCTTGCTCACTCTGGGTTCTTGCTAAAGGCTACGGTGTGGGAACAGCTGCAGGCAGTTATGCCTGATCTGAGGGAAATCCGAGTGACGGACATGATGGAGGACGACTCAGAGATGGAGGTGGACAGCGAGAATGACGAGGGGAGAGACTCCGACTCAGATGCAGAAATAGCGGAAGATGGCCGACAAGTCAGGGAGGAAAGCATTTGGAGTAGACGGGAGCTATACCACGGCCTGGTGCCCACAGAGTTGGTGGAAGATTGGAAGCTTCTCTTTGCTACGGACATCACCACTGCTCGGTACATGGTGGATCGATTCGCCATGTCCATCGAGGAGTTTGGCCGCACAGAGATATGGAACCGCCGATGCGACGCGACGATTGCATGGGAAAGGACAATAGACATCACAGCCAGAGACAAGAAAGCAAAGTCCTGCAGCGGGAATGACGCCTTCAATGAGGAGCCCCGATACTGTCTCAGACCGACCGAGGAGGCAATCGACAGAACTGCAGATATGAGCGTGCAGCAAAGCTATCTAGGACAACGGCACCTCCACGTGATGGAGAGGGAAGGAATCAAGTTTATTACGGCAAAGGATCCCGGCTAAGAGACGACCTTCGAGCGCGGAAGGCCACGTGGAGCATGGGGGACACAGTCTTATCCATGCATGCGGTTTCAGGTTGTGATACCACGATTAATGTAGCTGTACTAAACAGCTACTTCGATAGTTCTTTATTTTTAGTCTAGTAGTTTCGACAAACCACTTATTTACAAACTACGAAGTAAATCGTCGCCTGTTAGGGACCCTTTCCTTAAAAAAAAAAAATTTGCTAAAGGCTACGGTGGGTAATCTAAAGACGGTGTTTGACCAAGACCTCTTCTTTCGCATGGTACAGGCCAACACAGGCTTTCAGCTCAGTTTCTCATGTTATGGCTGCAATGTAAATTATCGCACCCTGCACATTGTCAGGATATGGCGTGATTACTCCCGACCATTCCGTCTCGCTCTACATGATCGTATGCGGGACAGCAAAGGGCGTGCTATTGCCCAACAGACAATTAGTGCAGACGACAGTGACTTTCTTGGGAGCCGACCCCTCAATATCTTTGGCGACGATATCAACTCAGCAATCTACCAGCAACAAACGATGGACGCCCCAAGGCACATTCAGGTCTTGGAATGGGACTGTGCCGCCTCGTTCCTGGACATGGCCACTAAGCAGCATCTGTTAATTCTCACTTTATTCACACTGGATGTCTCTCGGCCGTTGCGTTGGTCATGCCTCGGTGCAAATTATTCTCTGTCGATCCAGCGTAAAGCATCTCCATGTCGTGCGCTGTCCTTTCCTCCCCACTATGTCAAAGTCCAGTACTTAAGTCCTTGGCTCCCTTCAGTGGTTCACTCTCAAGTCGTTGGTACTATCCAGCAAACGGATCGACGAGTGGATCAAGCTCTGGGCGCTTTCTGTTGTCTCCCCAGCTACTCAGTCTCTAAATCCGAGGCACAGGAGCATCACGGCCAGAGCTCTCCTCTTCAAGCGTCCTGTTTATCCATCAAATGGACTATACCAACCCTCTGGTGGAGTTGCACCTCGAGAACACTGAGCTTCAGAACAGAGCGACTGAGAACTACTTACCGAAAGCATGGATCACGAGAAAAGGATCAACCGAGAAACTTATCAAAGCACCACTTCGAACAGAGTGATAACGGTCATTGTGGAAAGGTTAAACAGAAGCTGGGTTGCGAGGTTTGGAATAAAACGCCGGACTAAGAGCGAATGATTTTGGAGCCACTTTGTCAAACGAGTGGCTGTCACGGTAGTCCTGTGTAAGACTGTGAGGTTAATGGCCTTTCAGGGATGTGGGGGTGTCGTTTCTCTTGATTCCAGTTGGCCGATCTTCCCTTCGACGAATGTTGCTATAGCACCTACAAATTTGAATGTTTCAACAAAGGAGTTCCCTCCTTCACGTTGGTCATTTTTCACTGGTACCCCATGAGCGCTAGTATTAGAATAAAGATGATATTCGGCGTCTACCGGCCCCAATTCGTCAAATGGATGGGTCTTGGAAACGTTGTGATGGAGGCCAGAGAACGCAAGGAAATATCTGAGAAAGCCGTCCTCGCACGCTGCCTCACTATTTAAAGAGATAATTTTCCCCATTCTTCTGTCACAACCATGTACGTTTTTTTTCGCAAAAAAGATTAGCCTATTAAAGTATATCAACCAATGTTCTTGGAAGCCTTCTTCCGGTCTTTGTTTTCTTCTTCTGTTGGTGCTCAAACACAGGGTGAATTTTTTTTACGGATGAAGGTCTTGAAAACGAGAATGGGATGCATGAGCGGCTTGCAACCAAGCCAGCGCCCAGGGCGAAGGCAAATTAAAATTTTCGTGCTTATGCATGTTGGCATCACCCTCAAACGTCGAGTGAAGGCAAAGAGGGAAAAAGCGTCTCTTTTTGTTCGTCCATATACTACTTCATTCCTACTTGCCCTGACTTCTCGTACCCATCTCCTCCCACCATTGACGCAGTCGGAGAGTCCTCCTGCCTTCCAAAAATTCATGTCCACAGATAGCACACCACTTACCAGCCTATGACGCCATCATACTTGTGCAGTGACTGGCCACTGGTTTCTCCTTAGGAGCGATATCAAGTACACCTTCGAGGGCATCGACCACTTGGAGACCACTGATGGTCAAAAGGTTCAGTTTACGATCGGCGCGGAAGGTGAACAGTATGTTCTATTTTTCAATAGTCATTTGACTTCAAAACTGTTTGAAATCTTTGAAGATCTTGTTTCTGATCCAGACCTATCATGAAATCTAAGTTGTACTCGTTTTGCAACATATACAATGGAGACGTAGCATATATTGTCATTTCAATCAACCATCATGAGAACCAGACTGAGGAACCTTGCCATACCGAGCAAGAGTCGACTCGTTTTCTACCAACCAAGCTTTTGCCGCGAGCCACATCCAAGCAACAACCAACAGCCATTATTATCGTTTGATGCTTATGAATGAGTTCGAAAAACAAGAAGAGGTTGAAGCCATTACACTGCCGCTTAAAAGGAGTCAGAGGTCGAGACAAGAGAACATACGTCGCGATCCACAAGCAGTCTCCAACACGCTATATTATCATCCAAATGCTTTTGTAAACGAAAGACTGCTAAAGTCCTATTCTTAAAGTTATTGCCTGAGACACTTGATGCTGCAACCAGGCTCCATTGTCTCCAATCGAGTTGTGCTACAAGTTCAAATTAGCCAGAGTCGAGTTGATCTTGAGTGCCTCAGCTAGTGCCAGAGCTCCATTGTTCCCAATTGTGTTCTTCTGCAAGTCCAAAATCTTCAGAGTGGAGTTGGTGTTGAGTGCCTCAGCCAGTGCCTGAGCTCCGTTGTCTCCGATCGAGTTGCCAATCATGTTCAAAGTGGTCAGAGTCGAGTTGGTCTTGAGTGCCTCAGCCAGCGCCACACCTCCGTTTTCTTCGATCGAGCTTAACTCCAAGTTCAAAGTCATCTGCAATGGATTTATCTCTTCCATTATTTTAGCAGGCGCCAAACCTTAGAGTTGTATTATAATATGTGCTTCGCCCTATCCCGAGTCAGAACTTAAACTTAAAACCCTCGTCGCTTCGCCCGACCCTGAGTCAAAACCTGAAGACACCGCAACATTTCGAATTTCACAATTCCTCATCTGCCTGCTTCCAACCTTTCTGTCTTTCGCTTCCATCTTCTACTACTCTTAAACCTATCCTTTTTAATTCTCTACGTTTAACATCACTGAGACTATGTCTGTAACGTCGCAAACGATCGGATGCGACAAACATCAGGTACTGTCTGTGGCACTCAAAACCATGTCTACGCTGACCACTTTGGACTTGACTGGCAATTCTATTGGAGACAATGGACGTGAAGCACCGGGAGAGGCACTCAAGACCAACTCGGCTCCGGCAACTTTGGACTTGGCTAAAAACATGATTAGAGACAACGGAGCTCAGGCATTGGGAGAGGCACTCAAGACCAACTCAACTCTGGCAACTTGAGACTTGGATAGAAACTCGATCAGAAACAACGGAGCTCAGGCACTGGGAGAGGCACTTAAGACAAACTCAACTCTGACTGCTTTGAACTTGATATTCAACTCAATTGCACAGAACGGAGCTCAGGCACTGGGAGAAGCACTCAAGACAAACTCAAGTCTGGCTACTTTGAACTTGTTGGGCAACTCGATCGGAGACAACGGAGCTCAGGCACTGGGAGAGGCACTCAAGACAAACTCAACTCTGGCTACTTTGAATTTGCAGCAGAATTCGATTGGAGAGAACGGAGCTCAGGCACTGGGGGAAGCACTCAAGACAAACTCAACTCTGGCTACTTTGAATTTGCAGCAGAATTCGATTGGAGAGAATGGAGCTCAGGCACTGGGAAAAGCACTCAAGACAAACTCAACTTTGGCTACTTTGAACTTGCGGAACAACTCGATTGGACACAACGGAGCTCAGGCACTGGGAGAAGCACTCAAGACAAACTCAACTCTGGCTACGTTGAACTTGGGATACAATTCAATTGGAGACAACGGAGCTCAGGCACTGGGAGAAGCACTCAAGACAAACTCAACTCTGACTGCTTTGGACTTGAGATTCAACTCAATTGCACAGAACGGAGCTCAGGCACTAGGAGAGGCATTCAAGATAAACTCAACTCTGGCTACTTTGAGCTTGTTTCGCAACTCGATTGGAGATAGCGGAGCTCAAGCACTGGGAGAGGCACTCAAGACAAACTCAACTCTGACTACTTTAAACTTGCAGTCCAACTCGATTGGAGACAACGGAGGTCAGGCACTGGGAAAGGCACTCAAGATGAACTCAACTCTGGCTACTTTGAACTTGGCATTCAACTCGATTGGAGATAACGGTGCCGAGACACTGGGAGAGGCACTCAAGACAAACTCAACTCTGGCAACTTTGTACTTGGTTAGAAACTCGATTGGAGGCAATGCAGCTGAGGCACTTGGAGAGGCACTCAAGACAAACTCAACTCTGGCTAGTTTAAGCTTGGAGCAGAACTCGATTGGAGACAACGGAGCTCAGGCAATGGGAGAGGCACTCAAGACAAACTCAACTCTGGCTACTTTGGACTTGCGGTCGAACTCGATTGGAGACAACGGAGGTCAGGCACTGGGAGAAGCACTCAAGGCAAACTCAACTCTGGCTACTTTGCACTTGGGTACAAACTCGATTGGAGACAACGGAGCTCAGGCACTGGGAGAAGCAATCAAGACAAACTCAACTCTGGCTACTTTGATCTTGTGTAGCAATTCGATTGGAGACAACGGAGCTCAGGCACTGGGAGAAGCACTCAAGACAAACTCAACTCTGGCTACATTGATATTGCAGCAGAACTCGATTAGAGACAATGGAGCTCAGGCACTGGGAGAAGCACTCAAGACAAACTCAGCTCTGGCAACTTTAATCTTGGGTGCCAACTCGATTGGAGACAACGGAGCTCAGGCACTGGGAGAGGCACTCAAGACAAACTCAACTCTGGCTACTTTGGACTTGCGGTCGAACTCGATTGGAGACAACGGAAGTCAGGCACTGGGAGAGGCACTCAAGACAAACTCAACTCTGGCTACTTTGTACTTGGATAACAACTCGATTGGAGAGAACGGAGCTCAGGCACTGGGAGAAGCACTCAAGACAAACTCAACTCTGGTTATGTTGAACTTGGCATTCAACTCGATTAGAGATAACGGTGCCGAGACACTGGGAGAGGCACTCAAGACAAACTCAACTCTGGCTACTTTAGACTTGGCTGCAAACTTGGTTGGAGACAAAGGAGCTCAGGCATTGGGAGAGGCACTCAAGATGAACTCAACTCTGGCTACTTTGATCTTGCATAATAGCTCAATTGGAGACAATGGAGCTCAGACACTGGGAGATGCACTCAAGACAAACTCAACTCTGGCTACTTTAAACTTGCGGAACAACTCGATTGGACACAACGGAGCTCAGGCACTGGGAGAGGCACTCAAGACAAACTCAACCCTGGCTACTTTGATCTTGGGTGCCAATTCGATTGGAGAGAATGCAGCTCAGGCACTGGGAGAAGCACTCAAGACAAACTCAACTCTGGCTACTCTGGACTTGAAGTCGAACTCGATTGGAGACAACGGAGCTCAGGCACTGGGAGAAGCACTCAAGACAAACTCAACTCTGGCTACTTTGTACTTGGGTGCCAACTCAATTGGAGAGAATGGAGCTCAGTCACTGGGAGAAGCACTCAAGACAAACTCAACTCTGGCTACTTTGGACTTGATTGACAACTCGATTGGAGACTATGGAACCGAGACGCTGGGAGAGGCACTCAAGACAAACTTAACTCTGGCTACTTTGAATTTGCAGCAGAATTCGATTGGAGACAAAGGAGCTCAGGCACTGGGAGAAGCACTCAAGACAAACTCAACTCTGGCTACTTTGAACTTGGGTGCCAATTCGATTGGAGAGAATGCAGCTCAGGCACTGGGAGAAGCACTCAAGACAAACTCAACTCTAGCTACTTTGGACTTGAAGTCGAACTCGACTGGAGACAACGGAGCTCAGGCACTAGGAGAGGCACTCAAGACAAACTCAACTCTGGCTACTTTGAATTTGCAGCAGAATTCGATTGGAGAGAATGGAGCTCAGGCACTGGGAGAAGCACTCAAGACAAACTCAACTTTGGCTACTTTGGACTTGAAGTCGAACTCGATTGGAGACAACGGAGCTCAGGCACTGGGAGAAGCACTCAAGACAAACTCAACTCTGGCTACTTTGAATTTGCAGCAGAATTCGATTGGAGAGAACGGGGTTCAAGCACTGGGAGAGGCACTCAAGACAAACTCAACTTTGGCTACTTTGAACTTGCAGCAGAACGCGATTGGAGACAACGGAAGTCAGGCACTGGGAGAGGCACTCAAGACAAACTCAACTCTGACTACTTTGGACTTGAAGTCGAACTCGATTGGAGACAACGGAGCTCAGTCACTGGGAGAAGCACTCAAGACAAACTCAACTCTGGCTACTTTGAACTTGCAGCAGAACTCGATTGGAGATAACGGAGCTCAGGCATTGGGAGAGGTACTGAAGACAAACTCAAAACTGGCAACTTTGAACCTGCAGCAAAACTCGATCTGGTACAAAGGGCTTCTGGCATTTTCTGAGGCACTCAAGACCAATTCGACTCTGACCACTGTGAATTTGCACAACAATTGGATCCTGGACAAAATTGTGTGGACGTTTTCAGCCGCACTTAAGAGCAAGGTTATTATGACCACTTTGGATGTCACGAGCAACTTGACCGAAATCAATGGAGTTCAGTCAATCGGTGAGGCAATCAGAACCGACTCGACTCTGACGACCCTGTTGTTGGGTGGTAACTCAATCAAAGATAGTGGAGTTCAGATGCTAGCTGAGGCACTCAGTATTAACTCGACTCTGACCACTGTGGATCTTCAGAATAATTCAGTTGGAGACAGCGGAGCTCGGGCACTATCTGCAGCACTCAAGATGAACTCAACTCTGACTACTCTGGACTTGTGGTGCAACTCGATCGGAGAGTTCGGGGCTCAAGCATTGGCCGAGGCACTCAAGACCAACATGACTCTGACCACTTTGTACTTGCAGAACAACTCGATTGGTGACAACGGCACTCTAGCACTAGGAGAGGCACTCAAAACTAACTCATCTCTGACCATTTTGGACTTGTGGGGCAACTCAATCGGAGACAATGGGGCGCAGGCGCTGGCTGAGGCACTCAAGACCAACACTACTCTGACCACATTGTACTTGCAGAACAACTCGATCGGAGACAATGGAGCTCAAGCACTATTTCAAGCACTCCAGGTCAACTTGAGTCTAGCGACTTTGGACTTGTGGAAAAACTCGATCACAAACAAAGGAGCAATTAAACTGGGCGAGATGTCGCATATCTGTCTTGTGGACACCACGGTTGAATTCAAGCGCACTAGTCTACGTGAGCACTCATTCGAGTTTTAATAATCACTACACGCATTCCGCTTTAATGTTAAGGGGTTCTACTTGCACTCTTCGTTTTTTGTTAAATATCGCGACATTGCAAATGCGCTCATAGTGAACGCGTTGGGATTTTCACATTTTATTGGCCACTCGTTGTAAAAGAATCTAGCAGCAATGCTCATTCTCCCTTAAAAAAATGTCACCTATCAGTTTTCTTTTTGTGCTGTTTGCCTCTTGGTTATTTACTATCCCTCGCTTTCCTTAATCCAGTAAATCTGCGATCCCGTCCTCGACATACCATGTCCGTCCCACTCTCATATCCTCTGCTCCTTCGATCCTGAGCGCCACGCCTCGGATACACTTCAACCTCGGCCAGTGCACATGCATCCAAAGCAGCTCCTCCTTCCAGATTCTATGATCCACACCTCGGATCCCCAGCTCTTCCAACTGCGACAAACTCGACAGACGACCCAGGCCTGATGCTAGAGTAAACTGTAACGTATCCATCGGAATCTCAGCATCCTCATTCACTGGATGACGGAGACATTGATGCGAACGCATGAGCTGCATTACGCACAGGCGAGGAAGATCGCTATAGGAGCAAGCGATTGACATGTCCAGGCTCCGAAGACGAGTGAGCTGAGCCAACTGATCGTAGACAACATGCTGCAAAAAGTATTTTCCTTCTTCATCATCATTATTGTCATCGCCAAAGTGCGTCTCACTGATCTCGTCTGCAAATCCAGTAATATCCAAATGAAGCACCTCGATCTTGTGGCAGACCCAGGCGCATCCATCACGAATCGCCCTCGGACCAATCGCCAGCCCATCGCCCTTGAGGCTTCTCAGATCACTGCACGACCTCAGTAACTCGGACACCGCATAGGAGCAGCTAATGCCGTTCTTCCACCAGGTACACATAGTGCCCATATCCACTCGCTGCAGTGCGGGGCAGAATTGGGCCAGCGCCGCCAGTAACGACGGATTAGACGCACCGAGGGACACTTCAGTTAGATTGGGGATGGTGCGCCAAAAGATCCTGATCGACTCTTCCACCTGGACGTGCTTCAGACTGATGCGAACGAACTGAACGCTTAGCGCCAAGGCTGAGGACTCAACTCTGTCGTTGTCATCGTTGCCATTGTCACCATCAGTTGCGTCCGTATCCTCTTGCTGTAGTTGTACCCCATATCCGCTTGATGACCCATCAGAGAGTCGTACCTGGATCGACCGGAGATTGGGGCAGTTTCGGAGCAGAAGGTTGAGCTCCTTAAGCCGCGCCAGATTCGGGACCACGACCGATTCGAGTCGCGGAAAGTACATGGTCAGGCGTGGATAGAGCACCCAAGAAAGACTATTCACGTTTAACCGACGCAAGTGCGCTCCTTCAAGACGGATTGGGATGGTGAGTGCTTCGTACGAGATCATGTCATCGCCCATGGACCAGCGAAAGAACTGAGCGTGTTCCAGGCTAGGGAACATTTGGAAAAGGTTGCTGACTTGATAGAGGGTCAAGTCCCCGCAGAGAGTCAGCGATCGTAAGTGGTGATGGATGGAATCTGCAGTGGGTTCGCTCAGGAAATCGTGTTTGGTCGGAGGATCGCTCATAGTAAATGCATCGAGATTCGGAGCAAATGTGTTGAGCTGCAGAATCGACTCTATGGACATGGGGAGATTGCTCAGGGTGCGAAGCCGAAGGAGAGACCCAAGCAATAAATGGAGCACCTTGGTGGATTTCAGTTTCAGGACCCTTTCCCATTGTGTCGTTAGAACTTCCACCAGTGTCAAGCTGCGGTTGTTGTAGATCAGTGTCCAGAAACATCTCGAGACATATTCCCACTCGAGAGCATCCATTATGATATCAGGATTGGGTTTCTCACATATCAGATGATCTGGCACGTCCTCACTGATCGAAACCTCTCGTGGCTCATCAACATCAATGGATTGACACACTTTGGTGTCAATTTTCCAATACAGCACCGAGATCCCTTCCAATTTGGCTTGGAGACAACACTCGAGAGTCCAGACGTGAGTGATCTTTAGACATCGGATATGGTGCCCGTACTTGTGGATCATCTCTGACAGCCGCAGTCTTGGATCATCGAAAGGAAAAATGGTGCCTTGTTCACTGTCATTGGAGAGGGCTTGCGCTTCGTCAAACATCTGGCGCCAGGGCCACTCAGTGTCATTCAGCTCGCGCCACAAGCAGGAAATTAGGGTCTCGTGCCATAATCGCGAGACCTGGATGCAATGCCTCAGATCTGCTGGGTTTAGGTGCTGTCCGAGCAAGAGAACTAGTTCGGGGGTATCTGTTATCATTTTTGGATGGCTGTAGGTGGGGAGTAAGGTGCGGTTGGATTATCAAATTTTAGAAAGGAAAGCGCTGTGACCATGCCCACCTCTTTTATACTCGCCAATCGCACAGCCCATTCTAATTGCGCAGCGGATGTGAGAAAACAGAAAAAGGCTCAGCATTTTTTTATTCCACAAAGATATCTCACACCCATGTCAACCTTCTCTTCCAACATAGGGTATTTGAAGAGTACAAATATCGACCAAAGCGCAGTACAAGGATAGTCTGGCGTCAGGCGTCAGATTAATATTCTTACAGACGTTAGATTAACTCTGACAGTTTTTCGACTAGATTCTTGCTCGATATCGACTCTTGATGGAACGTTTGATGGGTGTGCCTTATTGCAGGTGAGCCCTCCACTATCGCTGCTCGCTCTGTGATATTGTTTGCTGACACTGTCGTCAACGTTGGCCCATTTTTACATGTAACGTCTCAAACGAAAGATAACGATGATCCACGAAAGCAGGACGAAGACGGCAGCATGAAGCAAAGGAAGGTGAAGAACGCGAAGGACATGGGCATAGGGATGTTGAAGAAGATCCATGGCTTGAAAAAGAGACCGATACTCACTCCTTGAGAATGAATGTTTGGTCATGCAAAAGGTTTGATAGAAAAAAGGAGGTCCGATCAATTACAGGCGCATTCAATTAGGTATTCTCAGAAAGAGGAGTATTTTACCCCTCCACACACACGCGAACAGCAAACATCGATGTGTACACACACGCACACTTTCTATCTCTCTCTCTCTCTCTATCCGCACACCAAATATTCCGATAGTTCCATGCAATCCACATAAAAAACAAAAACATACACGAAATGTTTGGCACATCCCTCAACTTTGCATTATTCGCACATGGGTGTGTGAAGTGCCATCTTACATAGAGCGTCAGGTTATCTTTTTGGTGTCGCTTGTTCATTAATCGCACTTTTCTAACTCGGATGTTGGAAAAGGTCTGACGTCGACGTGAAATTAACCCGTTCCTTTTTTCATGGCGCATGCGAGTGCAAATTTGGTTTCTCGGGAAACTATCCACCTTTGCGATCATAAAGTGCACGGAGAAAATACTCTCTTTCATTGAAAATGTCGAGAACACAATACAAATAATCATAATCAATCGTGGAGCACTAGAAGAGCGCTAAAAAAGTTTTTATTCATGGGGCTGATTTTCTTTAGGTATGCCGGTATAAAAGAAGATTTGATCAACTTCCGCTAGTTGGTGTCTAAAGTGCAAGTAGCGTTCGACTGCGCTGGTATTATAGGGAATTTACTTGCAGTGTAGGAAACACGTGGTTTTTCTGATATCAGTGCGGTTACCATCTACAATGGTCTTTGGGATACAGTATTCGATCACTTCAGGATCGTTTTATAGGCAACAGCGGATATTCTACATGTGGCGTTTGACCAAAAGGTTCTCTTTCGCATGTTTCAGGCCAATACTAGTTTACAGGAGCTCAATTTCTCGTATCGCAGACAAAATGTACAGTACCACGTTGAGCACTATATTCGATACTGCATTGAAAGGCTATAGTTTGACCGAGTTGTTTCACAGTTTGTAAGAATCATTGGCATTCGCAGAGTGAATACAAGAACGGCCATTGGTAGTCACGAGCACGCGTATGAGGGTTTTGGGTGCCGCATACCTGTCAGTCTGAAGGGCTGAGGGTTATGCCTTTCGGAGCGCATCTTTAGTCGGCACTTAACAAATGTCGAGGGCAAAGGCGTACAAAGCGGTCAAGCCACCTTCCAGGGCGAAGGCATTTGAGAGCAAATTACAGACCCCACCGGAAAATCAAAAAGCACTTTTTTCTGTGATCTCGCCACATTCCTCTCTGCCATCCTTCAAATCATCCTCACGCCACATTCAGACAACCATGACTCACTCAGAGCGTGCCTTTCAAAAGTTTAGGTCTAAGGATGGTTCACCTCTTACCAGCCTGCATTGTCATGTCTGCGAAGAGACTAGCGAGCAATATGTCCTTTGGAGAGACGTTCAGCAAGCATTTGATGGCGTCCATTACTTGGAAGCCGTGAATGTGGCCATCGTGTCGTTGACTATTGATAACGACGGCGAATTATATGCTATGCTTCTTAGGGGCGAGGGAGTTACATTGAGTTGCAGATCCGAATGAGATATGCTAACTGATCCAAAAACTATCTATTCCAATCGTAGGTGGCAGCCTTTGCGTATAGAACACAAGCCAGACTCAGCATATATCGTCATTTATAATCGTCACCCATTGCTCCTGAGTATGGGATCTCATCATGTCCAGCAGGAGAACAACAGTTCGCTCTCGGTCAACACACCCACAGAGAACAAACAGGCAGAAGAGCATGCTGACAACCAGATGCACAGCGAGGCCTTTCCCCACTTGGCAAAGATGTACGAATATTGTACGCAGTTATACCAGTACCTCGAAAGCTCTAACTATCCCAGAATGAATTACCTAAAATGGTACGCCAACGCTCGCTATTACCGATCCATGATGAAGAAAGAAATCAAAAGACTGAATCAAGCTGGAGTCAAGGCACATTTGGATGGAAAGGATCAAGAGCAGATATTTGAGGAATTCCGTAATCTCGAGGAGCAGGTGCCAGAGCAGGACTATCAGAACATCTGTTGGAATGTTCTACACAGCTGGCATTTCAAATGGGATTGCGAAGCATCGTCGTTGTTTATCGCCTTGCCATCGGATCTCAATTCCTGGAATGAACTCAATCCGTCGACCCATCGATTTCGACTTTACTTTCTATGCCAGAATTGGAAGCAAGACGGCACTCTATACAATGTACCCCAGTATGTGCACTTCTCTAACCATCCAGGATATGACATCCAGCGACCACAGGAGTTCTGTCAAACATATGGCGACCACATGCTGAGGTTACTGCAAATGGTCAAGCATGGATACTCTGGAGGTTTGTATGAGATCCCATCGCTGGACACCTTCAAGATCCTCTGGAACTGTGATCCTGATATTGTTGGTTACCATGTCACAAAGGAGACCCTCAGACCTCTAGTTGACAAGGCCACCACCTACCTTCAAGAACTATCTCCACCCAAGGTAGTATGCCAAGCGCTGACTCCGGATCAATTAACCACGGTCAAGACTTACCTGGATGTAAATGAGGGCGACGACGGAGAAAATAACCTGAACCATTACATTTCCTCCAGCCAGTTTGTACTCTGGTTATGTCCATCGCACATGAAGCAGCGCTATGACCAGGGGGCTCTGGATGACTTGAACGACTTTGTTCTTGGTCGAGGCAGACAGATCGACATGTGCCATTCAACACTCAGAGTTGAGCTGGGGTCATCAGACGAAGCGGATCGATTTTGCTCTCTCCTCACGGCCGCCAAACATGTCTTTGGTATCACTATCAAGCTCAACTGGAAGGCGACACGCTTACGCGTGAAGGGCCTTTGCTTGGATATTGCCAAAATCGGCACAGTGACTTTGGCAATTGACGGCATTACGCTTGATATTCACCCCCAGGGCCAGGTGCAATACAAATCCGACCTTTTTTCTGACGAAATCATGTCTGATGGCGGATTACAGCTTATCACACTTCTCAACTATCCCCAGCCCCAGGAGCAGCGTCTTCACTTCGACCGTTTTTCATTGCAGTTAACACTCTCACAGGCACCATTCGTTTGGCTGCACATGAGAGATGACATGGTCAAGTGGTGTGCGTTGGTGCGTCAAAAAATTCAAGAAGCGTCCGACTTCTTTGTTGTCGCAAGGAAGTTTCATGCGGTGCTGGAAAAACACGAGCTTTCTGATGTCAGCATGATGACCATCTACACTAGCCTTTGGGATGTCGTGTTCGATGTGACGAAATGCATCTTCATTGACCTTAGTGCCTCGGACAGGTCTTACCCCAATGGCATTTTTGCAGCAGGAAACTTGCAACAGGTGACGTTCGATATCACACTTAAGACGTTTGACCTAGAACACTTTTTTCGGATGGTACAGGCCAACGAAGGCTTGCAGGAACTAAATATCATGTATCTCGAACACAGTATACACGACCACGCTGAGAACATTGTCAGAATATGGCGCGCTTCCCCACAACCATTCCGCCTCAATCTACTCGAATGGATGGATTATGCTCGAAGTTGGGTTTTCGCCCAGCTAACATTTGCCGAGGTCGGCGGTGAGCGCATTCAGGTCCTGGAATGGGACTGTGATCATGCGTTTGGCAATTATCCGACTATTCTGCCTCGTTCCTGGACACGACCATACAGCAGCGTCCGTCGGTTCTGATTGCCTTCACTTTGGATGTTTCTCGGTTATCACGCGTTGGTCTTGCCTCAGTTCAAAGTATTCTCTGTCAATCCAGCTTGGAGCACCTGAACATTATCTGTACTCGTTTCAACCCCATTATGACCAATTCGATCTCACAAGTCCTTGGTTTGGTCCAATGACCCACACTCAAATCTTTGGCTGTCTCTGGCGACAATATCAACGAATGGCTTCAGCACTGGGCGTCGCCTTCCAACGCCCAATTACTCTCTCTCCATGTCCAAGGAACAGGGATTCTTCAGGATCTATCCCATTTCAGCGTCCTGTTTATCCATCAACTGATTTTCGCGAGCCCTCTGGTTGAACTGCGCATCAAGAACTTTCAGCTGGGAGACACGCACAATTGGCTGCTCCTTGTCGAGAGTATAGATCCCGTGTTGCTAGAGATATTGGACCTGTGCGAGCAGAGCATCCATCAGCTCATATCGACGGGAGACACAATCGATCTGTTCACCTCGAGGTTGGAGACAGCTAATAGGGAACGGAGGAGGAGGGTACACCCGATTCTGCCTTCATTCACTCTGGATATCTCTACTCTGACGGAGCAAAATATTCTGGGCGCCTATAGACTTTTGGGCCTATGTTCTGTGAAAGAACTTCGTATCAATTGCCTCGTTTTCGGCACGAGGTGGCCTGAAGTCATCGCTCGGATACTCGAGGTTTTAGACTGGCCCGCGACAGAAGCTCTGGATCTCTTTGGTATGAACCTCGATCGGTGGATTCAATTCTTAGCCGAGATCAACGTCCCACACCTGAAGCGGTTCCAAATATATGCCACAGAAGGGACACAACCTGGACTATCGCATTCGAGTGTCCTGATTGTCCAACAACTGATCGCTTCGAACCAACTGGAGGAGTTTGGCATTGGTACTATGCTGCAGGACAAGCAAGATTGGGTGCTCCTTGTTGCGAGCATAGATTTTGCTCGAGTGAAGTTTTTCCTGGGCGACAACAATGACCAGTTCATGTCTACCAAAGATGCAGTAGATCTTTATAGCTCAAAGGCACGAAGCAGTGGGACATGAAGAAAAGGACATGAAGAAAAGGAAATGGAGACTAAAAAAAAAAGCCTCAAATCCAATCGTCCATTTTCGTATTCATCGTCTTGCATGCCCATGTTGGCAGAGGAAATAAATATATTGACTATCATCTCTGGGAGATTGTTGATGCAAAGCAACACTGCAGCGTTGTCTAAAGAACTCTTATCTTTTCCTCTTTTAAAGGAAAGTGCGATCGTTCCATCGACTGCAATATTAGGATGTGATCGACTATCCTTTTATTTACCCCGCATGGTAGTAATACCCAGTTTGTACATCCTTGTCTATCTTGTCTGCATTAAGCAGGGGCATCGTTGACGACTGGTATGATCCAACGATCCGATCAAATCAAGCAGGTTTCCTTTCTGGTTTGCCAACAACATTTCCTTTCTTGTTCTGTCATCGATGTCAGATCCTCGTGCCACATCCTGAAGAAAAAAAGTCCACTGCTAGACACAAAAAGATGAAAGATTCTTGATCACCTGGTCACCAAACGAGGCGCCATGCAAATCCTTGGTGAAAAATAGTAATTTGCCCTTCCTCACAGTGTTTACGACAGGTACAACTATCCGTTGGCGCCTGACAATTTGAGCCAGCAGTCAAGTCAGTGGTTCCATGGCGGCCGCTCGAGGATGGGTGACAATAGTATGTAGTACCCACGGAGGCGACCTCTCTCCAGTGCCACAACTCGATCAACTCTGAGAGTGAAAACGGCGAGAAGTGCTTTGCCAAGTACAGCGCAAGTGTTGAGAAAAAAGAGAAGAGATGCATGAAGTGGCGAAGGAATAGAAGAATCGAAGATGATTGTGAATGAAGGAGGTCAAAGTGGGAGAGATGCACAACATTCAGAGTCGAACTAGCATCATCAACGGAGGCGGATCAATTTCGGACTCTTCTCACAGCAGTCAAACATCTCTTTGAAATATACGTCAAGCTGGGCTGGAATATAACAAGGTCGTACGTGAAGGAGTTATGTCTGGATAGCGCCAAAACGTGGGGTAGTGACTCCAGAACTGGACGGCATTACGCTCGACATTTATCCCAGGGCCATATGCAATACTCATCCGACATTTTTCTGATGACAGCGTTTCAGATGACGGACTGCAGTTTATCACAATTCTCAACTATCCTCAGTCTCAGGAGCAGCGCCTTCACTTCTGCTATTTCTCATCTGCCAACGCTCTCACAGGCACGACTGGCTTGGCTGGACATGAGACACGACGTAGATAAGTGGTATTTGGTGCATCATACACACGAAGCGTCTGACTGCATTGCTACTGAAAGGCAGCTACATGTTGCGCTGGACAAACATGAACTTTCTAATATCAGCGCGATGACCATTCACGGTGGCCCGGCCATTGGGGTATGGTGTTCGTTGTGAAAAAATGCGCCGTCACTGAAATTAGACTTGTGAACATGATTTTCCCTAAGGCTATGCTTACTCCCATATCCTTGCTCAAGGTGACGGTAGACCAAGAGCTCTTCCTTCGCATGGCACAGGACAACACTGGTTTGCAGGAATACAAATTTTCGTATCGCGGGCACAATATGCTGCATCGCGTTGAGCATATTGTCGGGATTTGGCACGATTTCCCACGATCATTCCGTCTCAATCTTAGCGAACGCATGCATGACACTCGAGCTTGAGTTGTTGCCCAAATAACATTTAATGTGGATGATAACGAGCTTTCAGAAGACCTCCTCTTTAATGTCCCTGGAGAAAATATCAACCTGTCAATCTACCAGTGACAAACGGTGGATGCCCCGAGGCGCATTTAGGTCCTGGAACGGGACTGTGACCATGTCTATGGCCAACTCTGTGACTACACCGACCACTTTCTGAACATAGTCACATATCAACACCCATCAGCTCTCACAATATTCGCCTTGGACGTCTCTCGGCTGTTTTCATGTTGGTCCAATATATTCTTTGACTTGGAGCACCTGCATGTGATTAGTACTCGTTTCGATCCCACCATGACTGAGTCGATCTTGCAAGTCCTTGATTCATTCCAAAGGCCTATCTTCAAATCTTGGTTCTCTCCGGCAAAAACATCGACGAGTGGATCAAGCTTTTAATATGGTCCCCTGTTGTCCCACAACTGCTATGCCTCTATGTCCAAGGCACAAAGTCGGCAGAGCAGGAACTCTCGCATACAAGCGTCTTATTTCTCCATCAGTTAGTGCACGTTGGGTCTTTGATGGAGTTGCATCTCGAGCACATTCAACTACAGGACAAACGCGACTGGGTGTTTGCTGTCGAGAGCGCGGACCCTGCACTGTTGAAGACGTATGGCCTTGTTGGCAGTAGTTACATTCAATTCATGTCTACCAAAGAGGCAGTGGATTGTTACCTATCAAAGTTCATGAAGGCATAAATGAACAGTAGCAGCTCGGTCATAAGGACGCTGAGGAAGTTTATGAAGAAACGGCAGAGCGTCATTTATAATAGATATTACGTAAAATCATCACTTTTCAAGAATAGAGGGAGCCACAAGATCCTCAGTGTTCAGGGACACGGTTGAACCAGTATTGGTTCGCTCCAGTAAATGTGGCCGAGTGGGTGCAGATGTTAGAGTGGTTGGAACTGCCGTTGCCACAGCAGCCGAGACCGGAGCTGGAGCCGGCGCAGTTGTGGCAGCTGCAGCTCCAACCGACGGTGACCTTTCATGCACACTCGCCTTGTCGCCCGGAAGCGGAGCAGCTACCTTGGTGGACAAGGTGCGCTTGACAGGCGAGGATCGGACATCGGTGGTAGATCGAGAAAGCGCATTCTCTGTCATCTTTGTTGCAGTGTCTGATCGTGCCCGCTTCGACACTGCAGTCCACCACTCCAGCATTTCATCTCGAGAATGAGCACGGATGCTATCGAAGCTGAGGGCGTTAGCTAATGCCAATCGTCCAATTCTAACCAAAAGAGAGGCGGACCAAAACGAAAACTAACATCGAAGTGTCCAACTTACGTGAACGTCTGGTTATCCCGATGCAGCAACCCACCTTGCCCCTTGCCATCGAGTGAGAACACATGCTGCTTCTGCGACGGCCCCGAATGGTTGCCCAGCACGGCTGTCGGGACATAGATCGACCGATCCGGCGCTGCCTCTGTTCCCGTCGCATCCGGCGCCGTTGTAAACACATGCAGCCAGCCCGCCATCGTGAGCACAAAGAAGCCGTCCTTCCAGTTCTTGAGCACCGAGGACTTGCGGCTCAAATGCGCCGTCTTGATCGGCGCAACATATGGGTTTTGTTTGCCAGGGTAGTTAATCTCTTCCAGGTCTGTATCTGCGAGCTCCGAGGGGAAGAGGCGGTAGCCGTTGCGGTCCATGAACTCGTTCCACTCGGTGTTGTCCTGTAAAGCAGTGAGGGCAGCTTCGGCGGCTGCCCAGGACTGGTTGAAGGCTGGGGAAACGTTGTTGCGGTTGTAGTTGGCGTAGGAGTTGAGTATCTGTTTGACTTCTTTGACGATCCGTGATTCGAAGGTGGCGACTTCTTCCTGCACTTGGCGCAAAGATCGAGCGAACAGATTTTCCTCGTGGACTTGCTTTGCTAATTGTTTCTTCAAAGCTATTAAGAGATCAGATAAAAGAGAGAGAGAGAGAGATGGACAGTAATGTGAGTTAAAGAGAGATGTGGGTAACTGCCCTCTCATTCCAACACTCCAAAAGAAAGATCAAAAACAACAGCAATCAACAAAAAAAAATGACATACCCAAGTTGACAAGATACGGATCCGAGCGCATGTTCTCCTCGGCCTTGTACCCTCCTGCCCGTTCATACAGCGCAATGGCCCTCGCCAGCCCGCCAATCCTCTCCTGCGTCAGCTCCCTTTCCCGGAACACTCTGTTATTATACAAATTCATATCCCCCTTCAGCGCGCGGATCTTGCCCTTCAAATCTTGCTTCAGTCGCCTCAAGTGCTTCACCACCGTCTCCTCCACAAACCGCGCCACCCCGGCATGCTGCTCCCCGCGGCCCTTCGCCGCATCCCGCAGCCCCGCACACACATCCTGCATTCCTCCTTTGCCTAGGAACTGGTGCCCGTCCTTAAACGGCACCGCAAGCACACTAGCAGCTTTGCTCCAGGCACGACTGGTCGTGGTCTCGAGGGCGGCAACCTCGGCAAAGAACTGCTGCAAGTTCTTGACGATGCTGCGGTAGCCGTGCAGGCGGGCCTGGAGGATGTCTGTAGGATTGTGGCCGTAGCCGTCGCCAGAGAACAAGTCTTCTCCTGAGGAAGAGAAGGAGGAGAGGCCGGCGCTGATGCGGCTGACGGTACTGGCGTTGGTCATGGCGGTCGCGTCGCGGGCATGTGCCTCGAAGGGCAGAGGGGGCAGGAAGTGGGAGGAGGGGTCCTTCTTCGTCGTCTTGGTGTTGGTGTTGGTGTTGGTGGCAAAGTGGATGTCGGGGGAGGATGGCGGGGAGATGGGGTGCATCGTGGTGAATGCATGTGTTTGGCGAGGGCCATGGCCATTGCCGCAGTGTTGGTGTGTTGATGCATCGAATGTATTCGAGACATTGTTGCCGTTGTGCAGACCGATGTTGCCAGGTTTGGTTCCATTTACATTGTTCAGACCATTGCTGGATTCATTTGTGTTAGATGTTTCAAAGGGTGTGGGTGAAGTGTCGACTGGGTTGGCGGGGTGACCAGGAAGGTCCGTTGAGACTGAGGCTGCATGCGACCCTGCAGGTTTTCCTTTGAAAGGGCGAGAAAATGCTTTGCCCAAGGTGGATTGCTTCTTTGTGTCCATTGGAAACGAGTATGGTTTATGGCGTATCGAGGTAGTGGTTGGCGAATGGATGTTCGGTGGATGGATGCGAAGAAGGTGTATGGTAGAAGGACAACAAGTGGTGGATACGACCAAGAACACACATCAAACTGATAAATAACGAATACGTCGTTACTAGTCCTCCAGCTTCATCCCGCATTGTTTACTCTTGCTCATCTTGTCACCATGAAAACAAAGAAAAGGTCTAGAAGACAAAAAGTAACGACGTCACCTGTCCTAAGGATGGATGATAAAGAGAGAGAGAGAGAGAGAGAGAGAGAGAGAGAGAGAGAGAGAGAGAAGGACAGAGAGCGAAAATTGGATAATGGGCACTGGCCCTTTATATATGAGTGTGTTATGTTTGTGTCCAAGATCGTATTACAAAGTGGCGACGACAAGAGGGAGCTCGTCGTGAAGAGAAAAAAAAATGCCTAGACGACATGTAGAGAAACGCGCTCAGCATAGAGCAAACATGAGACGACATAGATTAGAACAGATGGGTCGCAGATCCAAAGGAAAGGCTGTTCGGTACAGCCGTGGACAAAAGAAAAATGAGGGGACGTCACCCTTGCGTTGGCACGGATCACGATGGGCACATAGGAAGAACAGAAGCACGAGGAAAGTGCTTGGCACATACACGCACATACACACACAGCGAGAGATTTGACTTCAAGATGGATAAAGTTAAGCAAACACACTGCAAAGTATCATCGTGGGACTAATCTATAACCAATTGACGTTATGAACGTTCTTCCAAACATGTATGTGTCCACGCCACGTATGCCTTGCATGCCTTGCGTGATAGGGTGTACCTCCTCGATGGACACCAATGGTGCCCTAATTTGACCGGGTATTTTCGGCCGTTTACCCGTGGCGGAACCATTTAAGCTCTTTTTTAAGCTCATGAAACAGCTTTGCTTCTGCCAAGAGAGATTCTAGTCTTCCCACAGGAGACAGAGAGCGTGCACAGTACAGCAGAAAAGTCCACATGGTGATCCATGCGAAAGAAAAAGAAAGAGAGTTGGTTGCACAAAGGAACAAAGAAAGGAGTCGAAGCCTTGGCTCAGTTAGTAAGAGAGAAAGAGGTCTTCATGGGATAATGGTTTAGGATGTGCCCTTGTGGTGTGTAATCGTTGTTTTGGACATATTCTTAAAGTGAACCATTGTACTCTGTATGTACCATGACAAGGTAGTTGAATGTGGCATGGCGTTCCTGCAGTGCAGAGAAACGAAGGAGAGACAAAGTTGGTTTCCAAATCGGGCATCCAAACGTCCCAAACTCCACAACACGAATGTCGACCAAGGTTGGACACGACGACGGCTCCCCTTTATGATCCTTCATTCGGGGGTGACACCAAAGGGCATCGGGGCGGCAGACGAAAATAACCTGTTTGGCACAATTACATGAAACGAAGGAAAGAGGACGCTCGACCAAACTTGCTGAGACACTTGGGATTACGGAAATGATGAGGGGAAGGGTGGTTTGACCGCGCAATTGTGGTCATCTCTTTTTTTATATCTCTCATTTTGGGTGCAGCTTAATCAAAATATGCTTTGACTTGTGATCACAGAATATGTATGTAGAGGGCTTTGATGCTCAGAGAGAGAGAGAGAGAGAGAGAGAGAGAGAGAGAGAAAGACCCTTCTTTCTTTGATGAGGCTGATCTAGCCCTCCTTCACGCACATGAACGAAAAGACACCCTTTGTTCGTAGGGAGAGAATCGACCAAAGTCAACTGAGGGTGGTCCCTTTGGATAATTGGTCATTCAGAGGGTATCATTAGTGTCATGATCCCCTCTCTTTTTTTCATCGACTCTTCGCTTTGGTATTGATGCCCATTGGCCAGTCCGTTATCTGCATTGCTATCTCTAAACTACCCAGCACCCATGTTATTTTTCCCGAGAGGAGAAGGAAAGCCACAACAAACAGAAAGACATGGCCCATATCCCTCTTCCAAATACTGTATGCAAGAGCGCCGTGAGAGTAGAACTAAAATCACTCACGTCGTGTCTGTCTCTCTCTCTCCATACCTACGCGCGTGAGCAACCAATTCCGAGGCAAGATAGAATGAAAAGGAAAACGAGGCGGAAAGTAAACAAAAAGCCGTTTGACGATTGTCCCCACCAAAGAAATGCTCGATGGAAGAGCACTAGCTCGCGACAGGCTGCGCTTTTTTTTTGCTATGCTTTGCGGACATTTTTTACTTTCCGTACGATAGAAACGCCTATTCTGATGGTAACTCTTTTCGAGTTCCTTCCTTATGGGATGGGGCATTCGGATATGTTTGTCGCTTCGCCCATGAACCGTTACTCTGTTGTGGCTGAAATATGAAAACGCCAAAGGGGGAATCCGCTTCTTGTATTGGAGACTGTGGAGTAGAATGGAGCACCGACCTTTGAGACATTTCTATGGGCGAGAGAGACGCACAAGCTGGATGGAATGGAGGAGTGGAGCTGAAATAAAAGTGAGGGGAGGTATGCAAGGCACAAACATGTCCACAGCATAATTGTCAACAACATTGACAACAACAATAGATGGAAATAACATGCAAAAGGAGCATGGTCCTGGTGGATGCGTAAAATTGCTATTGACAAGGTGTTGTTGGTCATTCTCGGTAAGCTTTCTATATTTATTTTCTTGACTGTTTTTGTGCTTTGTGGGTCGATATCATTTGCTGTGAATGTGAATGGTGTGCGTGTATGTCATTTACAATAATGTGCCGAGAGAGTGGTCTCCTTCCCTGCGGTCTGTTTGGTTTCCTTTTCTTCCATGACTTCCATCCGATTGTTCCGACATGGATCGGAATAGGGGAGCAGTGAGGGAGGAATGAAGTGGTTAGCCCAAAGCAGATTTGGGGAAGGAAAAGAGATTTTACTTTGTCCGTGTGTCGAGCACGAAACTCGAATGTACTAAAAAAAAAGATAAAGAAAAAGCGCAGCAACGAGGCAACCACTCACAGGCCACTGATCAGAAAGGCAATTCTGACAAAGTGCGCCACGAAAAGACAGCCAGGCATTTTGTGCGAAACTTTATTTCCTCGTACCCCTTTGTCGCAATTGCGTTCATTCATTTCAAAGGGAGAGGGGGAGAGAGAGGGAGAGAAAAGAAAGCCAGAACGGAATAGGGTTTTTTCCTTTTTCGTACAGCAGTTGATCAACGTCCAATCCAAAAGTGTCTTTGTCTCCCATTTTGTTGTTTATTACCAACTGCACTGAAAAAAGAAACAAGCACCCTGAGCAAGAATCGACTTCCCAAAAGGAAAGAAATTGAAAAAAGTGTGTCCATGGCGTGTACGTGTGAGTGTGAGTGTTGAAGACCGCTCCCTGGGATACACCCACCATCACAAGACATCCGCAACAAGAAAAAAAAAGAAAAAATGAACGAAGGAACGGACTCGAAGAGAGCGATGGTTGGCCCCTTCCCTCTCTTCGGTTTCTTCATATTTTTTATTTCGGAGCCAACAACACAAACTGCGGCGGGGTTGCATTCTTTTCTTTTCTTTCCACACGCACTCAAAGCAGCAACAAACAACAAACAACGACTCACTGACCGATTTTAAGCTACTTTGTGCTTGTCTGTCGTCTCCATTTTCCCAAATCGCATAAATACCCTCCATCGTCCCTCCTCTTTTTGTTCGTTTCTTCATCCGTCATTCATATCGTCATCACACACTTCTCTCTCTCTCTCTCGTTTACTACAGCATATTTACATATATACCGTCAAAAGTGCATTGCCATACCCACTTCTTCACTCTGCCTACTCTTTCATTTTCATTTACACGCGAGCACACTTGCACATAAAAAAAGGGGGAACACGGACACACATTCATCCCTTCTCTTTTCGTTGATTTCTCTGTCTCAATCCCATTCATCAACAACACACATTCAGAAAGAAAGGCATTGACCTTTTCTTCACAATTGAAAAAAGGCATAATGTCCTCTCCATCCAGCAACAACAACCTCAAGGAGGAGGTCTTTGAGGAGAAACTCGACACCACCCCTTCCTCATCTCACATTGTCGACATGGGACACGACATCCCTCCTTCCGTCAGCACCCTCACCGAAAAAGCGTCCTCCAAGAAGAACAAGAAAAAGAAGGGCAAGAAGGGCAAGAAGGGCGACAACGAAGACGACGACAAGGAAGAAGAAGAGGAGGAGCCCAAGGTCGCCTACTTCCGCCTCTACCGCTTTGCCTCCAGCTGGGACTGGATCTGCATTATGTAAGTACCTTTCTTTGATCGTCATCCCCTGCCCTCCCTCCACATGCACTGTTTCTTGTTCGTGCAACTGTCCGAAAAAAACGTTCAATTTGTTCATGTCCCTTTCTCCGCCTGTGTGCTTCCATCCCGTGACTTTTTCGATCTCATATTCATCTCTCCTTGTCACTGTCATATTTGGACTATTTTCACTCATAGCATCGGAACCATCTGCGCTTTCGTCAATGGTGTCGGCCAGCCTTTGGTCGCTCTGCTTCTCGGTGACGTTGTCACCACTCTGAACAATAACACGTCCAGTATCGAAGCTGCCGTCGCCGAAGTCCGTGTCTTGGTCATCAAATTCACCGTTGTCGGAGCCATCGCCTTCTTTGCCGCCTATGGTCAAATGTGCTTCTGGACCATGTCCGCAGAGAACCAGTCCAAGCGCATCCGCGAAAAGTACCTCCATGCCATCTTGCGCCAGGATATCTCATGGCACGACATTGGCAAGAAATCCGAGTCCCTCAACTCACGTCTCAGTGCCGATACCCAGCTCATCTTTGACGGTCTGGCAGACAAGGTTGGCATGTCCCTCATGAGTTTGGCCACCTTTATTGCTGGATTCGCTGTTGCCTTCTCAAGCGGCTGGCGCATGTCCCTCGTCCTCTTGACATCTGTTCCATTGATGGCTGGTAAGCCTTCTTTCTTTCTCATGCTCATGACTTTCTTCCATTGAAAGCAGCAATTGTACTAAAGACTGCTATTCCTTATTCTTTTTCTACTCTTCAGTTTGCGGTGCCCTCATGGCCAAATTCACGATGGAGTCGACCGCCGACGGCCAAGGCTCCTATGCCAAGGCCGGTGGTCTTGCCGAGCAGGCTATTGGTTCCATCCGCACCGTCTTTGCTTTCGATGGTCAGAAGCGTGAGCTCAAGAAATTCAGCATCACTTTGGATGAGGCTTACAAGAGTGGTGTCAAGAAGGCCTGGGCCACCGGTATCGGCATGGGTTCCTTCATGCTGATCATGTTCCTGTCCTATTCCCTCGCTTTCTGGTACGGCTCTCGCGAAGTCAAGGCTGGTCGCATGGAATCTGGCCAAGTCTTGACTGTTCTCTTTGGCACCATCATTGGTGCCTTCTCTCTCGGTAACGTCGGCCCAAACATTGCTTCTTTCGGCAAGGCCCAGGCTGCTGCCTTCACCATCTTTCAGACCATCGACCGTGTACCAGAGATCGATTCTTCCAGTCCCGATGGTGCCAAGCCCGCCAACTTGACTGGACATATTGTTGTCCGTGATGTCAACTTCTCTTACCCTTCGCGCCCTGATGTCCCAATTCTCAAGAACATGAACATCGAGGTCAAGCCTGGTCAGACCGTCGCCTTGGTCGGTCACTCTGGCAGTGGCAAGTCCACCATCGTTGGTCTCGTTGAGCGCTTCTACGACCCCAGCAGTGGATCCATCACTCTTGACGGCACTGAGATCCGCGACTTTAACGTCCGCTACCTCCGCGATAACATCGGTCTTGTCTCCCAGGAACCCGTCCTCTTCAACGCCACCATCAAGCAAAACATTATGTACGGTACCCGCAAGGATCAACCCGAGCCCACCGACAAGGAGATCGAAGCCGCCTGCCGCTTGTCCAACGCCCACGACTTTATTTTCAAGCTTCCCCACAAGTATAACACTATGGTCGGTGAGAAGGGAGCTCTGTTGTCTGGAGGCCAGAAGCAGCGTATCGCCATTGCCCGTGCCCTAATCAAGAACCCTAGCATCCTTCTTTTGGACGAGGCTACCTCTGCATTGGACACCGAGTCTGAGCGTATCGTACAGGCTGCTCTGGACAATGCCGCTTCTGGACGATCGACCATTGTTATTGCCCATCGTCTCTCGACCATCATGAACGCCGATCTCATCTATGTCATGGACAAGGGCGTTGTCCTCGAGTCTGGAACCCACGAGTCCCTGATGGCCCTTGGTGGTGTCTACAATGAATTCGTCGCCAAACAGCAGCTCAAGTCGGGCGGCAAAGACACCCCCGTCGACGACAACGACGACGACAATGACAACGTCTACGAGCCCGAAAAGATCTCGCCCCATATCAACATTGTCGACAATCTTCCTCCCAAGAATACCAGAAAGGCTGGCACTTTCCTCCGCCGCTTGTCCTCCCAGCACTCGACCCACTCGGACAAGTCTGCCGAGGGTGCCATTGCCCTGACCATTCCCGAGACTGAGGACGAAAGACTTGCCCGCGAGAAAAAGGAAGCTGCACGCAAACTCAAGCTAGCCAAGGCTCCCATCGGTCGCACAATCCAGTACGTTCGCCAGGATTGGGTTCTCTGTCTTCTCGGATGTTTCTTTGCCATCATTCAGGGGGCTCTCTTCCCCGGCTTCTCCCAGATCTTTTCCCGTGCCTTGAACACTCTGGTCGACAGCAAGAACCCCGACTTTACCAAGAACGCGAACCACTACGCTTTGCTCTTCTTCATCGTTGCCTTTGTTGGATTTATTGGTTTCTGCGGTGGTATGGTCTGCTTCTTGATTGTGGGTGAGCGTGTCACTCGCCGTATGCGCTACCTCAGCTACAAAGCCATCCTCAGCCAAGAGATGGCCTTCTTTGACCGTCCCGAGAACTCGACCGGCGCCCTAGCTTCCCGTCTTGCGACGGATGCCCAGCAAATGTTTGACATGGTTTCTCAAGTGATCCTGACCACTGTCTCTGCCATCTCTACCATCTCGGTCGGTCTCGGTTTTGCCTTTGCTGCAACCTGGCAGATGACTCTGATTATCTTGGCTGCCGTCCCCGTGATTGGTCTCGGTCAGTACCTCGAGCTGGCTGCACTGACTGGATTCGGAGAAAAGACTCGCAAGGCCTATGAGCGCTCTGGCCAAGTTGCCGGTGAAGCTATTGCCAACATCCGCACTGTTGTTTCGCTTGCCAAGGAAGACCGCTTCGAGAGCCGCTACCTGGAGGTCACACGCCAGCCCCACAAGTACGCCATGAACAAGGCCATCTATGCTTCCTTTGGTTTTGCCATGTCCCAGGGTGTCTCCTACTGGTCTTACTCGATCGGCTTCTACGGAGGCTACCGCTTGGTCCAGGCTGGTATCATCGACTGGAGCCAGATGTTCAACTGCATGTTTGGTATTGTCTTCATGGCCATGTCGCTGGGTCACATCACGGCCGAACTGCCCAAGTACGCCAAGGGCAAACAGTCTGCGATCAACATTTACGAGCTCTTTGATAAGGATACCACCATCGACGCTGACTGCGACGGTATCAAACTCGATTCGATCCAGGGCTCACTTGCGCTGCAGAAGGTCGACTTTAACTACCCTACCCGTCCCGATATCGAGATCTTCAAGGGTGTCGATATCAAAGTCAAGCCCTCGCAGACGGTTGCCCTAGTTGGTCCCTCTGGTTGCGGAAAGTCGACTGTAATCGCTCTTCTTGAGCGCTGGTACGAGACCGACGGTGGCAAGGTAGTCATTGACGGATACGACGTCCGCGACCTGCAGCTGCACAACATCCGCGACCATATGGCTTTGGTCGGTCAAGAGCCCGTGCTATTCGACATGTCGATCAAGGACAATATCTTGTACGGTCTGGCCGAGGGCGAGGGAACCATGGAGCAGGTCGAGGAGGCTGCCAAGCTTGCCAATATCCACAACTTTGTCAGCTCGCTGCCCAACGGATACGCCACTTCGGTTGGTGACAAGGGGTCGCAGTTGTCTGGAGGCCAGAAGCAGCGTATTGCTATTGCTCGTGCCTTGATCCGTAACCCCAAGGTTCTGTTGCTGGATGAGGCAACTTCAGCGCTGGATTCTGAGTCCGAGAAGCTTGTGCAGGAGGCGCTGGATAAGGCAAGATATGGTCGTACCACGATTGTGATTGCTCACCGTCTCAGCACCATCCAGGATGCGGATCTGATTCTGGTCGTTAAAGATGGTCAGATCGTTGAGTCGGGTCGCCATTACGAGCTGATTGAAGTCGGTGGTGTGTACGCCGAGCTGTGCAAGAAGCAGAACTTGTAAAAATCTGTGTAGCATTTTTTTTTTTTGTTTCTTTATCGTCAACGCCATTTACCCCATTGTTACATAATTAGCTGGTGATCAGCGAACCACATAATACCACTTTTGCATTTTTGAATAAAAAAAAAGGAAGATTTACTTCCGCCCATAGCTCTTGGTGCCACGTTGCTTGTTTGGATCTTGACTTTGTTCTTGAAAACAAAACTTGAAAGAGCGAAAAGAAAATTTTCCCTCTGCTTTTTTTTTTTACCTCCTCCTCTTAGTTGTTTTTTTTTTGCTGTCCCTCCCCTGACATCTTTTCGGTCCCTCCCCTGACATCTCTTCATTTGCCCCGTTTCTCTTTATTCCCATCGCTAGATGTTGTCCTTTGATATTATGATAGTATCAATTGATGTTGTGTTATCCTAGCAAAGACTCCCAATGAGGCATGGTCAGATCGACGTCAACACAGAAACACACAAATAACTAAAATTACTCGATCAAATACCACAGTGCTCGGACAGTGCGTATCTTGAGGACGACGGAGTTCTCGTGTGACAGAAGGGTGGGGGTTGGAGATGCTTATGTTCTGGGTAGGTGGGTCCGAAAGACAAGAGTCTCGGGGCGACCAAAGCCCTACTACCTATCATTTAATCTACCAAAGCCCTACTACCTATCATTTAATCTAGCAAAGACGCCAGCGTCGTCTCAAAAAAAATAATGGTTTTCCATCATGGAAAGTCGATCAAAAAGTATAAAAGCGAAAAGGAGGGGCACTATCTTGCCACAAGGTCAAGCCTTGACAAATGCATAAGAGAAAAGACAAGGAAGGATCGAACTAGAAAAGAAAACCCAAGTGAAAACAAAAGAAAAGCAGGCATAGTAAAAATATGGACAACAAAAAGAAAGGCAAGAACGGCGAAAACAAAACATGAAACGAAAGCCGTTTTTGTAAAAAGAACAAAAAAGAGAGAGATGGAGAGCATACCCGTCGCTGCTTGTAAGGGTAAAAGAGCGTAGACAAAACGGGGCAGATAAAAGAACGAAATGCGGTCTGGGAACCGGTAGGAAAAAGGAGAACCTCGAGGGACGCGTTTCGATAGAGAGGGCGACTTTGCAGCGGGGAAACGGGACCAATCCCCTTATTGCCGTCATCTGAGGGTGACATTAGGCCCCTCCCCTAATATCTCTTTATTTGCCCCTGTTTCTCCTTATTCCCATCGCTAGATGTTGTCCTTTGATATTAGTGTCAAGCGGTGTTTTTCATTGGCTTGCATTCCTCAGCGTTCCTCTTTTTTTCAGCGTGCCCTTGCTTTTCCCCATCCTTTACTTTTTCTAATCCCTTGCTCTTTCCCATCCCTTGAAGAACGGGACTGCTTTTGAAATAATACAATTACAACTAACATAAAATGCGCTTTCTTCATCCAAGTACCACTTCTTTCCTCCAGCATCTCCCTCTTCCTTCTCTCAACAACTCCAGCACCACTCAAACCAAGCAATAACCATGAAGTGCATTACTCTTGCCGCTGCTGTCTTCCTCATCGCGCTTGCCACTGTCCAAGCTGCCCCGATGCCCAGTATCGTTAACGCCGACGACCTCAATGCTCCCGTCCATATCCCTGTGAATGTTGAAGTCAAACACAATAAAGTCCTTCGCCGAGATCTTCACCGCCGAGACACTGGCTCCGTCGTCAGTGCACAGGGTGCCAATGCTCCTGTCAAAGTTCCTGTCAACGCCGAGGTCAAGAACCACAACGCTGAGGGACAGCTCTCCCACGCCCTTGAACAAATCTTAGGACAGTAAGGATGGAGATGGTCTGTGATACGCATCCAATTCAGGACCGCGATATAAACAAAATAAAAGCAATACAATAAAATAAAATAAAAATGAAGACACTGCTGAGAGCGATCAGTCTGTTGGTCCGTGACGGTTCTGATCTGACTCTAAGATGAATTAGTTAGACGTTGAATTGGTATGAAGGAGTGTTGGATGGATGATGGGGGACGAGAACAACAGACGCGTTATGGTGGATAATCCCTTCTTCGACAAACTCCCAAAGGTAAATGTAATTGATGGTGGACAGCAACAAGGGAATGGGAGTGTGCTTACGTGAGGAGAGGATACGAGAGAAGAGTGTGGGCAGAAAGCTTGTAGGGATTAGGTGATAAAGTAATGAACAAAAGATAAAAGAAGAAACCATTTTCCAAATGCGTTTCTTTTTACGTGAATTGTCTCATCTCTTGTTTTTTTGTCACACTCGTTCCTCTTTGTGGCGAAAATACACGCCTAGCGTGGACGCTTTGGCCTTCCTTACAGAAAGGCAGAGAGACAGGCAGAGGGCACAGCTAGCCTAACGTCTTTAGAGTTTCTCTCTGATTAGCCACTAAGCTTAATCCTCGATTGCCCCTCAAAACTACAAAAACATCACAAAAGTAACAAAAACAACAAACAAGTTAGCCGAGTCATGGACCCTGAAGAGAAGAAATGGAAAAAGCTGCAGGATTGGGAAAGAGCTGAGGTGGATTGGGTGGATATGAGCGTGAGTGGTGAATTCGAGCAAAACAAGAAGAAAAGAATAGGAAAGCGGAAACGGTCAAATGGAGCTAGGACAGGACAAGTCAGCCAAAAAAAAAAAAAAAAAAAAAAAAAAAAGAGATAGGCACCGCGCTCAATCGGGGTTTGGTAATCAGATCGACAGCATGGGGAAGCCATGGGAATGTAAAAAATGAGAGTCACAAATATCTCGCAGCAGGTTGCTTTGTAGAAATTTAATGGTCAGACTGCGCCGTGTGAGCTTTTCAGTTGCATTTGTTTGCTGCATTTGGTCCATCTCTTCCTGCTCCGCTTCTTCTCTATTCTTCCCTCTGCCACTATAACACTCCATCCCTTCCCGGGTATGGCACATCAATCACATCGGATACATATAAAGAGTATGTTTACTCCGCCCAATCTGTCCCTTTGCATCCCCAAACATCTTCTTTTCTTCCTCCTCACCCCTCCTTCCTTCCCTCTTCGTTTTCTCCCTCGCATATCTCATCACCCTCAGAGGGTCCAACTACAACACACCCTCTACCTCACCGTCATCTCATCTGTGAACATAAACCAAGATGGCAGACACCAACACCACCACCAACAACAACCTCAAGGAAGAGATCGTTGGAGATAAAATCGTGACCTCTTCTTCTCCTAACCGAAACTCAATCCATATTGTCAATATCGATCAGGATACCACCGCGACCTCTCCTGATCTCTCCGAGAATGGCTTCGACGCCCTCGAGGAAAAGAAAGTCAACAAGTTCAAGTGGGGCAAGAAAAACAAGGATGACAAGCCCAAGGAGGAAAAAGAGCCTCTCCCCAAGGTCACTTACCTGCAGCTCTACCGCTTTGCATCCACCTGGGACTGGACCTGTGTTGCGTAAGCCCTTTACATTTGTTTGTCTCGCTTTGGCTTGGTGGCCTCACTTGCACCCCGGCCCATTGTTGCCTGATTGTGTGGTTCTACATGGTTTCCGAGGGTCCTCTTGTCCATCGTGAGGGCTGTCGACTGTTATGCGTGTCCATGCATGCCTTCCACATAACTCACTGAAAGCAGCGTGTCTTTGTTTATCGGAACAAGGTTGGATTGAGTCGGCGTTTGTTTACCTTTCGATGCATAAACTAACGTTCCCATCGATGCATATCTTTTCTACTATGGTCACAACCTGGCAGCCTTGGTACCATCTGTTCGGCTGTCAATGGTGTTGGCCAACCCATGGTGGCAGTGCTGATGGGCGATGTCATCACCACCCTAACTAAACACTTCGATGACCCCCTGGAAGCCGCAAGAGGAGTTCGCGTCCTTGTCATCAAGTTCACAGTCCTAGGAGCCATCGCCTTTGTTGCCGCCTATGGTCAGATGTGCTTCTGGACTCTGTCTGCTGAGAACCAGTCCAAGCGCATCCGAGAGAAGTACCTCCATGCAATTCTGCGTCAAGACATCTCGTGGCATGACATTGGAAAGAAGTCCGAGTCTCTCAACTCACGTCTCAGTGCCGATACCCAGCTTATCTTTGACGGTCTTGCTGACAAGGTCGGCTTAACCGTCATGAGCTTTGTTACTTTCATTGCTGGATTCGTCATTGCCTTCACTAGTGGCTGGCGCATGTCTCTTGTTCTTTTGTCTACTGTGCCTTTGATGGTTGGTATGTGTTTTATTTTTCTCACGTATGCTCCGCATAAGAAAAAAAAAAAAAGTGGTCAAAACTAACAAGTGTATGGTTAATCTGCGACTAGTCTGCGGCGCCTTCATGGCCAAGTTCACAACGTCGTCCTCCGTTGAGGGTCAAGGATCATACGCCAAGGCAGGCGGTCTAGCCGAGCAGGCCATTAGTTCCATCCGCACTGTGTATGCTTTCAACGGCCAGAAGCGCGAGCTCCAGAAATTCAGTGGCAACCTTGACTCGGCCTATAAGGAAGGTGTCAAGAAGGCTTGGGCCACTGGTCTCGGAATGGGCTCCTTCATGTTGATCATGTTCCTCGGATACTCTCTCGCCTTCTGGTACGGTTCCCGTCAAGTTCACGAGGGTAAAATGGTGTCCGGCGACGTCTTAACCGTTCTGTTTGGTACCGTCCTCGGTGCCTTCTCTCTCGGTCACCTTACCCCGGGTATTTCTGCGATTGGCAAGGCCCAGGCTGCCGCTTACGCTATTTTCGAGACCATTGACCGCGTCCCAGCAATTGACTCTTCCAGTCCCAACGGTGCCAAACCCGCCAACCTGACTGGCCATATTGTTGTCCGCGATGTCGACTTTGCATACCCATCGCGCCCTGATGTCCCTGTCCTCAAGAACATGAACATCGAGGTCAAGCCTGGTCAGACCGTTGCCTTGGTCGGCCACTCTGGCAGTGGCAAGTCCACCATCGTCGGTCTTGTGGAGCGTTTCTACGACCCCAGTAGCGGATCCATCACTCTTGATGGCATTGAGATCCGCGAGTTTAACGTCCGACACCTGCGCGATAGCATCGGTCTAGTGTCACAGGAGCCCGTCCTCTTCAATGCCACCATCAAGCAGAACATTTTGTACGGTACCCGCAAAGACCAGTCCGAGCCCACCGACAAGGAAATCGAAGCCGCCTGCCGCCTGTCCAACGCCCACGACTTTATCTCCAAGCTTCCCCACAAGTACGACACCATGGTTGGCGAGAAGGGAGCTCTGTTGTCTGGAGGCCAGAAGCAGCGTATCGCCATTGCCCGTGCCCTGATCAAGAACCCTAGCATCCTTCTTTTGGACGAGGCTACCTCTGCATTGGACACCGAGTCTGAGCGTATCGTACAGGCTGCTCTAGACAATGCCGCTTCTGGACGCTCGACCATTGTTATTGCCCATCGTCTCTCGACCATCATGAACGCGGATCTCATCTATGTCATGGACAAGGGCGTTGTCCTCGAATCTGGAACGCACGAGTCCCTGATGGCCCTTAGTGGTGTCTACAATGATTTCGTCACCAAGCAGCAGCTCAAGTCTGGTGGCACTGACAGCCCTATCGTCGAAGATGACTATGAACCCGAGAAGGCCGCTCCCCATATCAACATTGTCGACACTCTTCCTCACAAGAACAGGAGAAAGACCAGCACGTTCCTCCGTCGTATGTCCTCCCAGCACTCGAACCACTCTGACAGGTCCGATGAGATTGCCCTGACCATTCTCGAGACCGATGAGGAGAAGGAAGAACGCGAGACGAAGGAAGCTGCACGAAAGCTCAAGTTGGCCAAAGCACCCATCGCTCGCACGATGCAATATGTTCGTCATGATATTGGGCTTTGTCTTTTCGGATGCTTCTGTGCCACTATCCAAGGTGCCCTCTTCCCTGGATTCTCCCAGGTCTTTTCTCGTGCTTTGATAACCTTGACGGACCTAGAAAATCCCACCTTTATCAAGGACGCCAACTTCTACGCCCTGATTTTCTTTATCATTGCCTTTGCTGCATTCATTGGATTCGCCGGTGGTAATGTCACCTTCCTCATTGTCGGCGAGCGTATTACTCGCAAGATGCGCTATCTCAGCTATAAGGCTATCCTCAGCCAAGAGATGGCCTTCTTTGACCGTCCCGAGAACTCGACCGGTGCCCTGACCTCTCGCCTGGCCACGGATTCCCAGCAAATGTTCGACATGGTTTCACAGGTGATCATCACTACAGTTGCCTCCCTGGCCACTGTTTCTCTCGGCCTTGGCTTTGCCTTTGCAGCCACCTGGCAGATGACCCTGATCATCCTGGCGGCTGTTCCCGTGATAGGAGTTGGCCAGTACCTCGAAGTGGCTGCACTGACAGGATTCGGAGAAAAGACTCGCAAGGCCTATGAGCGCTCTGGCCAGATTGCCGGCGAGGCCATCGCCAACATCCGCACTGTTGTCTCTCTGGCCAAGGAGGATCGATTCGAGTCTCGCTATGAAGAGGTCACACGTGAGCCCCACAAGTTTGCCACGAACAAAGCTGTCTACGCTTCATTCGGTTACGCCACGTCCCAGGCAGTGTCGTACTGGTCCTACTCGATCGGATTCTACGGAGGTTACCGCTTGGTGGAGGCTGGCATCATCAGCTGGACCCAGATGTTTGACTGTATGTTCGGCGTCGTATTTATGGCAGTATCTCTAGGTCAAATCACGGCCGAGTTGCCCAAGTTCGTCAAGGGCAAACAGTCCGCCATCAACGTTTACGAGCTCTTTGACAAGGACACTACCATCGATGCTGACCGCGACGGCATTAAGCTCGACTCTGTCAAGGAATCATTGGCGCTGCAGAAAGTCGACTTCCACTACCCGACTCGCCCCGACGTTCAGATCTTCAAGAGTGTGGACATCAAAGTCAGACCTGGTCAGACCGTTGCCCTGGTGGGCCCTTCTGGATGCGGAAAGTCGACTGTGATTGCCCTACTTGAGCGCTGGTACGAGGCCGATGGCGGCAAGGTTGTCGTAGACGGACATGACATTCGCGATCTGCAGCTGAACAACATTCGTGATCATATGGCCTTGGTTGGACAAGAGCCAGTGCTGTTTGATTTGTCGATCAAGGATAACATCTTGTACGGACTTCCCGATGGCGAGGGAACCATGGAGCAGGTCGAGGAAGCCGCCAAGTTCGCCAACATCCACAACTTTGTCATCTCGCTTCCCAACGGATACGACACTTCGGTTGGTGACAAGGGATCGCAGTTGTCTGGAGGTCAAAAGCAGCGTATTGCTATTGCTCGTGCCTTGATCCGCAACCCCAAGGTTCTGTTGTTGGATGAGGCGACTTCAGCTTTGGATTCCGAATCTGAGAAGCTTGTGCAGGAGGCATTGGATAAAGCACGCTACGGTCGCACCACCATCGTGATTGCGCATCGTCTCAGCACCATTCAGGACGCGGACTTGATTCTGGTGGTTAAGGACGGCGCGATTGTTGAGTCGGGTCGCCACTACGAGTTGATTGAAGTCGGCGGTGTTTATGCCGAGCTGTGCAAGAAACAGAATCTGTGATTTTTTTGTAGTTTTTGTTCCTCTCGCCCCCAACAAGTAGAACCGCGTTAATTCGTTCCCCCCCCCCCCTTTATTTACTCGTTCATAGAGCAACCTTAGATACTACATTTAATACTTCCCATTAAAAAAATGGGTTGGACACTTTCAACGCCCACATGGTAATGCCCAGCGTATCATGGATCAAGTTATGCCTTCTCTCGGTCAAATAACACGTGACGGGCAGAACTCTCAACCAGAGATATGCTCTACTCTTCTATTCGCGATGCTAATCAGAGCGGAAATCAACAGCGAACAATAGGCACACAGCAACAGCATAGATCACCCAATCGACAGGCAAACAAAGTATCTTGCAGTCGTTGTGTATGATGACGGAATTGAGGAAATAGACTTTGATCATCAACGCAATTACACAATATACTATAAAAATAAATGCCAAAGCCAACGGCCGTCAGGCGCAAGGCCAACGGCCGCCCCCCAGAGGCCGGAGGCCGACCAGCCCTCCCCCGAAGGGGGCCAGAAGCCAACGGCTGATGTGTTCCTTGCGCGCGCGTCGCACTTGACAAGCCGGAGCCCCTCAAAACGGCCCCAGAAGGCTGACGGGATGGTCAAAAAGTTTATTCCATTTTTCTGTCTTCCCCTTGCTATTCCTTCCCCTTGCTATTCCTTCCCCTTGCTATTACTTCCCCTTGCTTTCCCCTGCTCTCGCTCTTCCCTGCTTTCGCTCTTCCCTGCCCTCACGTTTTCCTGCCCTCGCGTTCCCTGCCCTCACTTTTCCCTACCCTTACTTCCCCCTACCCTTACTCACGTTGGGCATCTTTTTTCCAGCTCCGCCTTGGGGTTGTCCCCTTTGCTTTTCCTTGCCCTTCGCTGATCCCTTGCCCTTTTCTTTTGGCCTGCCTTGGCGCTTGCCCTGCCCTCGCTCTCTTAGGGCCATTTTTTTCGAACCC
>KN042416.1:4539283-4563760 GCA_000739165.1 Podila verticillata NRRL 6337 | reverse complement strand
GCCCTCACGTTTCCTGCCCTCGCGTTTCCCTGCCCTCACTTTTCCCTACCCTTTCTTCCCCTACCCTTACTCACGTTGGCCATCTTTTTCCAGCTCGCCTTGGTGTTGTCCCTTGCTTTTCCTTGCCTTCGCTGTTCCCTGCCTTTTCTTTTGCCTGCCCTTGCGCTTCCCTGCCCTCGCTCTCTTAGGCCATTTTTTCGTACCTCGTCTTGGTGTTGTCTCTTGCTCTTCCCTGCCCTCGCTTTCCTTGCCCTTCCTTTTCCCTGCTTTTCTGTTCCCTGCCCTTGCTTTTACCCTAAAAAAGAATGGTGCTCTCCTGATTTGTGTTCTCTCTCCATGCCCAAATGATAACTTTGGAATGCCACTGATTTGTTCTGTCTCTCCTGGATTTTTCATTCCTGTCTCAGACACTCAGTGGAAAAGGCGAACTCCTTAGTGTGTCATCCCATATCTCATTTCTACCCTAAAGGCCAGCACTCCAACACGGTTAAAAGGTTGCTCTCTCCCCGCCTTTGTCCCGAACAACAACTTTCTCTTCTTCATCGTCTCACTCCTCCATCAAACTCAGTTACTACAAAACAAAAACTACACTCTCCTTCACATACAATGCATTCCTTCTCGACTCTGATCTTCACCGCAGCTGCCATACTTTCATCAAAGCTCATTGCCGCAGCTAGCCCCGACAACACAGTCGTCGTTGATGGTCCGGACAAGTATTGTGTGATAGTGCCTCGCGACCCACATACCAATGTCGGTGATAGTGAGCATCTTGGCGGTATGATAACCTATTGTAGTGCGAGTGCTCAACCAGTGACTTGCAAGGCCTTCTCTCTCCTGATTTCTGGTCGAATGTAGCCTACATCACAGGACAAGGCGCCAATGGGCAAAGATATGCCCAGCTTACTGGCTGCATCCGTCCTGAAACGCTCGACCGTATCAATCCTAGTGATGCTGGCGGACAATATGATTCGAGTGGGGGTGCTGGTGGCCAAGGAAACCCAGAAGGCTCCGTGTGTGTTGGATACAACCATTATGTCGAGCTTCTTGAACCAGCCGGCCCGAGATTATGTATTAGGTGCTGTGACGACCCTGAAGATTGCCCCACCAACAAAGACACAGATGGCTGCCCGGGTGTCATTCCGGGAAATTATTTTAATTGTGGCTAGAATAAACCATTTTATCATAAAGGGAGCAGAATGAGCACAACAAACGTTAATGATATCATGTTCCTGTTTCGGTAATGAAATATGTACTAAAGATTGTCACTTTTGCGATTTGAAGAGGCCAAGAGTAAATTTACTTTGGCAAGGTGAAAATTTATTTTGACCATCAGAGGGTGGGCAGATTGACGGCTGAGGCAAGTTGGAAGGATGCTGGTGCCACCGCGGAAGTCACATTTCGGAAGGAGGATGGTGTCGCCCAAGCAAAGGTCAAATGAACTTTCAAGACAATCAAGGACTGAGGCTTCTCAGTTTAAAGCCCAACTTCTGCACCTCTTGAGCATCAAAGGCACGATGCTTGTCTAACATACTATAAAGATAAGTCAAGAGCTGATCCTAAATCTCGTGATTCTCTATCTTTATCTCTCTTCTCTCTCCTCTCTCCTTCACATACACGCAGACGCTCAAAGCGGACCTTATGTGGATGGCCGATAAGTAGTGGAAAGGAAGAGAAAAAGCAATCCAGAGGTAGACAAGGTAGAGAAAGGAGGCAACGAGAGAAGCATGAAGAATGGAAGGCGAGATAAGATGAAGAAAAGAAAGACAGGGAGCGCCAAGAAGAGAAAGAGAAGAGTGTGAAGGAGCATTAAGGCTAGTGGACGAAATGATAGAGGGAACAGGTGGCGGACCAAATGCTAGGGTTAAAAGATCATGCGGAGGACTTGTTGTAGTAGGAAGAGTAGGCGAAGAAAATGTTGGAGATGGACGATGGAAAGAAGACTGAGCAGACAAGAAAACATGGCAGAGCACGGAAGTGAAGTGTGTGGGCGGTGGAGGAACTGCAAGAGTGGTAGCGAAAAGAGAGGCCGTGGATCTGGAGTGATTGATGGGTAGAGTGTGCGTATGGTGCTGATTGTATGAGGATGGACGAGTGATAGCGAGAGACTATCACTGACAAATGGAGAGAGGTGGCGAGCAGACACGTGAGGGATTAGGGTTGAAATGTGATAGAAAAGCAAACTGGACAATGATGTATGATAAGTAGAAAATAGGAGATGAACGGGAGGATCCACTGACTCTCTCTGGCAGGGAAATGCCTCCTTTGTTTCTTCTCTCGACACTGTCAAAAATTATCCAGGGGACACGATATAGTGCAGGGGTATGTGTGAAATAGATGGCGGGTTCTCATGAAGGGTCCAGAGAAAGAAAAGAGTCGTGCGAGTGGGTAGATGAGAAGTGAAGTAGAAAAGAGGTAAGGGCGGGACATGAGAGAAATGCAGTGTTTAATAGTACCCGTTGGTCTGCTAAATGAGTGCGCGCTTCGTATTGAGGCAGTCATTTTTTCTTCCCCCTAGTGAAGCCACGGGCAAATGCTTGTGTCCAACTGTGATCTGCATGTCCAAGAGTCGTGAAACAAAAGGGAGACAGATGGTTAAAGGCTTTCTTTTTTGTTTTTTTCTTCTTCCTCTCTCCTTTCTCAATTCTCTGTCTATCACTTCTCTGTCTATCGCCTCTCCTCTGTTGAATCCATACTACCTCCCAGAAATCTCCCCCGCCCCCACAGGTCTTTGCTCGACACCAACATCGAGTAAGCTTCCTTGGTGGTGCTGAGATAGGAGCCCCAGAATACGTAGGTACACTTAAAGTACTTATGATAATTTGATCCGCCATGTTTGCCAAGGTTTCTGAGTATCAGTTTTCTACATGGTCGAACAAGACTAGAAAACATTTGTATCCAGGGAGTCTTAACGATTGGCGCGTAGTAACAGCATGGACAAGATAGCCATCTTACTCCTTGATCTGCGTACGGATAAAATCAACGTTTGGACCGAAAATGTGATGGCATAAAAAGTGACTGTCGGGTGTTTAAACGAAAATGAGTGGTGGCAAAAACGAGCGGTGGCAAAAATGAGTGGTGGCAGAAAACACAACCGTCATCTGTTTATCAACGCCTTCATCTGTGTCAAAATCAACCTCTCTTTCCTCAATCTGACTCCCATAGCTCACGTTTTCCAAGATCAAAACTGACTCAATACGATCGCTGCTGACGGTGAAATGATGGCACTCAACGCAAGACAACGTCATCGTCGTAATCTACTCGCCTTACCTCTTCCACACCCGTTCACTGGTGAGGACTACGAATGCGGCTTCGCTGTCACTTACCTCCCCGAACTCGTCCTCGTGGCAGCCTCCAATGCCATCCATGAGAAGCCCAAATGGTGAGAAAAGTTCAAGGACGCCGTCATCTCTGCTCGCTAGAAACAAGAGCTGGTCGCTCTTCAAGAGAACAAGATGCCCAACCAGCTGACCGACGGCCAGATCGACTACCTGGTCCAAGAGCTTGAATGATATACCGATCAGCGCCTCTAGCATATCAGGCCAGGGAGCGAGATCCCGATCGAGATTGCCATCGATGGCACACGTCGAGCGGACGGAATGGTTCCACCAGAGATGAGGGAGAGGCTCATGGTATGTGTCAAGAAGCTCATGGACGTTCCTGAGGAGCAAAAGGACTGGCACCCAGGCTCAGACAAGCAAGTCACCCGTCCCTGTTCCTCTACATTGCCGGTCGATCTCTTGCCGTCAAGAACAAGGCCATTCCTGTCCTCGAGTTCTTTGGCAAGAGTGAGTTCATGGAGATGGAAGGTGGTATCAACGAGATGTATTACTCCAAGAGGTTCCAGTGGCTTCCCACGGACTTTACTGTCGACGCCGAGGGCAAGGTTAAACTCGAGTCCTATATCAACAACCTGCACTCAGTTGAGCACAAGGCCATGTACCCGGTCCTGGAAGTGATCCTCACACTGTTTATTCCCAAGTTCGAGGACGTCCTAACGGACATGCGTGCCTACCCCAACAAAGCCAAGCGGCTCTAGGTTAACATTGACGACTAGTACGACCACGAAAACATTTCCGACTTTGGCGATGATGATCAAGCAGACCGGGATTGGCACTGGAGTCGAGTTCCCTTCCCTATCAAAGTGCCCGAGTTTTCTCCGCCAACACAGCCACAACGATATGACCTACGAATAGGGCAGAACTTGCAAGTGATTATCAAGCTGGCCAATATTGAGCTCACGTCCGAGAACCCTAAGTGCACCGGTGGCAGCTGGCACGTGGAGGGCATGGCGAACGAGAACATTGCGGCCTCGCGGATCCACTATTACCACTCGGAGAACATTGCCGAGTCGTAGCTCAACTTTCGGATCTATGTCAAGGAGCCATACTATGAACAGGACGACAATAACGGATGTAGGACCATGTACGGACTCGTGGACTATGAGGCACTGAAAAACCCCTATATGGGATCGTGACTAGAGAGGACCGGTGCATTGCCTTCCCCAACATCTACCAGCACCAAGTCAAGCCGTTCGAGCTGCAGGATGCGTCCAACCCAGGCACGCGCAAGATTCTGGTGTGCTTCCTTGTGAACCCGAGACGACCATCCTATCGACGACGCATGTGCCGCCCCAGCAGAAGGAATGGGTGCCGCCGAGGACGAATCTGATGGAGGATGCGATGCGCAAGCTGCCCCTGGAGCTGGTGGATCAGATCGACAAGCTGGTGGACTGACCCATTGAGATGGAAGAGGCGTGTGCACTCCGTCTGGAGTTGATGACGGAGCGCAAGTTCTTTGTGGACAAAAAGAACAAGGATATGTTTGAGCGCTCGTTCTACCTATGCGAAAATCAATAAACAAACTATGCTCTACATGTGAATGATTGGGAATATTTGCAAGCGCTTGAAAGCAATGAAAGATAGTCTAGAGAGCGTGTGTAGATGCGTGCGTGGAGAGTGGTATCGACTTTCGACCGTATTTCCGTCTCTCTTTAATTTTTTCATAGCGATCATCATTTTGCAGGTCTTGGCGGCGCGTGAGATGGAGAGGGGAAGGACTCAGGGCTTTCGCTTTTAAGAACGTCCAAAAAAGACAAGTGCACAGTAACGCCACGGTGGGACAGACACTGGTAGATACTTTTTTCTTCCTTTTTGGTAGGCCTTGCCAGTGTTGGTGTGCATTGACGAGAGCACTCCTATGAGAAGGCTGAGAAACCGGCTTTTTGCAGGACGGGGAATAAAAGGCTGGGCAAGAGGGTGTCGACACAAAGGGGCTGTTTGTTGTGAGCTGCTTATGCTCTTCGGGTATTTTCAAAGGTTCATCTCTTTGCCGGTCCATCCAGACACAGAAATTTTCCTTATTGGGACAGGGCCATTCGAGCCAAGAAATAACAAGGTTCCTTGAATGTGCAGCAAACACGTTGCTCTCTCTCTCTCCCCCTATCCTTTGTGGCGAGAGAGAGAGAGGATGGAAGCCTATCTCCATTAAAGTTCCCCTCGAAATTCATTTTTTGTCCAACGGTGAACAGAGAGGGAGGAAGGATGAAAAGTACCAAATCGAGTCAATCACAGCAACAACAGAGTTTGCCGAGCATTGCTCTCTTTTCTTAATCTCCCTCTTCCTGGACTTGAGCAAGACACCAATTGGCACCATTTGCCGTATAAATACCTTTCTGCCTTCATCTTTTTTTTTTCTGTTCTTTGTCCCTGTCATCCATAACTATCCCTCACATTGAACCTGCATATCCATTGATAATAGTGGTGTGTTCCAACTACTCCACGCCTCATCCTCTTCTTCTTTTCTTCCTTCCCTTTAAGTAACATCCGCCGCCTTCCATTCTCGACACACTCTCATCCAATCCATCCCATCCATCTCACCTCTTACCCCTGTTCACTGCCACTTCCCCTCATCTGTGAACATCTTTCCAGATGTCTACCGACAGCAACAACAACAGCCTCAAGGAAGAGATCAAACTTGAAAAGGCAGAGGTCCCTCCCCCCTCTAGCCCCGACTCGTCCCACATTGTCACCATCGACCAGGATGTCACCACCACCACCAACTCTCCTTCCTCCATAGACCCCTCGATGGAGGACAAGAAGGGCAAAAAGTCCAAGAAGAACAATAAGAACAAGGACGGATCAGACAAGGAAAAAAATGAACCCGTCGACAAGATCTCATACTTTCAGCTGTATCGTTTTGCTTCCAGCTGGGACTGGTTCTGTGTTATGTAAGTCGTCTTTCTTCTTTCGCACAGCACGACATTCCGAGGTGCATGCACACATGTTTGATCCACAGAGTATGGGAGTACGGGGAACATGGGACGGAAGGAAGCATTTTGCTATTTGGACATCGATTGTTGGATATATCTATTTGGCAATGTCCCTTTGTCCCTCCCACTTGCAACGATCCGTCAACACATCGCCATATCAACACGCTCAAAGCGGCGTATCTATGTTTGTTTCTCACATGGACGTGACATTGCAAATCACAAACAAGTACACTTTGCTGTTTGATCAAACATACTGACCTCCACTTCCCACTCATCTTCCCTACTTTCTTCGCAACACTAGCTTTGGCACCATCTGTGCGATCGCCAATGGTATCGGGCAGCCTCTGGTGGCGTTGTTGATGGGCGACGTTGTCAATACGTTGACAACCAACGTTAACGACCCCATTAATTCCGTCCATGATGTCCGCATCCTCGTCATCAAGTTCACCGTCGTGGGAGCCATCGCCTTCTTTGCCGCCTACGGCCAAATGTGCTTCTTCACCATGTCGGCCGAAAATCAGTCGAAGCGCATCCGTGAAAAGTACTTGCACGCCGTACTGCGTCAAGACATCTCCTGGCACGATATCGGAAAGAAATCCGAGTCCCTCAACTCGCGTCTGAGCGCCGACACGCAGCTAATCTTTGACGGCATGGCAGACAAGATTGGATTGATTGTGATGAGTCTGTCCACCTTTGTCGCTGGTTTTGTCATTGCCTTCACCCACGGATGGCGCATGTCGCTCGTTCTTCTGACAACTGTGCCACTGATGGCTGGTAAGTATCTTGTTTCTATAATCACATACCTAAAGGATGGAGTGGTAAGCTGACTCTGACTGCTCCTAAATAATATCCTTGTTTCCCATAGTCTGCGGTGCTCTCATGGCCAAGTACACCACTGAATCGTCTGCTGAAGGTCAGGGTTCCTACGCCCAGGCCGGTGGTCTCGCCGAGCAAGCCATTGGCTCCATCCGCACAGTGTTTGCTTTCAACGGTCAGAAGCGCGAGCTTCAGAAATTCAGTGATAATCTCGACTCTGCCTACAAGGACGGTGTCAAGAAGGCTTGGGCCACTGGTCTTGGAATGGGCTCCTTCATGTTGATCATGTTCCTCGGATACTCTCTCGCCTTCTGGTATGGTTCCCATCAAGTCCAGAAGGGTCTCATGGACTCTGGCGCCGTCTTGACCGTTCTCTTTGGCACCATCATCGGCGCCTTCTCCCTTGGCAACCTCGCTCCTGGCATTTCGGCGATTGGCAAGGCTCAAGCTGCCGCCTATTCCATTTTCGAAACCATCGACCGTGTTCCTGCCATCGACTCTTCCAACCCCAGCGGAGCCAAACCCGCCAACTTGACCGGACATATTGTTGTCCGTGATGTCAACTTCTCTTACCCTTCGCGCCCTGACGTCCCCATCCTCAAAAACATGAACATCGAGGTCAAGCCGGGTCAGACCGTTGCCTTGGTCGGCCACTCTGGCAGCGGCAAGTCTACTATCATTGGACTCGTTGAGCGCTTCTACGACCCTAGCAGTGGCTCGATCACTTTGGATGGTACCGAGATCTGCGACTTTAACGTCCGATACCTCCGCGACAGCATCGGTCTTGTGTCCCAAGAGCCTGTTCTCTTCAACGCCTCCATCAAGCAGAACATTTTGTACGGTACCCGCAAAGACCAGTCCGAGCCCACCGACAAGGAAATCGAAGTCGCCTGTCGCTTGTCCAACGCTCACGACTTTATCTCCAAGCTTCCCCACAAGTACGACACCATGGTTGGCGAGAAGGGCGCTCTGTTGTCTGGAGGCCAGAAGCAGCGTATCGCCATTGCCCGTGCCCTGATCAAGAACCCTAGCATTCTTCTTCTGGACGAGGCTACCTCTGCATTGGACACCGAGTCTGAGCGTATCGTACAGGCTGCTCTAGACAATGCCGCTTCTGGACGATCGACCATTGTTATTGCCCATCGTCTCTCGACCATCATGAACGCGGATCTCATCTATGTCATGGACAAGGGCGTTGTCCTCGAATCTGGAACGCACGAGTCCCTAATGTCTCTTGGCGGTGTCTATAATGATTTCGTCACCAAGCAGCAGCTCAAGTCTGGTGGCACTGACAGCCCTATCGTCGAAGATGACTATGAACCCGAGAAGGCCGCTCCCCATATCAACATTGTCGACACTCCTCCTCACAAGAATACGAGAAAGACCAGCACGTTCCTCCGTCGTATGTCCTCCCAACACTCGAACCACTCTGACAGGTTCGATGAGATTGCCCTGACCATTCCCGAGACCGACGAAGAAAAGATTGCCCGTGAGAAGAAGGAGGCCGCTCGCAAGCTGAAGTTGGCCAAGGCGCCCATTGCTCGCACACTCCAGTACGTTCGCCAGGATTGGGCCCTCTGTCTTGTCGGCTGTTTCTTTGCTATTATCCAAGGCGCCCTCTTTCCCGGATTCTCTCAGGTCTTTTCGCGCGCCTTGACGACCTTGACCGAAAAGGACAGCCCGGACTTCATTCCAAACGCCAACCACTACTCGCTTATCTTCCTGTTCATCGCCTTCGTCGGCTTTGCAGGCTTCGCCGGTGGTATGGTCACCTTCCTCATTGTCGGCGAGCGTGTGACCCGTAAGATGCGCTATCTCAGCTACCGCGCCATCTTGAGCCAGGAGATGGCCTTCTTTGACCGTCCCGAGAACTCGACCGGCGCACTGACCTCGCGTCTGGCCACGGACTCTCAGCAGATGTTTGACATGGTCTCTCAGGTCATCCTCACCTCCATCGCCTGCATCTCGACCATCTCGTGCGGTCTTGGCTTTGCATTTGCGGCCACCTGGCAAATGACCTTGATCATCCTCGCAGCTGTCCCCGTCATCGGTCTGGGCCAGTACCTGGAGATCGCGGCTTTGACTGGATTCGGAGAAAAGACACGAAAGGCCTACGAGCACTCTGGCCAAGTCGCCGGAGAGGCCATCGCCAACATCCGCACTGTTGTCTCGCTGGCCAAGGAGGATCGATTCGAGCAGCGCTACGAGGAGGTCACCCGCCAGCCCCACCGGTACGCGATGAACAAAGCAATCTACGCCTCGTTCGGGTTCGCCATGTCCCAGGCAGTGTCGTACTGGTCCTACTCGATCGGTTTCTACGGCGGTTACCGCCTCGTGGAGGCCGGGATCATCAGCTGGAAGCAAATGTTCAACTGCATGTTCGGCATTGTATTCATGGCCATGTCGCTGGGCCACATCACGGCCGAGCTGCCCAAGTACGCCAAGGGCAAGCAGTCCGCCATCAACATTTACGAGCTCTTTGACAAGGACACTACCATCGATGCTGACCGCGATGGCATCAAGCTTGATTCGATCCAGGGCTCACTGGCGCTTCAGAAGGTCGACTTCAACTACCCCACCCGTCCCAATATCCAAATCTTCCATGGTGTCGATATCAAAGTCAAGCCTTCGCAGACGGTTGCCCTGGTGGGTCCATCTGGTTGCGGAAAGTCGACTGTGATTGCCCTGCTTGAGCGCTGGTACGAGACGGACGGTGGCAAGGTTGCTGTGGACGAACATGATATTCGGGATTTGCAACTGAACAACATTCGTGATCATATGGCATTGGTTGGCCAAGAGCCCGTGCTATTCGATATGTCGGTTAAGGATAACATCTTGTACGGACTTCCCGATGGCGAGGGAACCATGGAGCAGGTCGAGGAAGCCGCCAAGCTCGCCAACATCCACAACTTTGTCATCTCGCTTCCCAACGGATACGACACTTCGGTTGGTGACAAGGGATCGCAGTTGTCTGGAGGCCAGAAGCAGCGTATTGCTATTGCTCGTGCCTTGATCCGCAACCCCAAGGTTCTGTTGTTGGATGAGGCAACTTCGGCTCTGGATTCCGAATCTGAGAAGCTTGTGCAGGAGGCATTGGACAAAGCGCGGTATGGTCGCACCACCATCGTGATTGCGCATCGTCTCAGCACCATTCAGGACGCGGACCTAATTCTGGTGGTCAAAGATGGACAGATCGTCGAGTCTGGGCGCCACTACGAGCTGGTGGGGCTGGGAGGCGTGTATGCCGAGCTTTGCAAGAAGCAGAACTTGTAGTTAATTAGATATATTTGGACATTTCTTACATCATATCGAATACATACTCTACAACATTTTCATGAATTAAACCGGGTTGCCAAGGCTCTTTTCCGTAGTTGTTTGCTAAATTGGAATGAAAGAGATATTGGCAGTGCTTGGTGCTTTGCTTATTTTGTGCAAATGCAGCAATGGAAACTTCGATTTTAAGGTTCGTCTGCAGAAACGACCGCAATGGGATCAATTCAAATTTGGGCGCAACAAGGACAAAAAAGTGTTAGTTTGTCAGCCTCATGCATGCAATTTGTTTCCATTTGCTGGGCGAAGCATCGCACGAGGGCTAGACGGTGTTTGGCACTGTTTGAAATGAGTGCACGATGCAAACCTCAGTGAATTCGCACCTTTTCTTTACATTTTTTTCCCTGCAACTTGAATCCTGTCTTTTCCACATCCACACTTGTCCACTCTCCTTACCATCCATTCCACACAATGGCTTCCTTGGACAACTCAGGTCCAGCCGTCTTCCAGCAATTCCTAACCGAGGACGGTGAGCCTCTGAAGAGTGTAAAGATGTGTTCGATCTTGCCATATGGTGATCTTGGTGTCCTCTGGAACGACGTCCAAGACACCTTTGTTAGCGTCCATTATCTGGGCGATAAGAAAGGAGAGCGGTTATTCTTCGAAATGAGCAACGGCGAAACTGGACTGTAAGAACCAGGAAGCCTGATTCTAGCCATACACTTTCACATTGATAATTAAGATTAACCACATTATATCGTCCATAGCACTACATCCGCCTGGCTGAAATACTCATCACACCCCTTCACAGTGGACCTGAGGCACCCTTTCACACAGGGTGAAATAGACAGTGGATTTACTGCTCGTTTCGAACTTGGAGCTCGGAACAAATGGTATCTTGAAGAGTAATCTAACTATCTAACTTATAAACTATTTCTCAAATCCGTAGCCTTAATTCCAACCATGCGCTGCTACTTGCCGATTTTGCTCTCTGCTTTTGCATTTGGACTTGTGACTGCTAGTTGCAGTGACACAACGATCCCTATGTGTTGCAAGTCGTTCAATCCGCACGACAGTAAAGCCACTATGAAAATTTTGGGAGAGGGATCTAAAGCGCCCATGGGCGATTTTGGCAATGGCTGCGCTCATGCAATCGATGCTAGGTGTCCACCGTCGAAGACATTAGAGAACTGCCGATACTTTACTAAATTAATTGGTATCGCGGGAGGACGTGTCATGGTGACACCAGCTTGAAATAAACGCGATCTTTCGGTCGCAATTGTGCGCTACTTTTAAGCGAGTAGAGCACTGATATATGGACCAATATTTCTATTAGAAAGCGTATGTGTGAGAGAGGGAATGAAGATTTCGCCAAGTGCATTTCCATGGTTCAAAATTAATCACTCGAGAGTGTCCTTGGAAAGCACTCAGACGCTAGGGGATAGGGAGGAGTATTTGCTCTTCTTCACCGTAATTCTGGTGGTGCTGGTGAAAGAAGCGGGAGTAAGAGCCTGGGAATGGGTTTCTTCAGAACTTATCTCAAGTTGTCTGTGAACTTTTCTGCAGTAAAGAAGAGAGGAAGAGTCGACATCGAGGGGCAGAACGCTCCGCTGCCACATGTTAGTCATCATTCTATTTGGACACAACACTTTGCTTGCTGCGCTTTTCACACTTTGATCTAACTCCCCCCTATTTCCAATCCCTGGCCTTTCCCGTCCCCGGACCTTTTCCATCCTTTGGTATCTCATCCCATGATGTTTCCCATCCCTTGCTTTCTCGCCTCTAAATTCTTCTCTCACTTGTCTTTCTCCTGGATATTTTTTTGAGACTAGTGGTACTCGCGGCTCTGCTCGCGGCTGGGGGTTTTTTTCTCTCTCTTCTATGTTCTCTTCATTACATTATCCCTGTCTCAGCCAAGTGTCTCTGGGTACACCAAATTTGTTTCACCGAAAAGGCGGGATCCACATTCGACTGTTTCAGCTCCTCCTCTACCAATTCGACCACGAACAGCTCCTCCGTACGTCAATAAGCACCCTCGTAATGCATCTGCAGACTGCAGAAGGCCTTATCCATGAAGTCGGCTTAACTATCGCTTGTAAAATATACGTTGTCGCCTTGGAGCCGGTTGGCCAATACCATGCGGTCGAGTAGATGAACCACGTCGCTGGTCCTGTCGTCGTCCAGGAGGTAACGTACCTTTCGCACAGGTCAATCGTTACTAGATCAATCGCCGAATCGAGCGCCTTGACCAGCTTCATCTGATTGGCGCGAGAGTCGGCGTGATGGGCTTAGAAAGCTCGCGGACAACATTAACCGAAAGTCGTGTCCTACTTACGAGCTTACGACGCTTAGCATCTGGAAGAGTGCAGTCGGAGATATCGATAAAGTCCAATAATATGTCCTCAACGTCTTGGTCATCAACCGAAGGGAACTGCATGATCCTGTGTAACTTAGTGCGCTTGCCAACTACCGGGCACACGTTATCTGCATCCTGCAACGATAGCGACGTTCCAAGTACTGCCAATGTTGCACAGAGAGGCGTGAGAAACGCGCGGCTCTATCTCTCCTTGAGCCGCCCTTGCTGTAGGAGATTTTATCCGTTATGTATGTCGCAGTTGGTGGGGTAAATTCTCTGAGTAAAATGTGGCTTTCTGCGATCTGGGCCACGACGAAAGCGACCACCAGCTCCTGTCGTTGCTGATTAAGACTGACCACCCGCTTGTCGTGCGTAATATTCAGCATGATTTCTGATCGTCCTGGATTCAAACACACGCATGTTATCGACCAATGGGCCATTGTCACGACACCTCCATTAGTCTGCTCGCGGAAGAACAGCTCCAGTGTGAGTTGGGAATTATTGTTAAAAGAAGCTGTAGGAATAGCAATCGGGCATGAAATTCAAGCTCTACACACTCTCCTGCAAGTCCTTTCAGGCGTGAGTCGTTATCCATCCGTCGTGTCCATGATCTGGTTGACGCAAGCGCGTGACACATCTGTTCAACTTCCTTTGCAAATATAGAAAGTTCCGATCCTTAAAGTCTGGATAACCTCGGCTGCACGGGTTTGAACACAACGAACTTTTTTCATGCCAGCTGGATCACCGTCGCACGCTTTCCGGAACCTGAACGACCAACCATGGACCTCGCGCTGAGGCCATTTTTCTTGCCAATGTCACTCTCGACAATCTCACACAGCATTCTGTTATCACCCGACGTCTGTTCCATGTCCAGCACCATTCCTAGGATCGAAAGATTCATATTATTCGCCGTGGTAGCATATGGCAGGACTTTCTTGTAGAATGGTCCTAGCATTTTTCCATCTGGGCGATTTCAACCTCCACTGCATCGAGAAAAAGCCAGGACTGGTATCGAGTTACATCCCCAATTATTAGTGCCAGTTCATGCTCGGCACTGTCATATGGAGCAGCTCTCTTTGGGATAGGCGTTGCTGAGGTGTCAAAAAACGGTAGAAGAACGAACATGTCTTTAGCGAGCGAAGACGTGGTATGCAAGGAGAAAACAAAACACTGCCATTGCACACCAAAGAGCAGCGTGCCAGCACGAAATTGATATGAAAGGAAGTCAAAGCATGGACTATAACGACACAATTGGGAGTGTGATTAAGGAAATTATAATGATCAAGCTTATGAGCAAGTAGTCAAAGAAAGCAACAGTGTGTTTAGCATTGCCTGCCGAGGATCGTTGGACGATGATGTGAACTGTCTCCTCTGGAAGTTCCTCGGAAAACACCTTGAAAGGAAGTGTCGTCGGGCCGAGTTTCTTCATGCTGCTAGTGATATTGTTAAGTAATTGGGACTGAGAAACACTGGAAGGTGAGCTTGTCCGCAGCAACATCGTTGGACTGTTTATTCTTCGCTATCCTGTTTTGGAAACAAATTTGCCACCATTGTCCTTTTTTCCCACGCTTCAAAATTTATTCATCGGCTTCCCTCCCTCTTCTCTTCTCTCCACTCCTTCACTCCTTACCCTCTTCACACACACACACACTTCTCATCCCAATCCGAAACCTCACCCATACCTACATCCATCTGTCTTCTTTCTTCTCAATTTTCACATCAAAAGCCAATCAAAAACCAGTCCACGAGGCCTTCTTCAATCACAGAGGTATGTCCATCTGCGCCGCCCCCAAGATGGACGTCGCCGCAAGTCGTACTCTCTCTCTCTCTGCCGTCGAGACACCCAAAGGCAGCCGGCCCTGTATCATGTCCCGTCTGTCGCACGATGGCTTCTGAAGGAAGCAACACCATGCAACCTTCCTCGCCTACGCATTCAGCTTCACCATTCAAGAAACCAGCATCACCGCCAAGCCGCCCACCTCGGCATTCGACACACGCCTCCTTACCGTTTGAATTCACCATAATGACGGACAACAATGCACCCATCCTGACGACACCATTGCACTTCGGAAGCTTTATGAGCCTGAGGCACCTCTGCCCTCGCCGCAACATTGACGCACCTCGCCTTTGGCCTCCACCGTGCCCACTGTCGCATGGGTACTTATCGACTGCGCCTCCCTGAGTTTTCAAGCAGTCAGCTTTGTTGTGTGACTGCTTTGGTGGTCAGACTTTCGCTCTCCCCTGCTGTCCACGCTCTTGCTCTTTGGGGAGCTGCTGGTTTGGCAATAAGGGGCGTATACAAGAGTTCCCGAACCTGCCTACCCCAGGCATCTCCTGCGGTGTTTGACGAAGTCTTGGCTACTGGCTAGCAGGACGGATCCACCACCGATGCCGCCGGGTCTTTTGATACGAACAAGACCTAGATCGCAGGCATAAAGTGATTGGCTTTCGGGGATGACCTTTCCTTGTTATGCGCGTTTTTGGCGTTCGTCCTGAGGGTAGGCCTCAGTGCAACCACTCTATTCATTGCGGCTCCACCTTGATCTGCCTTGATCGACCAAGGAGGCAGAATTGAGTGTTGAGTGTGATGGCTAGTCCAGACCGCATAATGGTAAACCTCGAGGAACTCGAAGGAAGCAAGGGAGGCAGAGAAAGCAGCGGAAGCAGAGGAAGCAAGCAAGGCGACAATTATCGAACTTCAACCACAGCCCTCACGACCCTCTACACACTCAGGCAAGGGAACACAAGGCAACAATGTTCGTCAAAGGAAGGAACTCGTCTCGGTCACCGGTCCGTCTAGCGCAGAGTACAGCACGTGAGCAAGGGTCCCTTCCGGCGTCGCATGAGAGAGCAAGTCCGTTCTCGTGCAGAATGTCCATCATACTCCCCCATACTATCCTAAGCCAGAGGCTGTGTGCGAGAGACGAAAGGAGTACTAAGACATCTTCAAACCATTGTGCCTCCTGCTTTGTTTGCCTAATCCCTCAGAATTCAATCGAGCATGTCCAAGAACGACTTTCCTGACGACATCATTGCCTACTACGACGAGGAGTTCGATGAACTCATTGACTACGAAAAGGACGACTCGATGGTGGAAGGCGTCCGCAACCTGAACATCGACGGCGACATGGCCAATGTCATCGTTAAAGGACTGAGCAAGATCAACATCCGTGCAGACATGGTCGAGGACCCATACGGACTCCTCAGCACATCCACCTTCCATGACTTCTTGCTCAAGCCCGAGCTCATCCGTGCCACTGTCGAGAATGGTTTTGAACATCCCTCGGAAGGTAACAATCAACCTGCATTTTGTTCATTATATTTGAGAGATTTAGTTGATGGGTCTCGGTTCTTAATACTTTCATTGTTTCAAACTTTGATACTTTCCAGTTCAGCAGCAGTGCATCCCAAAATCAATGCTTGGCCAGGATACTTTGTGCCAAGCCAAGTCCGGCACTGGCAAGACTGCCGTTTTTGTCCTCTCCACTCTCCAACAGCTCGAACCCGTCTCCGGCCAAGTTTCAGTCATTGTTCTGTGCCACACGCATGAGTTGGCATGCCAGATCAAAGGGGAGTACGTCCGCTTCAGCAAGTACCTGCCCGACATCCGCACCGAAGTGTTCTATGGCGGCAAGCCCATTGCGACGGATAAAGCCATCCTCAAGGAAAAGTGCCGGTGCCCACACGTCGTCGTCGGAACCCCTGGTCGAGTGAAGGCTCTTCTCGAAGAGAACAGCCTCAAGGTCGAGAATGTCCATCACTTTATTCTCGATGAGTGCGACAGGATGCTCGAGAGTGAAGGTATGTATTATCATTGTGGTGTTGGATGATAGTGCAGTGTAAAAAAAAAACCATCGATGTTGGAAACTAACATGACTTGTTTGTATTATGTTTTGAACCCTTCACTAGACATGCGCCGTGACGTTCAGAAGATCTTCAAATCGGCTCCCCGCTCAAAGCAGGTGCTGATGTTCTCGGCCACCATGGATGAGCTGGTCCGCACAAGATGCAAGCGCTACATGGTCGAGCCTCAAGAGGTGTACATCGATCACGAGACAAACATCACTCTCCACGGCCTCAAGCAGTACTACATCGAACTTTCGGAGGCAAAGAAGAACCGCAAGTTGGCCGAGCTTCTGAACAATTTGGAATTCAACCAAGTCTGCGTTTTTGTCAAGTCTGTGGTCCGCGCGCAACAACTCGACCAGCTCTTGAAGGACCACAGCTTCCCATCCGTCGCGATTCACTCCTAGATGGCCCAGGAGACGCGCATGCGGCACTTCCAGGAGGTCAGGGATTTCAAGAAGCGCATTGTGGTCACTACCGACGTGCTCTCTCGCGGCGTGGACGTCTCCCGGATCAATGTTGTGATCAACTATGACTGCCCCCTTGACGCCAACACATATCTCCACCGGGTGGGCCGCGCAGGCCGTTTCGGAACCAAGGCCGTCGCCATTGCATTCGTCTCCGGCAGCGATGACAACGCTGTGCTCAAGAACGTTCAAGATCAACTCGGTATCAAGATGCATGATCTTCCCGACGAGCTGGATGTTGCCGATTACATGAACGAATGATCGAACAGGACGCCAGACCAGCACATGAGGCGTTTTTTATTGCTAGCGAACCAAATTAAGCCATGCACTTCAAATCAACCAAGCGTGTTCAGCCAACTGAGCGAACGAAGCTACCTCAGCGAATAAAGCCAATCAACTCAACCAATCTTTTCAATTCAGCCAAGCGAAAAAATGCTTGCAAGGGGTCGCAAATCATCGCCCAAAATGAATTCTGGAGTGCTTTTGAATTAACTTGTGCTTGTCTTGAACTGTGTTAGTGATGTGTCCATTGTGCATCTGTCTAAACTCCTCAATGTGATACTTTATTATTGGCGGAATAGGTTGTGGGGCACCCCCATGCGTATCAGCTTACAATCGAAACGCGTTCTGTCCGCTTCAATTTTTTTTGTTTTGTTATTCTGCTGACTCAAAACACTTTATGATTGCACTCCGAACACTCCTGTCAATGTCGCCACTTCCTTTCCTACACAGTGACAATGGTTTCTTCCACCAAAAAGCCCCACAACGCCTCTGCAGATTGGACCGGTGGACACGGCGCTCTGACAGAGCAAAACTCTCAAAAAACTGAACAGCCTCTGCAGTTACCAATCACGGAGGCCATGCAGTTGGATGTTTTCGAGGCGCAGGTCGATCAGTAGACTCGAGAGAAAGAGCGCATGGGTAAACGACATGCTTGAAAACAGGAGCAACTGGGGTGTGGATCTCTGAATGTGGTGATGGAGCAGTCTGGGACCAATATCAGAGGACACGGAGGTGGATCAGCAGCTGGGTGTGCACCGGAGCAGGATCCAGTCATCGATGTGGTTGTCAGAGAAGGCCAGCGGCTTGAGCATAGGCCACTGGATAGATTCGATGACTTGCGCAATAGAATCGGGGATGTTGGAGGGTGCTGGATTGCAGAGGTCGTGGAAGTGGACTAAACTTGATCTGCAGAGAATATAATGGACCGAGGCTAGGCCCGCACAAGACAAGAGAGAGGTGTTCAAGGCGAAGGAGGTCCGAGGAACTGAGTGCTGTTGTGTGGCCATGTCCAACATCGAGGCAAAATAGTCCGACACGGAAAAATGATGTGGTCGAAGTTCCAGTGTACGGATTCGATAGCCTCAAGGACTTTCAACTCATCTTGCTGCTGACAAGATATAATTTACTCGCGGACACTCTCTGCGAGGTTTTCGCGTTCCACGGTCGCTATTTGTGCAATGCAACATCCTTAAGAGTTCTTCGAGCGATTATTAAGAGTGAGTCGAAAGTGGCCTGAAGCGTCGCGCCACGATCTGACAATGTGCTCAATAGAGTTTAGCATGCATTTATATTAAGAGATGTTGAGCTCATGCAAGGACGTGTTGACCTGGACTTGTGAAAGAAGTGTTGGTAAAACTCTTAACCTTTAAATCTAATGTCAGCCATTGCAAGGATTTTGAAAAAGTCGTTGTATGGGGAATGATTAAGTCTCCCAGGAGAGAGTCAAGAGGCTCGTTGTTACTGGAACAGACTCGAGTGTATTTGTGGAAGAGAGACTGGCCAAATTCGTAATAGATCGCACTTGGTGAAGAACCGGGGTTGGCTGGTCGGCCCAAAGATAGTCAGCACCGATCCGTGAGGCCAATCGGCCCTGACGGGATTGCTTCTTGCCCTACGAAGGAACGCTATACAAATAAATATTATCCCTTTTGTCAATTGAATTCGTCACACTCCTCACCAAAAAAGCGCTGGTGAAATTTTTTAGCGGTACTATTTGTTTCTATTGTGCTCTACCCTAAACTATATCTGCTGCACCTTAAAAATGAATTTCGCTCTCCTCAAACCCTCAATTTCGCGCTTTCCCTGATCGGGTGCGAAGAGGCGAGTATTTGTTACGAGCATGCAAACGAACTTCATCCCGAGCGCCATCTTCCTCTTCCTCGTTTTCATCTTCCTCTTCTTCTTCACCCTCCTCTACTTCATCTCCTTCGTCCTCGTCACCGCTCTCCTCCTCGTCTTCATCGTCACCGACCTCCTCGTCATCATCAACATCCTCCCCCTCTTCCTCATCTTCTTCATGCTCGGATTCACCATCCCATCCCTCAACGTAAGGGTCATGATAACCCTTCGGAAGGGCTTGGCGGACGTCGTAGAGACGGCCAAGTGGAGTCCCCGAGCAGCATTCGTGGAAGTCGAATTCTCGAATATATCTATCATATCTAATGGTGGTGGCAAAAAACATCAAAATTGCAGTAGGGGATGACGAAATTCATTTTTAATGCCCAGCAATCTTAAAGTTCTCTGCGCATTTTTTGAGCTACACCTTGACGATTTACTGCGCACCTGCGTGTTTTGCTCTTGCTGTAGAGCAATGTCAAATGACAAAAGGGATAATTAATGTTCTCGTCCTTCGAAGCTCAAATACGCGCAGTTGATGTTTGGCATGTGAACATTGTTTGTTTACAGTGTTCGGCGGTATTGCCCGTCTAATGCCTGTGTTTGTTTAGCGATGTCCCTGGTGTTCTAGCCCGCTCGCGGAGACAGACCCTGCTTGAAGATAGCATTCTACACTAAACGCCATGACGGTTTTGTCGTGCAAAAAGTGGTTGGTGAAAAGCAAACCAAAAGGCCTGTTGACTGATCCATAGAGTCTTTAAATGCTCCAAGGAACTTTAAGAAAGCAATGCAAGTTGTTGTTCTGTTATAACTAATAAGTTGATATCATTAACGGTGTGATCCTGTTGCGATACTGCTCTACATGAGGACAAGGAAACCTGATGCAGTGCCTGAGCTCCATTGTCTCTGATTAAGTTGTTCCGCAAGTCTAGAGTGGCTAGAGCTGAGCTGGTCTTGATTCCCTCAGAAAGTGCTAGAGCGCCGTTGTATCTGATCGAGTTACCCCACAAGTCCAAAGTAGTCAAAGCTGAGTTTGCCTTGAGTGCCTTGGACAGAGCCAGAGCTCAATTGTCGCCAATCGAGCTGCACTGCAGGTCCAAAGTGGTCAGAGTCGAGTTGATCTTAAGTGCCTCAGACATTGCCATAGCTCTGTTATCTCCAACTGAGTTGCCCCACAAGTCCAAAGTGGTTGGAGTTGAGTTGACCATGAGTGCCTCAGATAATACCCGAGTTCCCTTGTCTCTGATAAAGTTGTTCCGCAAGTATAAAGTGGTCAGAGTCGAGTTGATCTTGAGAGTCTCAGAAAGTGCCTGAGCACCATTGTTTCCGATCGATTTGTACTCCAAGTACAAAGAGGTCAGAGTCGAATTGGTCTTGAGTGCGTCAAACAGCACCTGAGCTCCGTTCTCTGTGATCAAGTTGCCCTACAAGTCACCCAGAGTTTCTTCAGCCCCTTTATCTGGTGCAGTCCACTTTCCAGAGTCATCTCGAAGCACTCATACTGATAATCCTCTCCAACGGCATCACCAGGATAATACGGTTCTCCGTGCACAATTATACCATGTCCGAGACACAGCTCTTCAAGGTTCGTGAATCGGGAGAGTCATTAGGGGGTGTCAAACCCTGACACTTGCAAAGTTTGATGCGGCCGTATTTTTTTTTGTTGCTGCCGCATTTTATGTGACGCATTTTTCGTGAACCAAAAAAAAAAATGCGTCGCAAAATGTCAGGGTTTGACACCCCCTATTCGTAAGCACGTTTCTAGAGCCGCCTTCCTTTTCGGATGCAGGTTTTTTGGAAGCATCAACTTGTTGTCGTCCATCTAAAAGTTTGGTGGCATCCGACCTCGGGATACGAGTGATCTTGGTCCTTAGCACGTTGAGAGTCGTCTCGCATGGCCACGGATTTAGAGTGCCTTGGTGTGCGTCGATGAAATGCTCGGCACAAAGATATGGAACCCTGCGCTCGTCGTGCTGCGTGTCATCGCTCGTGTTCAAGGCTCTGAGTCTTGGACTTGAGGATAGAATGTGGTGTAAGGTTCTGCTGGAATATTCGGAAATGTTTGTCACTTGAAGTTTTTCCAACGTAACACAGTGTTTAATGTATGTGTGGTGAAATGGACATGAGGTGAGATGGGCGAGTGGTTAGATGGACAGTCTGTGATACTGTCACAGGTTAGTAGATGGTTTTTTTTTTAGGGGAAAAAACCTAAGTATTATGTAGACTTGATTCAAACTGTATGTATCGAAAGAGGAGGGGTGCTCCATGTTCTGTATCAGGACAGATGGATCACAACAAGAAAAGAAAAACGTTGATTCATGTTAAAAGTCGAAAACATTGGATCAATGAATGTTATGAATGTACCTGCGCTTCCAGTAAAGGATAGTGGTTCCTCCATATTACAAGTCTGGACATGCTCCCCGCTGGGACTATAGGTTTGGTGTTGTTGCTGTTGTGTTGGTAGAGATATATTTATTATGTATCCATACGGCAAGTTGTGGTAGAATTATGAGGTAAAGGGTTCTACAAAACTGTCTCTTCTGCTGTGTTGCAGTTTAAACGATATCAAGGGTGTATGTCTTGTTGGATAAGGCTTAGTTGCATCTGTAGCCTCCCTTTTCGCCTGGGCCAGGGTTGTTGCAGCAGTCGCCGAAGCCTTGGACATTTCCGTCGACGCACTGCCAGCCCAGTTTGACTTCGCTGCACCATTCGCCGGCACAGCGCGAAGAAGCGCTCCTGTCGACACAGTAGCAGACGGCGTTGGCATTTGAGGCAAGAGCGAGGATAAGGGCGAAGACGGCGAACTTCATTGTGGCAGGTCCGAGGGCTTGAGTTGTTGCGTGTTATTACAAGTGAGGAACGGTCAGGATCAAACTCTTCGGGAGCTATCCATTTTATATGTATTTTATGTAGCAGTGCCAACAGTCGAAAATTCACTAATAGAGTGAGACTGTGGGGAACACGATACACTATAGAGTTTGGCTGTTGGGAACATGGTATACAATACAGTTAGGCCGTTGGGCATACGGTACACAATAGAGTTGGGCCGTTAGGCCCACGGTACACAATAGCAGATACTAGGCAGTGACGGCGCTGATGATAGTGCTGGAAGGTTAAGAACATGCACGTTGGTGCATGCATGTGAGTGCCAATTTTTCCACTCTCCTTGAACCATTACAGTTTCGATCGTTTGCTACTAGTTACAGAGCCCAGAGAAAATAGCGCAGAGGATTTACACTGACCCGATCCCTATTTATCTACTTGAAACTCGCTTCCTATTGGCCAGATTTGTTGACCTGTTTGACCTGTTTGACCTGCTGTGGATGTAGGCGCAAACTTTATAATGTTTTCTCTCCCTTGTGTCCAGATACCGTTCCAAGAGTAGAGAAACTTTCCTCCATCCATGATCGATTTTTTTTTTTTTTTTTTTTTGGCCCGGCGGTCTTTGTTTTTCGTGTTTGTTCTGTACCGTGCATCGTATTAGGCAGTTTCGGTAGAAGTGTGCTCAATACTGGAGTCTGGATTGAGCACTGCCAAAAATGGCAACGCCAATTTTAGGTCACGTGAAATAAAGCAGTCCAATACAGTGTTCAATACGGGATCTCAATCTGCCCTCGTTACATTCATCCATGCCCATGCCTAACCGCAAGACAAGAACTACTTCGTATTTTGGCGAGGTGTTGGACGCAAGCAAGAGCAAGAGGCTGAATGGCCTTTGCTTAAACCCGACAGCCGGCCCTTATGAAAAAAGACTCTACTACAGCAAGGTGTTTATGGACCCAACGAACACAGGCATCATGAGGACAAGGAGGTCGACATTAGGTAACCTGCTTAAGAACTTCAAGCATGTCGCACTAGATTTTTTTTTAACCTTGTGTACATTGTTTGCCTCTATGGTACCTAGAAGTCAATAAACACACCACGTCAGCCATGAATACGGATGTTGTTTCTAATGGACGATTTCGGTTGTTACAGTTCAATGCCGCCTGCACAAATGCTGACAGTATTTTCTGAGCGATTACATTCCTACGCGACCGCCTGCCTGAAAAAGCTCACCTACGAGACCAGGACTTCCGTTTTAACCTTTCCAGAGACAGTGCTTCGTTCAAGGAGTTGGCAGTTGAGCTTGGATCAGCCGAACCATTGCTACGAGGCATGACAGCCAACTCGCTTTTTTCTGCTTATGAGAGGATTGTCAAGGAGTGGAGGAATTTGGAAGCTTGGCTCAAGGTTGCAACAGATGAACCATGGGGGGATACTCGACTAGCTGAGATGGCGCTGGATCTGGTTCACATTGAGGATCAGATAAAGGAGCGCGAAAGTCGTCAGAAGGCACAGAAAGATGAAGGGAGACATCAAGAGCTGGCCGAGGCAGAGGCTACTAGTAGGCGCACTTTGGCAGCCATGCTAGGTGTTGTGTATTCACCCCGAGTATCTCTATTTGACAGCGATATCTAATTGATCGCAAGTATCTTTAACTGACAGCGATCTACTTGACCGCTGCCATATGTAATTGAACATATCAAACTACTATCTAACTGAACGCAACCCTTAATTCGAATACCTAATAAAAACCTCATCAGGATGTGGTCTGTGGATCCGCATCTTATTCTCATTCTTTCTTTTCCCTTATTTTATTTAAAACGGTTATTATTTTCCACTAGGCATCAGTGGCAATCACACTGAGGCTGACAACGACACGTCAGATATGCTAGAGGACGCCACGGCAGAGGAGGTTGCAAGCATGTCCAATGGTATCACCCTGCCGATCAGAACTAGTTCAGCATGTCCTCCAACCATATCAACAGTAAATACTGTTTCTCAGTCAACATCAGCAGCCATCTCCTCAAACATACAACCTGCTGTACTCTCCCTCACTCCCTCTCCATCGGATGCTGCCCAATCATCTGGACTCAGTCAATTAAAACGACCACTTGATATGCCAGCACCATCTCGAGGGGCCGCCTCAACAAGCGATTCAACAGACACAGACCCATTCTCATCTCCATATCTTGGGAACCCCTTCCCCCCATGTCGGATAATCTATTATTGCACCCACCCACCCACCCCCCCAACCTCCCCCCTGAGCCAGGATCGGACTCCCCCCCATCCCCCAACTCGCACTCGGGGTTGCAAGGCACATAGGCAGGCAGGAAACAAAGAACCCAAAACAAAAGGGCAAGTAGTTTATAAAGACTGTACAGGATGCACGAGGCGAAAGCATCTATGCAACGCACAGACCGTCGGGAACCGAGCCATAAATCAAGCCAATGAGCAAGCAGTACCTCTGGTTGGCGGTCAACCCCAGGGCATAGCATAATCCCAAAGGGAGGATG
>KN042416.1:4487474-4503620 GCA_000739165.1 Podila verticillata NRRL 6337 | reverse complement strand
TTTTTTGCTCCTAGGAGAGAGATCCACTTGTATTTGTACTGTTTGCGAGTGTATCGTAGATAAAAGTCGGGGTCACTCGGACGCGGGGCGGCCTCTCGCAAATGAATAAATCTCTGATACTGTGGATCAAGAAAGTTTACTGTGTCCATTGTCGAACATGAGAAAACAGATGGCATGGGTAGCAAGCGACAATGTTCCCCCCTCCCCAGGGTCGCTGTGCAAGATCAAACACAAAAAAACAGTAGTAAACGTGTGGTCAGGGGCGATGTTTGACAGGAATGTCGACTGTGAAAAGTTGGACGTAGCCGTGGCATCTAAGGCCAAGTTTTATTACATCTGCTCGGTATGGAAGCAAAGGAAAAAATGCGCTGTTATCAATAATGTTCCCAAAATGTATGCATACCCTCATCTTCTACCTGTGTACAGCCCGACCCAGCAAGATGAGCCGCAATTCCTGGTTGCGAACTGGCGTGCACAGTACAATACATATGCGAGCGTTGCTTCACTTCAGTCATTTACAATGGAGTATGCGAATGACAGGTGTTTATTATCTTTTGGATGTAATAAATATATTTATTTACTGCCAATTAGTCGCTATGGAGGCGGATGAGGTTGGCGAGCTTGGCTGGATGCGTCATCTCGAGAGTCTAGCGAAATCGGCATGGAAGCGGCGAGCGACGGGCGTCAGGCGCCAGGGTCAGGAGTGGCGATTGACCGAGGGATGGGCAGTGACCGGGTCAAGCAAAAAAAGGCGTGGCGGTCAGGCTGGAGGCGAAGAAAACCATGTACAAGTTTAACAACTGCAATTTCGAAGCTAGCGTCATCATATCCCGGGTATCGATTCCGCCAAAGATGAACATCGAAATGGGCTCATGCATGCGACAGTCTAAAAGACCATCCGTGGCCCAACAGCCCAACTCTATTTTGTACCGTTTACCAGGAAAAGATACAATGCTTTATTATTTTTCTCATAGCGAGAAAGAAAGAGAAAGACTAGAGATGCAAAGTGGCATAGTTAAGTTGCATACGTCATGCGTGCGGGATGGAACAACGAGCAACGCCGCTCCCAGGCACAATTAGGGCTCAGTTAACTCAAAAGCCCACTTTAATCTGTGTCTTGTCAGGATCTGATAAGGAAGATAGAGCGTGGGAGAAACGAAACGTTCTTAAGAGGGGATGTAGTGAATTGTGAGACGGGAATGTCGAGGATGGAGATGCTATCTCTCTATATACACTAATTTACGATGGGTGTGGGGATCCGGATAGGTCGGAGGACGCATGTAATGCATGTAATTTGAATAGGACTGACACGGAGGATTTGCATGGGGCTAGCACGAGCAAATTTGCATGGTGTTAGCTCGGAGAAATCTGCATGTGTGGCAGTATCTTGAAAGGTCTCGAGAGGAGACACATTCTTTGGATAAGACCCATTCTTGGTTGCGCCTCGGGAGGAGACCCATTTTTGGTTAGGTTTCGGATGTCAGTAGAGCTACAAGAGATAGCGCATTCGAGAGTGGTGAGGGTTGAGTGCTGATAGGTTTTCTTGGCATGTGCATGGTGAGCTTGTTTATGGTTGTGGTCTAAAAACCCGAGCCCAATTCCCACTGAGGGTGATACGCACAAAGGCAAGGTATTTGAGAGCCCTTTTTGCGCCCACCACCAACCGAGGATATGTGAAAGAGAGGGATTTACGTTCTCCATGGCGAATGCAAGTCACCAGCCAACTCTTGCGTAGCATTACAAGTGAACGGCCGATTCTTAGCACGATCGATCATGCAAGTGAAATTGATGTTGTCCTCTCACACGAAAATACGTATAAATACTATCCATAGCTCCCTCAAAACAAAACTTGATCCTTACCTACCTCGCAAGAACCGTCGCGCACACAAGCATCCTCGCAAGAGCCGCCACGCGAACAATACCTCTCACAAGAACCATACGAACGATCTCCCTGCATTCTTGACCAGACCAGACTCTCGTAAGGCTATACATTTTTGAATTCGGCCGATTACACTATAGGCGTAGTAATGATTTTTATTCATAACTGACCTCTTTTCACTCTCTTCCGTCTAAAATTTGAAGAATGATTTTCATAAAGTTGCGTCTTTTGGTTGCGTTGGTGCTCTGTTCCATTGCCTGGAATGCAGATGCTGTATGTTACAGGGCAAATGCCCATGGCCACATGATTACCACGTGGAGTAATTATTGTCCATATCATAAATTTTTGGTTTGGGGAGTTAATTTCTTAAGGATAAATTTGAGATAGACTCCTCACAATTTTCGCTTCTCTCCTTATTTGGACTTCGCTTCCAGGGTGGTTTCTGCGCGTCCCCTATCATTCTTCCCATTGTCTCTGAATAATTCTTGTATTGCTACGACCTCTGAGACGTATTGTTCCTTTTAAGGATCTTTGACTCCGTTTTTGGTCTTTTGAAAAAACCAAAAACATTGACAGTGATTCAAACTTAATGGGATCTAACGATGTTATGCGGACCAAGCGAGAAAATGTTTCTCACTCTCCTTCCTCTCTCCTTCCGCAAGCAATGACCATTTCTGAAGATCATTGTTGTGTACTGTTGTTCTCCAAAGCATACAGTGTGTCGAATGGGTGGTTTGATGTTCTTGACTGCCCTGCGAGCTTTCAGCCACTTGCCCTTTCGATGGAGGATTCGATGTTGATATTCGTCTGGGAATTCAGTGGAGTTGGGGTGGGATGGTGCAGACCTAGTGGCCTTGGAGGAAGCAGTAAGTGTAGGAGATGGTGAAAAAGAACTTTCGTGCGCATTGTTGGTGCGCTTTTTGCGAGGGGCCATAATTTTAATGGAAAGTAGTGAAATTGTGATGAGATCAAAAGGGAGGTTTGGACTGACGGAGATCTGAATAAAATCAATCCTTTTTAGGGTGAGCTCAGATTAAGAACCTTAACTCTCATGCCAAAAATTTATGAAATGCACAATATTATCCAGAGATTCTTCTTTCGGTGCATCGTTCGTCAAAGAACAAAAGCAAATCCTCCGTCAATGTCAACAATGTGATGCCCTGGATATCATTGGCAGATATTGTGCCAACATGAGTTGACAGGCTACGAGAGTGTTGTGTCGTCTTCCGATATAAATTCTAGAAGGATAATGTCAGAGTCACTCTCTGATGGTCTTTGTAGCGTACCCTCAGGGAACGAGATCCATTGCAAAGCGCCTCCACTCCAAAAAAAAAGTACGCATTGTTCACATTGAAGTCTACCAAACATGGACCGCAAGAAAATAAAATGGGCGGGATATGATGCATGTTGTGGGGTACTGTTGCTAAAGTACATTGGCAAGGGGTGCAGTAGCCAATTCCTGTTAGAGTTTCCGACTTTGACTGCAAAGTTGGCCCATGGTGGGCTCAGTCATTGGGTCCTGTCCAATATGATGGTGCAACCCCTTAATTCGTTCTCATGCACCGTTTGATGTGGGTGCTCTTTTGCTTTGCCCATCTCTCTCTCATCATTGCAGTTTGGGTTAGTCCCCTCGGCTAAGGAATGTCCGAGCCGCACCGCGATCTCTGCTGAACGTTTAACCATATCCAAGACCGATCCATTTCTTTTCTGTTCATATTTTCCTCACCATTCCAACCGAGATTGTGTTGCCCATTGCCATTGAACAAGAGAAAAGAAAGAGAAGCGAAGAGGAAACTTGCATCCATCGTCTGTGCAAGAGGAAGCGAAATGAGAGAAAAACAATACACCATTACTCATCTGCAATTACTTTCGCTATTGCCATATTTGCTTAGCTGGATGATAAGGTGTCGTTGACAACGTTCCGGGTCCTTGCTTTTTTTGTTGTCTTTGATCGTCCAATGTTTCAACACTCGCCAGATTTGCTTTAATATGAGATGGCCTTGATCGAGCAGAAAATAAAACACAAGCGAGGGAAGCTCATTGTGCGAATTACTGATCTAGAATGACACTTTCTACATTTTCGCTCTTATTACCATGCTTCATTTTTCTCCTCATTTCCAGCAACGTTGTCATCAATTAAACCTCACTATTTCGATCGAGCACTGATCAGTAGACAGACGTATTTACATGCAAGGACTCTCCATCCATACACATTAGTTGTGCGTAAGCACAACTGCAAGATGACTCCCAGGGCATGAGTGCCTTGTGAATACCGGTGATCCATGTCAATCACTCCAATGGCCAGCTTAACAGCACCAAACCTTAAACGGGTTTGGGTCCAGCAAAAGTTATTTATGAGTTTTTTTTACATCGCATCTCCTTGGCTCCCTATTTGTTTGTGTCCAAGACCAATTTCATCTTTGTTGGGCTTCTTTTCTTCATGTGGCAAAGTGAAACTGGGGTTATTATAGATAGCCAGTTGACTATTCCTGGTCAAATTTGCAAATTTTCAGCTTGAAACATGGCGCCCTCGTCTTCAAGTCTTGGCAAGGACCAGCAAGGAATTCAAAAGAAACAATGAAGCAAGGTCAAACTATACATACAATTTGTGCACGTGATGTTCAGAAAGAAAAGGATGAAAGCTTTTTTTTATTTTATCCATCGGTCCACTTCCACGACCAGAAACAAACGCAGTAGTTAGCCCTAGCTCAGGTACCTTTGTATATACCGTCTCAGCCATCGTGCAGTGCTCTACTCAAGGTAACGGTGGTTTGAACAGTTTTTTTGGTTTATGGATAAATCAACTCCGTCACTCCTCGCCTGGTCTTCCTGCCATGTGAATGAACTCGATCGCAATGGGCCAGGAAGAGAAAAAAAAGGGGGACAGTCCAAGTGTCGACGAAGCACCATGTGCATCAGGCCACCTTGTTCGCTCGGAGATGAGATGAAAGGGGTCCATATTGGTGCCGTCCGTACTGGAATGTTCGGCGAACCTATGTGCCCTCGATTGACCTCTTTTCTTGGCTGTTGACCTCATGGTCATGCGGTCAAGATATGTGATCGCTTCCACGCAGTCGTTTGGAAAAGCGGAAGCACAATGTGAATAGTGCCATCCCAGAGCGAAATAAACATACAGTATTTCGTTGTTGCTTTGACACAGAGACTAAACGTGTTTTAACATAGTCCAAAGCATATGTTAAGGCGGTATTTCTGTGTGTAAGGGCAATTTTGGGGGAGAGGCACTTTGCTTTGCTACGCCCTTTTTGCTCATTGCATATGCCCACATGCATCTCCACAAAAATTGGAGGCCCTTGTTGTGTTTGTTTGTTTGTGTTGTTGCTTTTCTATGTGTGTTCCATTCTCTGTCCTTTTTGGTTAGAAGCACCCAAAGACAAAAAAAATACAGTGGAACTTGGCCCGTCCACTCTATTTCCCCCCAACAGATTAAATACTCGTTCACATCCTTCTTCTGGTTAGTGAGAAGAGTGTGTTCCGACATACAATTTCCCTCTCTGTTCTCTCCCATAATGTCCTAGTGGCCGGTGAGATGCCAGGGGTGGTCGAATGATATATCCTTATTACTATTCAACGCATAGGGCCATTGGATGATTGTGGATGAGGATACATCTCTGCAAAAAACATACAGCGTAAGGAAATATAACAAGGATTGGCCGTTTCTGTGGATGCACAGTATAGAGCACAATGACATGTGTATGTTATACACGCACAGTGAATGACACAAGTATATGTGAGCCAAGCAAAAGTGGGGGAAATATGTGGGTTGAGTAGACGAGGATCTTTTTCCTCGACAGATGTCTTCAACTCCTCCTCCCCCCCCCTCCGCCCCTCCTTGGCTATTCGATAGTTTGAACAGTGCCAATCCAATACCCATTGCCCCACAGATTTAGTTTTCTTTCTTTGCGCTTTGTGGAGTGGATTCAGTTTCGAAGGGTCGGTGTACCCACGGGCACGAGGAAGGAGGGGTCCAAGGCATCCGTTTGTGATGGTTGTCAACGTTCGTCGACACGATAATTTTAGGTTCGTCCTTGGGGGTCTAAAAAAAAGATTCATTTCACGGCTTCATTTTCTCCACAACCCAAAAAAGTGACGATGTGAATACATAATGCCAAGCTGTCGAAGACGAACATGCCTTTCAACGTGAAGGTGTGGGTTGGTGAGTGGGTGAATGGGTGGTGAATGTGGTGGGTTGTCGAATTGTCCGTCTTTTTCTCCTCCTCCTCCTCCCCCTCCTCCTCTTGGTGTTGGGCGCAATACAGGGTAGGTGAAGAGAGAGCATTGGTCAATGGGGTGTGTGTGTGCACATATTTTAAGCTTTCGGTTCATGAAATACAAATGGGAGCAAAAAAAGGGATCGAGCCGAACTGAGTTTGGGCACACGCACACGCGTAATAGAAACGAGAGAAGGAGAGACGATGCGCGTTGCACTCTTGTGTTTGTTGAGGGGAGACGAGCAAAGGGTACACTGGAGTGCAGCGAAAGAGTGCATGTAAAGCGAGGGCAGTGTCTGGAGAAGTGATATCGAGTCGAGTCGAGTCGAGTGGAGAGAGTGAGAGCACAGATCGATGGCGGAAAGGGAATTCAAAGGTCAACGAATGGACGAACGAACGAATGGAAAAAAGCACTATGTTATAAATAACAAACGTCCATTCCCACATTCGCTTCTTCACCTTTCATTGCTCTCTGTCAACTTTTCGTTTTTCTGTTTTGTGCATGCGTTGAACGAACGTCCTTGTTATTATTTGTTGGATACCATCACACACACACACACACACACACACACACACACACACACACACACACACGCACCCCTAGCTCCACTCTATATCACTCTACTCCAATTCTCCACTCATCCATCACTCATCGGCTTCGACACCATATTCTCACACACCGTATTAACCATCCTCTGTACTTCCACACGCTCACTATAGTGCCCATCGGCGCTCCCTCCTCATCCTTGATTCGTCGATCCACTGCAGCCACTCTCCGCTCTATTTTACCACCAAACCGACACCCATTCTTGTCGTCGACAGGTTCCCTCCACAACCCACACCTCGTTCGTTTTTCTCCACTCCTATTCAGTCACTAAAAATCTTCCACCCCTATCCACGTCCCACATCTCCCACAGTCCACCGCCCTTTTTACAAATGGACATTGGCCTATCCATCCGCCAAAAGCGCCTCAAGGCTGGAACAGCCTGCACAAACTGTCGTCGCAAAAAACTACGTTGCACAGGCACTCCCAACTGTGTCCGATGTGTCACCCACAAACTCGACTGCGTCGTCGACGAGGCCCTGTTCCTCAAGACCAACAGCCCCCAGTCCCTCTATGCAAAGACCAATGGTTCCCGACCCCCTCATATCCTCGCCTCCAACTCTTCCTCTCTTTCTTCCATACTGGCGTCCCACCCCTCACATCACATTCAAAGACACCAACAACAACACCAGCAACAGCATTATCGTCCCAGAACACCTGATCACTCCAATAACAACTTCCACCATCCATATGGCTACCAACACCATGACCGCCAACATAGCTCCCTCTCCTCAGCCTCATCTTGCTCGGATGATCTGATGGAGCGAAGACTCTCCATGGATTTTTCCCCAGAACGCCGCATGTCTGCGAGCAGTCGATCAAGCGCTAGTCCTGATCCTTCTCCAGGAACATACAGTAACCACTACTCGAACCCCTTCGCACCGTCTCCATCCTCGCCTTCCAACAGCACCAACACTGTCCGGCAAAGCGTCATTCTCTCAGACCCTCCATCTTCGTCAAAGATCAAGAAGCAACAAAGTACAGACAAACCCACGCCTTCTTCACATGTCTATTCAGGGGTTGCGCTTGATCCTTTTTCCAACACCCCTCATGTGAGCTCCTCGACCTCGACATCTGTTGGGGCGTCATCCAAGAAACGACTGTCCAAAGACCATGACTCGATCAAACCCAAACAGAAGCGCAAGAACTCGAAGCAAGATTCAGACGTGCGACCTACCCAAGAGATCGATGGTAACTCTACGTCGCCACAACCGGGACCAGTGGAAGGATCCACAGACAAGAAGATCAAAGACAAGGAAGAGTACAAGTCGGTTGTCAGCACCATGAGCTTGGATGGCCATGGACAGCAGTAAGTGGTTTGTGGATACTCTGAGTAGCTCATGTTCTGATGAAGACGATGACTGACCTACTTTTGTGTCTTCAAATAGCTTCCATGGCAGCAGCTCAGGATTTTACGTCGTTCAACTCAGTACCCGTTTTCGTCAGGGTGTCTGTAAGTATCACAAAACCATATATGTTACTCACGATGGTGCATTTCCATATACCCAATGTCGTCGCTAATGTGTCACCCCTTCTGTAAACTAGACCCACTCCCAATGGCCCACCTGAACGACAGCGACTTGTGGTCACATTCCTTACAAATCACCAGCGAACGCGAGCTGCCGCCCAAGGAAGAAATGGACAAACTTCTGGACATGTACTTCCGATACATGTACCCCTTCGCCCCCATGTTCATACGGCGCTCGTTCATGGAACAGCATTACGCTCAGCGGCCGGATTTATCACAAATCCTCATCCTCAACGCGATCTTTTGCAACGCATGCTGGTACTCGGATGACCCAGCGATCAAACAAGAGTCAACAAAGTACTTTAACAGGGCCAAAATCATCCTGGACGAAACGTACCATGTCTCGAGGATCAGCACAATTCAGGCACTGCTTCTCATGTCCAAACATCAGTACGGTGTTGGAAACTACTCGGGTGGATGGCTCTATACCGGCATGGCCACACGCATTGCTCATGTAGGGTCGACACCCATGTCGATGATTATGATATGACTTTGATATTGCCGTCGGACCAAATTATCTAACCAGTTTATATGATTCTAGGATATCGGTCTACACAGGCAAGACGTGCAAGCAATCGAGCCCGAAGAAGGCGAGATCCGCAGGCGCGTTTGGTGGGCCGTGTACATCTCTGACCGTCTCGGCGGCGGCATCCTTGGACGCCCTGTTGTCATCCGGGACAAAGAGTACAACGTCCAAATGCCCTCAGACGAGTGGATCACCGAAATTGGTGACGACGACATGGTTGAGTACCCCTACGAGCCTGAGAGAATCGTATCCTGTCGCCTGCTCTGGTCTGTCAAGTTGTTCATGCAAATGGGCAACGTTCTTAACACGATGCATTGCATCGAGGCTGAGATCAACGGCAACTTTTTGGCCGAGATCTCAAAGACACAGCTGCCGCAGCTGCATAATAGCCTTACATCCTGGTTCCTGGGACTACCCAACGAGCTCATGTACACGCCATACACCATGTCGCCCAACTCGAACGTCCCACCCTCGCCGCAGACAGCGCTGATGCACATGTTCTACTACACGGCCTTGACAATGCTGCACCGGCCTTACCTTCGTCCTGTGAACTCGGACTCGATCGACTCCAACTTCTTGGCCTCATCTCGAAACATTTGCACCGCTGCTGCGACCAACGTCTGTCATATCGCCGACTCGCTTATGCTTCACGGTCAACTGAGGGACACGTGCTACTATGGCATGGGGTGTCTCTTGGCCGCTGGAACAGTTCACATCCACAACGCCATCACACCCACGCCCAGCAATCGTGAAACCACTCGAGCAGGACTCTCCAAGACCGTCAAGGCTGCACATGAGCTCGTCCGCACCTTCCCCGTTGCCGAATCCTTGGTCGCTGTAGCCTTGGATGTCTTTGCCAGCCAGACAACCTCAGTCCCCACCGAGATGGCTGCCACCTTCATCGACATCTCGACCTTCGTGGCTCCCTTCATGGACATGACCCAGCTCCAATCCACCTCCATCAGCAACATCTACGAAGCCGCCAGGCTCGCCAAGTTCGCCAAGAACGGTCTTGGCCCTGCACCTTCGATCCAGCTGCGCCACCCATACGGAAATTTCTCAATGCCCTTGCCCGAGCAGGAGCAGAACCAGTGCTCGACGAACTTGAGCAACCTGTGGCAAAACCATATCGCGACCGCTGTGGCCATGGCGGCGATTGCTTTTGGGGGCACGGATCCGCAACAGCAGGAGCTGCAGTTCTTTGCTAACCCGCTGGAGCTGCCAGAGGCGCTGCGGTTGGCACCGATTGATACTATAGCCTTCCAGATGGAATCGCTGGGTACGGGGGGCACGAGTACGGGCTTGGACTCGTTTGGGGATGCGATGATGGGTTTGCAAGGAAATAGAGCTTTCAACTTGGTCCCACCGCAACAGTCGACTCTTCTCCAGTATCAACAGCAAATGCTGTCACAGCCATCGCAGCAGCAGACCACAACAGATGCCATGATGCAGACAACAATGGGATACAGCAGCAACACCAGCTACAGCGTGAGCTCGGATCAGCTTGCCCCATCCGCTGCACAGAACCAGAATCTCATAAAAGAGCTGTCTTCAAGCCTCTCGGCGTCGCTGCACATGAAGCAGAGCACCCCGATCATCACAGCCCAGCCTATTGTGCCGTCCCAGAGCTCGTGTGTTATTATCCAGTACAGCCAATCTTCGCCACAGCAACAAACGCAACAACTTCAACAGCAGCTGCAGAATATCATGATGGAGGACGATACCGCAGATCCGCCTTCTCCACCAGCAGTTTCATCAGATGATATGGATATGGAGTCGAGTTGCCTGTCGGATGATACAGACCCACCGGGTGAGGCATCAAGACATAATGTGCAGACCCAGTGCGACTCAACCGATGAGTTTATTTCGTCTTTGACTAAGGGTGTGGCTTCATCTGTGACAAGAACAGAGGATGTGGACAAAGTGAGCACACTGCTGTTCGATGGGCCGGCCATGGAGTGCTAGACTTGATAGAAATATAATATCCTTCTTTTTTTGTACGATGACAAATTGAAAGAATAAAAATCTTTGATCGCAAGGAGATCATGACCAATTGGGAGGTGAGGGGGACGCGCGGTCAACGGCAAAGAGGGGGGCAAAGGAAGGGAAATACAAACGTGCCCAGTGCGGTGAGGGTGGCTTCATCCCTATCTTTCTAGGCATGGGTGCACGTTTCAATCCAGATGCTCCCACTCCATCCCGAGCGTGAGTGCGATCAAAAAAAAGATAAAAATACAGATACGCACTAAAAATGGAAGCCTTTGACTCCCTTCCTCACTAAGCATGGCTACAACACACGCAAGAAAAACAAAAACAACAGAAGCTCAAACAAGTGGAAGAGTTGCGGGAGTGACATGAGGGGCGGAAGGAAAAGACGGATGGACGTCGACACAGCCATGTTTGCGTGAGAATTATTTCTATTGTGCCCAATCATATGGACAAAAGTAAGTATCAAGAACAGCAAGGCCAAGGGGAAAACGAACGGGCAACGGCATGACACCATACCATAGGTATTATTCGCATGGATGTTGCCGTCGATTGTCAGCAGCGTGCGTTGCACAAAGAAGAGAGAAGTAAGGAGTAGGAGCTGTTCCACTCTTTGGTCCAATTTTGCATGTCGAAATATTAGGCGGCCATTGCGCCGAAATTGAATGTGTCGAGCACAGGGAAGAAAACAATGATGCAACTTTCCTGTGAAAAAACAAACTGTTGTCTCAAGCTTGCATTAGTGAAGAGGAGGGGCGTAAGGACAAAAGGTGAGCACTCATCCAGAAAGTGCACTTTTCCTTGCCAAATCAAGCAGAGATGCATCTGCATCTCTCTTTTTTTGTGGCCAACTTTGTTGATTCGCACACACACAGAGGGGCCTCCCTCCTTCCTCCGTGTGATCAGTTCCCAAAGCCCAAAACTCATTGTTGTGCTCTCGTTGTTCTTTCTGAAGGATTGGCAACGAGGAACATGATAAGATGACAGGGAGGATTTCTCTGCCTGCCTAAAGCCGTCTCTTGTTGGCTGTACACTGCATTTTTCCTTGGCCTTTACTCTACCTTTGGCAACCTTCGATAATCTCTTCTTCCTCTCTTCCTCTCTTTGCCCCTCTCTCTCCACCCTTGTATTTTGGCGACATTCTCTTGAATTATCAATCCATCCATCATTCATCCTTCGTCTGCGACCTCCTTCTCTCCCTTCCCCTCCAACACCTTTCACTGTTCCTGCACACCGTAGAGCGACTTGTCTATTGCGCGTCCCTTCGTCTCCCTCCCTCCTCGTCCCCTTCACTCCCACTCCTTTAATCTCAGCTTGATTTTTGAAAAGGTACGAGACCACGTTCTCAGGAACCTGATTGACCGTTACCGAAAATAAACTTTTGCATCAGCCTGAACAACAGTTCCTCATTGCCACTTACATCCTCAACCCACGCTCCTTCCTGATTACATTACTTGATTGGTTGCATCTGTTTGACCATTCCTTCCATTTTTGCTGTTTCTCGTCCAACACTCAATCCATCAATCCTTCAATCCATCAATCCATCCATCCATCAATCAAAATCAACAAAAAAGTCAAAAGAGGGGAAAATCATTCTGCCCCTTTTTCTCACTCTCTGTCCTGAACTAAAATCGAATAATTAAGACACCGGACCAATCACCGCTCGTCAGTCACGTCCTCGTTTCGATCGGATACACGAAATGGCGTCGTCATCATCGTCTTCCCCACGGGGCACCCTGCCCCACTACCCCTCAGACACCGCCATCATCGAAGAAGAAGACTCGCCCCTGCTTCCCAAGACATCAACCTCACCATCACAACCACCCACAGAAGACCCCACCGTCCTCTACGTCAAGATTCTCGACACTCTTCCCTGGCACAAGCGCCCCTCGACCCTGTGGCTCGTCCCGTTCTTTGTACTCCTCGCCGTCAGCGGCGGGATGCTGTCCTCCTCGACCGGGCAGTACCATGCCTCCCTTGCTCTGCCGCCAGTTCTTTACCCACTACACGCCCGCCAACGCAACCCTGGCCGCGATTATTGAGAAAGTAAGGCAAGAGCCCAATGGACTGACAAGGTTCTTGTTTGACGCGGTCGATATGGAGATGAATGGCATGGTCGTGCCCTTATTGCCGGTGCCCGAGTGTAGGCAGCCAGACATCCAAGGGTACACAGCCAAGATAATGGCGCTGTTGGCTGTCTTGAATGCATTGACAGGTAAGCATTCCTGTAATTGCGATGCGGACGAAAATGCAGAACACTCGATCTAATTACGATAAACCTCTTAGGAACACTCTCAATCGGGTACTACTCCTCGCTGAGCGACAAGTATGGCCGCATCCCGTTCTTGCTCCTGACACCCCTGAATACGCTGTGGTTGATGGGCGGACTGATCATTATGGGCACCTACTGGGACGAGGTCGGGTTGTATGTAATGTTCACGGGGATGGTGGTCAGTGGCTTGCTAGGCGGGTTCGGCGTGGGCGCGACCATGTCCTTCGCCTACGCCGCGGACTGCACGGATCCGAGCAAGCGGAGCACCCGGTTCTCGTGGATACACGCGGCACTGTTCTTTGGACTGACCGTTGGGTGAGAAAACATAAAACCTTTCTTTGTGCGTCTTTAACGAAAAGCGGATTGCAAAAACATAAAACTAATATCGTTTGATTTGGGTTGTTTTAACGCAAATAGACCGGTCATGGGAGGAGCCCTCGCCATTGCGACCAAAACTATCATGACCATCATCTACATCGAAATCGTCGCCACCATCGTCTGCCTCGCCTATATCGCTTTTGTCGTCCCCGAGTCCCTGCCCAGCCGCCAATCCCCACAAATCCGGGCCCTGTATGAGCAGGCCCTCCAGGCTTCCAGATCCTCCACTGACAGCGATAAGGACAAGAAGAAGGAGGATGGATCCTGGTACTCACATGTCTTGCGATCTCTCCAGTACTTCAAACCAACGGGCAAGAACACAAACCTGATCTTGCTCGCGTCCATGTCGTTCATGTCGACACTGGCAATGAAGGGGACACTCACGGTGATGATCCTATACACGAACAAAGTCTTCCACTGGACACAGAAGGAGGACGGTATTCTTTCGTCGTCGTCGTCATCAGTGCGGCTGATGACATTATTGGTGATCCTGCCGATTCTAGGGCACTATTATCGGAAGCATACGGAGAAGACACTGCAAGAAGGAGGAGGCAATGGTAGCAAGGATGTGGATCAGTCGCAGCAGACGAAACACCCACAGTATCATAGTGGGTTGGAGAGTGAAGGGCTAGCGTTTGATCCGAACGACTCGACCATAGCCGCCAGTGTGGAGCACCTGGGAGAGGCGGCGCTGCAATTGTCAGAAGATGACGAGGATGAGCAGGAAGCGAAGGAGCGCCAGCGCCGGCAGTCGGCAGCGTCGACACGTTCATGGGAGACGGACAGGACCCAGATCCCAGCTTCCTCTTCTTCTTCACCGCGTTCACCAGTTTCCAACTCGACACAGAAACCTAAGAAATCACAAGAGTCTCCATCATCTACGCCAATCAAGGACGGTAAGCCTGCTAGGTCCGCGTCCCAAGTCCGCGCCGACATGCGCTTCGACATTTGGATGATCCGCCTGGGCTTCGTGATAAGCTGCACCACTTACATTGGATACGGACTCGCGACCCAGGGGTGGATGTTCTACATCTGGTCGGCCTTGCATGCGGTGTCGATTGTTGGTGTGCCCTCGCTCAGGTCGCTGCTGACGAACCTGGTCGAGCCGGGCGAGTTTGGCGCAATCCTGGGTGCGATCCAGGTGGTGGACTCGATCTCGGGGATTGTGTCTCCCGTGGTCGTCTCGTGGGTGTATGCGGCGACGGTGGAGGATCGGCCCGAGGCGGTGTGGTATACGATTGCGGCAGCGACGGGGGTGTGCACCGTGCTGGCGTTTATGGTACGGCAGAAGGAGTTCCGAAGGGAGGTTGTTTAGAGGTGGTGGTAATGAAATGCTTACCATGTAAACAAAAAAACGAAATCTTGATGCATTGTGCATCATCTGTGTATTGTTGACAACAAGAGGAATTGGGCCAATCGCTCTCCAGTCGTGTTGCGTATGGCGCATGATACCAGCGGTTTGACGGTCTTTGACAGACATTTTCTCTATACTTGTCTTGTGGTTGCTCAATAGCCGGCAGTACCCTTCAGGATATAAGTCTGCAACAGACAGCGCAGCGTTTCTTGAATATTTCCTTGTCTTTCTCCATCTCATTGTTAAACGTTGTGTGATTAAAACGCAGAGGTGTTTGTCTAACCCGCGGTTTTGGTTTTTGCTCGTTTTGATCAGGAAGAGGGGGATCTTCGTCTCCTGAGGAGTCATCCTCAGATAACTCATTCTCAGAGTGAAGATCCAAGTCGATCAATATTGAACGAAAGAGGACAGTGGAGCGGACCAATGTTTTTGACCTCTAAACAATCAAAAATGCATCTATTTAATATGCGCTGCTCTTTTATCACCATCACAAGTGCGCAAGCGACTCGATAACTAAAGATTGTGCATATGCTCAATCGGTTGGGTATGATAACGAAAATCTTGGGGGCAATGAAACGGGCGCAAATAGTGTGGATGAACTGTGGCTGAATGTGGCTAATTATATTAGAATATTCGTGAGTCCATTTTTGGTCCGATTGGAGGTAGAGCACCGCACCGATTTTCTGGAGGAAGATGGATGGGAGGGAAGGGGATGTGAAGAAGGGGCATGAGGAGATGGAGAGAGGACATGAGGAGGTGACATGGGAATGGAAGATGGGGAGGGGATATAGAGAGAGGATATCGAGAGGGGGCATCGAGAGGCGGCATGGATAGGGGACGTGGTGAGGGGACATGAGAAGGGTATGGCGAGGGGAGATAAGAAGGATATGAGGAAGGTATGAGGAGGGGAAATGAGACGGATACGAGGAATGTATGAAGAAGGGAGATGGAAGGGGTTAGTTTTACCCTACTGATGAAATGTTGTTGCAAATTAATTGTACTTAGTACGAGAGGAACCTTTCATTCGGATATTTGGTATTTGGGCCTGCTTGAGCAGGCAATGGCCTGAAGCTATCATCCGTTGGATTATGGCTAAGCGCCTCTAAGTCAGAATCCGTGCTAGAACGCGACGATTACTGCCTCTTCCGATGTCAAGTTGAATACGAATAGAGACTCCCGTCGGGAGGTTTCCTGAATCATACTAAAGTGGGGTCATCAGGCAAGACGGAAAAGTTTTGTTTGGCGCCTGCTAATGTTAATTTCAAATATTGGAAGAGATAAGTCCATTGCGGACGACTTTGTTTGAACAGGTTATTGTAAGCAGTAGAGCAACCTTGTTGCTACGATCTGCTGAGATTAAGTCAATTGTTCTACAGATTTGTTCGAAAGA
>KN042416.1:4258390-4474718 GCA_000739165.1 Podila verticillata NRRL 6337 | reverse complement strand
GCTGTTCAGAAGGGTGATGCCTCCAATCTGGCAAATTGGAGACCCCTCTCACTCATCAACAGTGATGCCAAACTGTTCACCAAACTGCTTACCAATCGTCTACGGCCTCTTCTACCACAGCTCATCCACCCAAGTCAGACCGGCTTCATGAAGGGGCGCTTCATTGCAGACAATGGACTTGTCCTATCCACAGTCATGGACCACTGCAAGGCCGAGGAGGAACAGCAAATCGGAATTATGCTCGATTTTGAGAAAGCATATGATCGTGTCAACCCAGACTACCTAGCAGCAGTCCTTACAACAATGGGCTTTGCTCCGACTTTTATCAGGATCATCCACTCTCTCTTTTTTGAGACCAGGATACACCTCAATATCAATGGCCACATTGCACCCAGCATCACTCAAGGACGAGGCCTCAGGCAGGGAGACCCACTCTCACCACTACTATTCAACATTGCACTGGAACCACTACTCCAAACCATCAGGAACCGCACAGACCTACAGGGGATCTCATCTCTCACAGCAGTTAAAATCGTCCTTATGGCCTATGCAGACGATGTACTTTTACTCTTGAACAACAAACTGGAATGGAGGCGGATCCAGGTCATTCTACAGCTATATGAGGCAGCCTCCAATGGATGAGTCAACTACAACAAAACAACAGCATTCCCTTTGACCCTACAACCAGATCAGGACCTCAAGACAGCACTTCTATCCGATTCAGTACAGTGGCATGACAGTGACTCCCCAAGCCCTCTTATTTATCTTGGATATCCGGTTCCTATTTGTCAGGCACAAATCAACAAATATCTGGATGACCTCCTCAGCAAGATCCAACGAAGCATCAACATTCACTCCCAGCGTACGCTCTCAGTTTTGGGCAAGGCAATCATTGTCAACTCTCTCATCCTCTCTAGACTTTGGCATACGCTCTGGGTTCTCTCACCACCAGAGTCATGGTTCAAAAAAGTCGTAAGCATTATTAAGCCATTCATCCTGCCCAACAAGCCTGCCCCATCCTGGCGCCTTTTTTGTTCACCCAGAGAGCAAGGAGGACTTGGTATTATCGATCCTGGTACCCAAGCCATCACGTTTCAACTTCGACATGTGCAGAATATGCTGTCTGACAAGCCCAGCTTTGGCCGCCAAGTGATGCTTTCAGCCGTCCAATTATACACCCACTCGCCTTCACCTTTTTCAGTGTTTCTCAGCCCTAATTACTACCTCAAGCCCAAGGCAGGTATGGTCAAGGAGTTCCATTGCCCCAGTGCCACCCTCCAGAGCCTTCTGAAGGCATACGCCCGCCTCCCCCGTTTTTCATGGGATTACAATCTACCGGAATTAACTAAGCCGCCTATAGAATTATTTCTTGCTTCCCCAATTGAGTGGTGGCTGGAAGTACTACCTACCCGAGGACGAAATATTCCGCCCGACGCCTTGACAAGTCAAGTCTGGGAACCAACCAAGGATCATTATGGCCTCTGGACAGATGAGCTCCTCCAAGTAGTCAATGGCACCATCACTCCTCAGGTGCCTCTTCCCATAACAGGACCGCGTTCAGGACCCACTAAAAAACTTATCCGCCGACTCCAGAAAAAGTCCACCCGTTTTTGCCTGCAAGCTAAGGAAACTGTAGATATACCCGATTTGAGCCTCTGCAAAATCCTTGGTGCCATCAAACTACCAGTTGGCAAGAAAGACACCATCTCCTTTGCACAAGCAAGCACACAGCAACTTCGATCTTTCCTACTTCCTCCTGTCCAAGACCGATCTACTGCCAAAAAATCGCACTGGCGCACTTTTTGGAAGGCAAATATCCAGGCCTCGAGTAGAAACCTTTGGTGGCGCACTATTCACCATGCGATTCCCACGGCCGCTTTCCGTTTTGAGAAATGGCATACAGCTCCATCCCCAGAATGCCCAGACTGCCACGCTCCACAAGAGGACCTATACCATTATATTTTCCACTGCCCCACAAAGAGAGAAGCATGGACGGACTTACTGCACAACTATACAGACAAAGTCGATTGGACAGATCTAGAACTGGAAAATATCCTCAAGCCATCTTGCCCCGGCCTCCAAGCACTTATCCAGAAGAAACACTCGATCAAAGCCCACCAACTCGTTGCTAGTGGCCTCCATGGGATATGGTCTTACTTCCTCAAAGTCTTTTTAGAAAACACCTTCCTACCCTCGACTGCTCTTTACAACATTATGTCCAATAGCGCCATAAGATACAATGCGAATAACGCTTATCTAACCCTTAAGAAATAAAAATATCGAGATCAAAAAAAAAAAAAAAAAAAAAAAAAAAAGGCTCTTTTTACTAGTAGGAACCTCTTTGGCCGCCAAGTGATGCTTTCAGCCGTCCAATTATATACCCACTCGCCTTCACCATTTTCAGTGTTTCTCAGCCCTAATTACTACCTTAAACCCAAGGCAGGTATGGTCAAGGAGTTCCATCGCCCCAGCGCCACCCTCCAGAGCCTTCTGAAGGCATTTGCCCGCCTCCCCCGTTTTTCATGGGATTACAATCTACTGGAATTATCTAAGCCGCCTATAGAATTATTTCTTGCTTCCCCAATTGAGTGGTGGCTGGAAGCACTACCTACCCGAGGACGAAATATTCCGCCCGATGCCTCAGCAAGTCAAGTCTGGGGACCAACCAAGGATCATTATGGCCTCTGGACAGAAGAGCTCCTCCAAGTAGCCAAAGGCACCATCATTCCTCAGGTGCCTCTTCCCATAACAGGACCGCGTTCAGGACCCACCAAAAAACTTATCCGCCGACTCCAGAAAAAGTCCACCCGTTTTTGCCTGCAAGTTAAGGAAACCGTTGATATACCCGATTTGAGCCTTCGCAAAATCCTTGGTGCCATCAAACTACCGGTTGGCAAGAAAGACACCATCTCCTTTACACAAGCAAGCACACAGCAACTTCGATCTTTCCTACTTCCTCCTGTCCAAGACCGATCTACTGCCAAAAAATCGCACTGGCGCACCTTTTGGAAGGCAAATATCCAGGCCTCGAGTAGGAACCTTTGGTGGCGCACTATTCACCATGCGATTCCCACGGCCGCCTTCCGTTTTGAGAAATGGCATACAGCTCTATCCCCAGAATGCCCAGACTGCCACGCTCCCCAAGAGGATCTATACCACTATATTTTCCACTGTCCTACAAAGAGAGAAGCATGGACGGACTTACTGCACAACTACACAGACAAAGTTGATTGGACAGATCTAGAACTGGAAAACCTACTCAAGCCAGATTGCCCTGGACTCCAAACGCTTATCCAGAAGAAACACTCGATCAAAGCCCATCAACTCATTGCTAGTGGCCTCCATGGGATCTGGTCTTACTTCCTCAAAGTCTTTTTAGAAAATACCTTCCTACCCTCGACTGCTCTTTATAACATTATGTCCAATAGCGCCATAAGATACAACGCGAATAACGCTTATCTAACCCTTAAGAAATAAAAATATCATTTGATTCAAAAAAAAAAAAAAAAAAAAAAAAACTAGTAGGAACCTATGGTGGCGCACTATTCACCATGCGATTCCCACTGCCGCCTTCCATTTTGAAAAATGGCACACAGCTCCATCCCCGGAATGCCCAGACTGCCACGCTCCACAAGGGGACCTACACCACTACATCTTCCACTTCCCCACAAAGAGAGAAGCATGGACGGATCTACTGCATAAAAACATCGAGACCAAAAAAAAATCGGCTTTTAAGATGGCAGCTAAGGGCAGAGTGGATTTGGACCAAACCTTGACATGCCCGAACAATACTGAATAAAAAGATAGATTTAAAGATGAAAGATGGGGTCAATAGGTAAAGGGAGAGAAGGAGAAATGGTGAAGGGAGGGATCGAGGAAAAGGGAATGTGGGGAAAGAAACATAAAGAGGTGAGAAAAACGGCAAGGCGGAGGCTCTTTTTCAGGACGGCAAGGCCATAGGCAGTAGAGTCAGTTGTTTTTCACTACATCCTGCTGGGTCCGGACAAGGGGCGATGAAACGGCCCGCATGGCCTTTTAGCACGAGGCACTTCAATAGGGTATAGGATCGGTCCCATATTGTCCGCTGTCTGAGGAATGACAATCACTTGCATGATTGAGGGCAATGAGTTATTACCCGCTTGGGCAGCTCCCGTCAAAATCATCATTCCAAACAGCAGCGATAAAACCAGTAGTGCAGTATGGGTCAACGCTTTGTTTTCTTCTTCAGCTTTTACAAGACAACCTGTCATGCCATCCCGTCCTTATATACTTTCAAATGCTGTGGCCGGAGAGCTTGCAGTCGGTAAAATTGTGGCTATCAAATTGTGTCTGACTCTTAACCGGGGGAGTGAACTGACAGAGTCTGGCGGATTTAAGAGCAAGTATTGGCATATTTAGGCAAGATATCCCTTTTGCACGTTGAATTCGCTCTATAGCACGACCAAAACACGTAGGTGGGCAGTAAATCGTCAAGGTGCAGATCGAAAAATGTGCAGTGAAATTTTAGATTGCTTTGCATTAGATTTCAAATTCGTCAGCCCCTTTGCAGCAAGTTCGACGTTTTTTGCCTCTGCCATAGGATATCATATCTAAAGCTATCGATTTCCACGAAGGCTGCCATCTTTCTCAGCGTTTTCTTCTCCTATTGGAGGAAAGCGCGAAATTGAGGGTTTGAGGAGAGCACAATTTAAATCAAAGGGAGAGCAGATATGGTTTAGGGTAGAGCACAATTGCAATGATTGGCACCGCTACAAAATTTCGTCTGCGCTTTTTTGGGAGGGGTGTGACGATTTCACTGTGCAAAAAAGATAATCATATTGAAGGGTATTTGATACTGTGAGGGAGCGAGGAAAGTAATGAAGAAGGAGTCTGTGTAATTTCAATCCATTGAATGCAGTTGAGCTGATTGTCAACAAACATTGCCGCCGTTGTAGTCTGTTATAGTCTCAACATCAGACCTTACTTAATATCTCGTTTGTCAATTGACTCTGCACTATCTGTGATCAGTTCTGGAAGGTTGCATTTTGTTTGCCCTCAACATTGCAATCGGCTCGGTTGTCTCTGCAAATCATGCCAAACAATAGTGTATGCCAGAGCATATCAAATTTGCGTTTGTTGAGCCACTGCGGTTGCGATCGCGGTAAAAGCCTCGGCGTGCCTTTCTATCGTTCACCTTCCTCTTCCCACACTCGATCAGGCTAGCGGCTTACAAAATCGGTAACTCAAAAATAGAGTTTTGTTATACCCATCTTGCAGGTTTGACCATGGGAATGCAAATTTGATAGGGCCGACAATGCAAAGATTTGGATGAATGCAGAGTCGGCTCTGGAAAATGGAAACTCAATTGAAAAAAGGGATACAAATCAATCGTTCAACGCACACATTTGCCTTTTGACCGACGTACAGTACGGTGCAACACTTTTTTTTTTTATCGCGAGCGAGATCTATTATTCTGATCGTCTTCTAATTTGCCTAAATGGTAGCTGTATCGATTGCGAATATCCCTGTTGAATTTTATGTCGATAACTTGCTTGGCTGTAGAGATATCACGATACCGCTATGAGTGATCAGTTTGAACGGATACTATGCAATAGAAAGAAGGAGAACGAGTTGAAGCCAAAACCTAAAAAAAAAATTAAAAAAAAAAAACCATCGATCGTGTAGTGCCTAATACCATACCAGTAAAAAAAGAGGGCATATGGCCACCCAAAGTCACTCAAGAGGAAGGTCACGAACAATGTCGAGTAGTAAATGAGGGGAGTCATTAGTAAAAATGGTGATGACCATCGCAATTTCGCCCAAAGCATCAGATGACTAAATTTGACATGCATTAATTACAGGGTTTTAGGGTTTTAATGCAGAGTTCCCCCGTGCAAGGGACTACGAATCCAATTGGCCTATTTGGTTTCGCAATCCAAAAGACTACGAACTGAAAGTCAGGTCCGGACATACATAGGTCCGCGGAACATGACCATACATACGAAATAAGGTTCGGACATGGCCGCGTCCTACAAAAATTTATGTGTTCAGCTCGCAGCCTTTGTACACCAGTGGTGTTACTCAAAACAAAATCTTGGAAGATAGTAACCTTAAAAAAGAGGAAGATCAAGCCACCCATTTTTCGCGTATGGGATGTACATGGCGTCAACAACAGGGCTCTCATCACCCAGATTTTGTGCGGCGGGCCGTTTATACCCTTTGCTCAACCGCCAAACTCTACTTCGTACCGTCGTGCAAGTTGCGCTATTTCGTGCCCTCGTCCGCAAAAGCCTCACTCCGCCATCACTTACAACGTCATTTCGTCCTACTCGCATCGAGGCTTGGAGAACTATTTTTTATGATTCTGACTCTGGTCAAGGCGGCGTAATTTTTTACGTTGCGGCGCATGCGTCTTTGGGCTGTAGCATGCGTCTTTGGGCTGTAGCATCCCCACTGGTAGTTGGCATGTTGTCTCAGCGTTGCTCTGAACTTTGCCGGGGTTGTGAGTCATATACTTTCGCAGCCTTGGCCCATGGTTTCACGTGTTAAATGCGTGCAGAGTATTGTGCGTCCAGGAGATGGATGTGAAACGGGTGTATGAAAATCACAAACATGCCGCGCTGCAACCAGTATAAAACCCCCCGCCCCTCCCTTCCCTTTCACCTCCTCATCACCATCTCTTCCCCACCAGACACCTCTACCATGAAGCTCACTGCCTTCGTTGCCGTTATTGCCGCCGCTATCCTTTGCTCTACCGTCGTCGAGGCCGCCCCCAAGGGATACGACAAGAAGTGCACTGACCAAGATATGATTATTCAAGGCGGTGACAGCATCCAGTGTGGCAAGTTCAAAGTCGATAACACCTGCGGTTACATGGCTAAAATCTTGCAGCCCACAGCCAAACAATGGATTAAAGAGCTCCATGAAGGCCTGCCAACAGCTCCCCGCACGCTTGGCTGCTTCACGGCCACCAAGAACAAGTAAACTGGCTTTCCATGTTGCCTCAAGATCTTCTACCATCGTTCAAGAGCAGGTCCTCAGTAGTAGATTCGCCAAAATGAAGTCATAAACTTTTTTCATACTATTAATACTAAAAAGTTAAGGTCTCGTTTTTTGTCAACGAGAAGGAAGACCTAGATTCTTTATTTCTCACCACAAAGAGGATAATAACTGGCTTGTGGTAACCAAGCGTTCATAGATCCGAGGAGAAGAGACGGAGGTGCAGGATCTCCCCCATTCGAGAGTCCTGTTTGTTCACCAAATCGTCTGCACGACCTCTTGTGGAGCTGTATTTCGAGAACATTCAGCTACAGGGCGGGCGCGATTGGGGTATTATTGTCGAAAGCATGAATCCATTGCTGCTGAACACGCATGAGCTGTGCCAGAGTAGCTGTGTACGGATCATGTCCACAGCGGATGCTGTCAATCTCTACCACCCAAAGATCCTAAGCACGGAGGAGAGGGCAACTGTATTTTGGAATTGGGCTTCTGCTTTATTGCGGAAGTGACAAGATCAGTGAGTTGGACAAAGACAACACCAATTTTCTGGGGTTTATGGCTTTCCAAATGAACCACGAAACATGTCTGCAAAGCAATGCAGCGACAACGTAGTGTAACGCCATCGGCAAATGCCTCCAGAACATTGATTCATTTTTCGTGTAGACGACAATATCGCTTGGGTACTATCATAACTGGCATTTTCCTGGCCTGCGATTCAAGAGAGGTACTTGAATGAGCATAGGAAAATAATCTAAACGCGCCAAGTTCCTAATGCAAAATCATTGTCCCAAGTGGCCGGCATCTCCTCCTCCTCTCATTTGTTTTTGATGTAGATGATGTGAGTCCTGTTGGTGGTGTTGTCGTCGAGGATGAAGTTTGGTGATCCCTCTCTCTTCTTTGTGCATATGCAGCACTATATATATATATATTTAATTTTGCACGTTCATTCACGGAGACTACAAGGCAAGAGGGGGCAGAGGTGGTTTAGTAGAACGCGTGCTCCATGAATGTAAACCATCAATGTGTACCCTGGTTGCTAATGCAAGTTCACTCTCCCAAGTGGTAGCTTTGAGTTCATGTAATTTGTGTTTGTAAAGAAGGGATGTGATTGTTACCCAAGATGTAGCTGCATGCTCCCTCTGTCTCCTTCTGTCCCTCTCTGTCCACACCCGCACGTGATAATGTTGGCAAAGCAATATGATAATTGATGAGTGCAAATGGGCATAGCCCTCAAACTCAAAGAAGTGAATGCGAGCAATGGCGCATTTTTTTTCCGCTTTTGACTTTTTCTCCCTTTTTTTCCCATCATCCACAAAATTGACACCCACAAACACTCGCACCCTTCCCACACGCCATGGCATTGTTGGGTAGTGTCTATCGTCCCGCTTTTCAGCAATTCGTTTCCGAGGATTACCAACCACTCGCCAGTCTCCCCATCCATGTCTGTCCACAGACCAGCGAACGATACGTCCTTTGGAGCAATGTTCAGGATGCCTTTGAAGGTGTGGTCTTCCTCCGATACTGGAGTACAACACGGGTTCTGTTCATGACCAGACAGGATGGCGAACTGTACGTACTTTCTAGCGAGCAAGAATGAAAGAGAGGTTTTACATGTTCACCTTCTGATCCGACGACCTGGCTGTAGGTATCGTCCTTTGCGCATTCAACACAAACCACAGGCCTACAGAGTGTTCAGCCACAGAGTGCAAGGGCGTCATGCCGTAAAATCCCAATACACTCAGAACACTAACGACAACCCATCCACCATCGACGCTCTCGACAAGGAACAACACACACACCTCGCACGGCGTCTCGAGCATCTTTATGAGACGTACATGGTTCTCTTCGAGCGCATCAAGGCCAGCATCAAATGCGATAGAGACGAAGTATTACCACTGGTGGCAAACGCTCGCTATTTCCACGTTGAACTCTTGGAGGAACTCGGAAGGCTGGATCGGGATGGAGTCAAAGCGTTGGTGCATGGGTTGAACCACGATCAAATACGAAACAAACTTGGAGTGTGTGAACATCACGTGTCAGACTGGGAATTCTGGAATGCCTGCTGGAACTCACTATCCAGGGTCGTCAGCAGATGGGACTATGCAACGTCAAGGCTGTTCGTCGTCCTTCCATCGGATCTCGATTCATGGGTGGACACAGATCCATCGACGCACCAGTTCCGGCTGCACTTCATATGCGAAAACTGCAAAAGCGATGGCAACTCGGGGGGTTTGCCTCAGTATGTACACCTGTCCAACCATCCAGGCTACAAATTCAGACGACAGCAGGAGTTCTTTCAGGAGTACGGCGACTACGTGTTGAGAGTTCTGGAAATGGTCGAGTACGGCCACTCCAACGTGGTGTATGAGATCCCATCACTGGACACCTTCAAGATCCTTTGGCAATGTGATTCTGGTATCACTGGGAGTCGGCTATGCAAAGATTCTATCGGACCTCTCATCGACAAGGCCATCGGGTACCTCCAAGGCCTTTCACCTCCCGAATGGAAAAGCAGACCGTGGCTTACTCGAAGTCAGAGTGCCGCCATCAAATCCTACCTCGACGTTCAGGAAGGTGACAATGCGGAAGGCAATCTGCACCGGTGTATCAACAATGGCCAACATGTGTACTGGAAATGTCGCGCACATTATCATCGATATACCAAATACGATCCCGTGGAGAGATTAACGAAATATGTCTGCAGTCACGGAGGACAAGTCAACATGCAGCAAGCAACTTTCAGTATCGACCTTGGATCAGCGGAAATGGCGGATACGTTTCGCAATCTCCTTTTGAGTACCAGCCACAAATTCAACATCTCTATAACACTGAGTTGGGCGCCAACACGTTCATATGTGGAGTCATTTTTTTCGAAGATCGCGAAAACAGGAATTGTTATCCTGGAAATCGACGGCATCACAGTTGACATTCATCCACAGGATCATGTCCATTACATGACCGATCTTATTGCAAATGGCGTCACACAGAAGTCCAACATCAAGCTTGTTAGGCTTCTCAACTACCCTCGACCCAACGAGCAGTGCCTGTACTCGAACAAATTTGCAATACAGACGACCTGCCCACCCACGCAATCGACTTCTGACTGGGTGGAATTTTGGAGCGACTTGATCGCCTTTGGTGATATCGTATCCAAGACGCGTTTCTCCCTTCACTGTGAGGCAGCCGCAAGAGAGTTGCAATTAGCATTGGCCAGGAATGGGTTTCCAGTGATCTTCAATATCGCCGTCTACGATGAAGATTGGCATGGCGTGTTCAGTTTGATGGAAGGGGCTTTTGTCGAAGTTCATTCATTCAATATGCTGCTCCCCGAGGCTGTAGCTCCTTCGAAATCCTTACGAGTTCTGACACAGTATCTTCTTACTGACGAGTTCGACCAACAGTTCTACGACACGATCCAAACCAACATTGGGCTGCAAGAGATCACCATTGCGACATATGCACGAAACATACTCCTCCAAATCGAACTTGTCTCCAAAGCGCGGTGCATCTCGGCCAATCCGCTTCGTCTCACTCTAATTGACCGCATGGATGACGATCATGGCCGCGATCATGGTCGTGTCGTTGCTCAAGTGGATATTGCCGAGCACATACAGGAGACACCGGATAGCTTCCACATTTTGCAGTGGGACTGCGACCACGTCGCCTCTCCAATCTCCGACTATTTCGCCTCCTTCTTAGATTTTACCATACAGCAGTGTCCTTCGGCTTTGACTTCATTCACGCTGGATATCTCCATCCTCACACCGACAGGTCTTTCCTCTGTCGAGAACTCCCTGCGCCTCTCCCGTCTCGAGCACCTTTCCATCTTCTGTCGTGCAATAACTCCTACTCACTCGAGCTCTGTCGCACAAGTCCTGGCTAGCGTACCGTGGTCCACACTCAAGTCTCTAGTTCTCTTTGGCAGTAACATCGATGGATGGATCCAACTCTGGCCGCCAAATTTCTCTCCTCGACTACTCTCTCTTGCTGTCCATAGATCTGGATCGGCTCCTCTGGGCCTTGCCCACTCGAGTATACTTTTTCTCCATCAACTGATCTATTTGAGTCCACTGGTGAATGTGGTATTTGAGAATGTCCAACCGCGGGACAAACAGGATTGGAATCTCATTACGGACGGTTTGGATCCTTCTTTACTAAGGATTTTCAGGACGTACTCTGGCGACCGCGTCACAACTGTGTCTTGCGCCAAGGCTGTGGATCTAGACAAGACCAAGATCGGCGCTGTGGAGAAAGAGGATGGCCGGGAGGGTGAACAAGTCACAGGACGCTCTTCCTGGCTGAAAAGAAAGCTGAAAAAGCTGAAACAGAAATGGCTGGGGAGGTTTCGATGTTTTAGATGACTTTACGAAAATGAAAGCTGCGTCCTCGCCGCTGAAATATTGTCCAGATTGATGAACCAGAGCATACTCCAGATCTCTTTGTGTTACTTTTTGTTTGTGCGATCGAGGATCGAGTCGCATTGGATGGATGTTCAGAAGCAGTGAACAAGGCAAATCTGTTGACCAGATATGGTTTCGTGTTTCTGCATTGATGAGCGCGGGATGAATGTTGTCGTTAGGACTACACGCAAATTTATCAGGTTTGATTTCAGTCTTTGCTTTATGAGTAAAATCATAATCTGTTCTCAAGTATGTTTCGAAGCATAGAACCAGAGTCTGCCTTAAAAAAACCCTTGTGCATATCGTAGGTATGTGGTGTAGAGCAGCAGTTGCATTGAGAGGAGTAGTCATGGTGTTTTTCGAGTTTCAACAGTACGTTAGCGTAGGCGACAGTGTTTTCAGCGATTATCACAGCGCCATTATCCACATCTGAGAAGGAGGGGACATTGTAGGTCTTGTTGAACAGCTGTAATGTCCTGACATTAATATCCTTCTGTGGTGTTGTTGAAAGTCCTAGAGCCAAGACGTTGCGGATGCCGGCTAGACCACAATGGCGTATGGAGTCGCACAGCGGACAATTGATACCTAGATTCTCGAGACCGTTATGAAACGGGTTCCCATCGATGTGGTTGCAAATCATATACTTTGTGGATCTCACGCCACAGAAACGACAGGCATAGTTATCTCGCTGTAAAACATGTTGTCGCATCTTCTTCCAGAGTGGCGAACTCGTCTCGATGGTTCTAGGATAATTATTGTGGCAGGACCAGGTTTTGGTGACAGATAGATGCAACATTGTGTGGGATGCTACTATTTGTTGTACATCACAGGTAGGAGAGAGAAGCCACGGAAAAGATGGACCGAAGGAGCAGTGGAAAGACGATGAAAGCGAGAATGGTGAAAAAGAGCTCAGTTGGGATGACAACGACTGAAATTGAGAGCAATATCCAAATACAAAAAAACGGCCCCGAATTATGAACGGACCACTATGTTCGATTACGTGAAAGATACTGGAAAGCGTTGACTAAGCATTGAGATCAAGTACTGACCTGGTGTAATAAAGCTGAGGTATGTCTTTATTCAGAATCGGACAAAGGAAGAGAGTCAGGTACAGATCAGGAACAAGAGTTATTAGAGATGTTATATTGAAAGCGAAACTGAGGCTATGGATCACTAGCTGTATATATACTGTGGGCTATGAAATAAAAAAGTCTTGCGGGGCTATGTTCTTTGTGAGTATTGGCCACAAGATCAGCCTCATGTCCCGTCGTCTGACCGCCGTATAACCGCTCACGAGGAACGGGGCGAAGTCGAAAGATTCGCACTTCGAAGGGAAGGTAAGCCACATATGACATGATCAAAATTATTCCTTTTCATGCGAGAACAAGAGGGAGATGTACTTCTCCTGACAGTTGGCAGTTCTCGATGGCTCTCATTTTCCAAAAGATCGACCTAGGCACTTGCATGATCGATAGGAAGCATGTGCGTGAATGTATGTATTCAAGTCACAGAGGGCGAAGGCAAATGTGAGCTTGGTATAGCCCTTGCAAAATAAATCATACGGGGAAGCTTCCTTCATTTCCATCTTTTCCATCATTTAACACTCTCTAACATCACTTGTGCAACCATGTCGCTGACACCTGAGCAAACTGATCCTACTGTACCTCAGAAATTCATCCTCGACTTTTACATACCACTCCTCAGTCTGCCATCTCATCTTTGCACAGAAACCATCGAACGATACCTTCTTTGGAGCGATATCCAGAATGCGTTCAATGGCGTTGTCCAGTTGAAGGATAGATACGATGAAACGCTGATTTTATTTACAATTGATTCCTACGGCGAGTTGTACGGTTCTACTTTTCAAAGTCGCTGGGTTGGATGCTGCTTAAGATCCGTTATATAATCTAAACCGGCACATTCACAATTACGCTATTTCCAATGGATCCAGGTGGCGTCCATTGCGCATTGCCTATAATTCTGAGGACGCATACATGGTCGCATACAACTACCGACGAGGACTCCAGGTTGGAGACCAACCGGAATCCAACAATCCACCCTCGATCAATATAGTGATCAACGACGGCCAAATTGAAGGAGATGCTCGGGTTTCGAGGGACAATGAGCACGTGCCTCTCCTCCTATATTTATTCGACACTTGCATGGATCTGTACAAGCATGTCAAGGACTTCAATACGGCGGGGCACTATTTAGATATTCAACCTAGCAAAGGCCAATGCTCAATACCACAGGTCGCTGCTTGTGGACGAGATCCAGAGAATGGATGGATCTGATATTCAGGATCCGGTGTTTGGAAAAGTGAAAGAAGGGATGTTGCAGGAACCCCGCGACATCGAGAGTCAAGTGCCAGAATGGGAGTGCCAGTACACTTGCTACTGTATGCTGTACGAAAGATCTATTCAGGGAATCGAAAAAGATAAACTCACGCCTGCCGTGAACTGCTTATTCTCACGTCCCTGCAGGATTCCCATGCGAACTTTAAATTATTTAAGATTTGTCCATTTTTACACCAACAAAGGCTCTTGACGAGGCACCAACCGGAGCCAAGTTGGCAGTCAAGGTTGATTCCGGGCCCCAACACACAGAGTTGTCATTCTGCATAGTTCTTCCCATCATTTGAACCCTCCTGAGTGAACCTTTACGGTCTAAAGTGAAAAAAGTAGCAAAAACATGGAAGACTTAAGGGTGGTACAAAAAATGATTCCGCAGGAAACCTGTGCAAATTTTGGGGGGCGTAAGATTAAAGATCTCACGGGGACGTGGAATTATCTCGCTCCTCAGGGAAAAGATGTCAACGGCGGCAATACCATCTCACCCTCCTGCCAACAACAAGCTATCGATGCGCCTGAGGACATTGGGTTCTTGCAATGGGACAGCGATGTTATCCTTGGCCAACTCTCCGACTACTGTGCTTCGTTCTTGGATATGGCATCACAGTAGCACCCATCGGTTCTGACATTGCTTACGTTGGGTGCCTCGATTATGTCTTGCGTTGGTGCTTCCTCGGTCTAAAATATTCTTGGTTGATCAAACTTGGAGTACCTCAGGAGTGTGTACACTCCTGTCGACCCCAGCCTGTTCGAGTACGTTGTCCGAATGCTTGGCTCTGTCCAGTGGCCCACGCTGGGGCCTTGGTTCTTTCGGGCAACAGTATCAACCAGTGGTGCCAGCTCTGGCCTTCTGTCATTTCTCCTCGTCTACTAGATCTCCAGATCAGAAGAGAAGGCTCAAAACTGCAGGATTTCCCATTCGAGTGTCATGTTTGCTCATCGTCTCACCTTCGCATGTCCGCTTATAGAGTTACACTTCGAGAACGTTCTGCTGCAGGATGGGCGCAATTGGACACTCGTTGTTTACGGATTAGATCCTTTTTTCTTGGAGACGCTCAGCATGTGCAACAGCAGTCAGGTTCAGTTCATGGAGTGCAAACACACGGTGGATCTCTTCATCTCGCGGCTTGCAACCACTCAACATGACAGAGTTGACGCACAGGTAATCCTAACCTCTCTCTCCCTGGATGTCTTCCCTCCGTCTCACCAATGTCTTGTGCGGCACCAAAGATTTTTGCAGTATTCTGAGATATAACATCTATGTTTCGTATGCACACCTTTCGATCCCAGTTTATCCGATGCCGTTGCGGAGACGACCAGATCTATCCAATGGTCCCTGCTCAAGTCTTTGACTCTCACTGGCAAAGTCATCAATGTCTGGATCCAACACCTGCCAACTATCGTTGCTTCCCGACTATTGTCTGTCGAGATCCGTGGAGCTGATCCCAAAGCCCTGCAGCTTTCCTATGCGAGCATTTTGTGCCTCCAACAACTGGCCCAAGCAAACTGGCAAGTGGGCCTGAAAATCGAGAACATCCAAACGCAAGATTAGAGCAACTGGTTTCTCATTGCTGAAAGACTTGATCTGTTGTCACTGAAGGCTGACGACATGCCCGGGAGCTGTGCCAGCCATCTCGTGTCTATTGTATATACAATGGATCTCTTCGTCTAAAAGGTGTGCCGCAAGTTGGATTGCAATAAAACTGTGAATGTTTGCATCTTCGCTGTCACTTCCTTCAGGGCGCTGCCACAGTAAAAAAAAAGGGGGGAGATGACTCCATAATCGGATCCTCCTCTCATTTTTCTTGTGCATACTGCATACTCATTGCCTTTTGCCGATGACCTTTGTCTTTCTCTACCTTCAATTTGCCTTTTAAATACTTTCTTCGAAAATAGAAAACAAAAAAAAATCAACATTCGGCTGTCCCAACTATCATGCACACATGTGGTGGGCTCGTCCTCGTGAGTATTTGGGGTGAAGGTAGAAAGATCAGTAAAAGAGTGATAAGATAGGAGGGCAGATCTTTGTTTGTACGGGCTCCAAAATGCACATGCACGATATTCCGTCCCTCTGTACTCTGCATCGTGCTCGCAACGGAAGCTGGAGGCATGCATGATAAGGGAAGATGAAACCATGCAGGGTGGCAAGGTTAACAGGCCTTGGGGACAAGCTAGTCCATTCCGATGGCACATCTTTTTATTTTTATTTTTATCATCCACCTCGAGGGTACATTACGTGCATGTGTTTATTTTCATGTGGATGCTTCCCATTATTCTTTTTCTTTTTCCCGTTTCCATTTTCGAAATACAACTCACAACTCGAATTTCTCAACTTTCACACAACCATGGCGCTATCAGACAGTGCCGATCCCCCTGTCTTTCAACGATTCCTGTCCAAGAACGGCGAACCACTTGCCAGTTTGCCGATCAAAACGTGCTCTGAGTCTGGCAAACGATACATCTTTTGGAGCGATATCCAGAACATCTTCGAAGATGTGGTCTATCTGAGGGATCTAGACGAGCTTATTGTGTTGTTTATGATCGGTCAGGATGGCGAACTGTACGTGTCCTTCCATTAGGAAACGATGTAAGCTGTTTCGAAAATCGCTTGCATAAATCTCACTTCCCCTCTTCTATTCTCGTTGCAGGTGTAGTCCTTTGTGCATCGAATGCCGCTTGAGTCAAACATATACCGTGATATACAATGGTGCCCAAGGACATGTAACCAAAGGATCCCAACACAGCATGCGACAGAACCATCAAATATTCACTGCCAAAGCAACATGTGACAGCGGTCCAAACCTCTTAACACCACTCGCGCTCTTCCTTGAGGCAGCTAAAGAGATATACAGCCGTCTGACTTCCAGTATCTCCAGGGCGCGGTTTCAACAAACAATAGCCAATGCTCGATATTACAGTGCGATGCTCATCTGGGAAATTGAGTTACGAGAGAGAACTGGATTTAAGGCACTGGTGAATGGGATGGATCGATGTCAGATGCTGGACAGTCTCAGAGAGTGGGAGAAAAAGTTGCTTAGGCTGGACTACGAGAACATTTGCTGGAACATGCTGCCCCGATCGGACCACGGCTGGAACTTTGCAGCATCGAAACTCTTTATTGTCTTGCCATCAGGTCTCGATTCCTGGATCAACTCGGACCCATCCACTCACCTGTTTCGATTCTACTACCTTTGCGACTTGTGTAAATACGACGATTCTCGAAAGCACGTGCCTCAACATCCTCAACATGCACATCTCTCCAACCATCAAGGATATGACCTCAATCGACCTATGGAATTCTTTGAAGTGTACGGCGACTACGTACTGAGAGTATTGCGTATGGTCAAGCGTGGCTACTCGGACGACCGTTATGAGGTTCCACCGCTTGACACTTTCAAGATTTTCTGGGACTGTTCACCAGACCTCACTGATAACCACCTTACCGAGGACAATATCGTATCTCTCGTCAACAAGGCCATCGAATACCTCCAAGACCTATCTCCACCTGTGTGGCGCACGAGCCTTGGGCTCACATTTCGGCAAAGTGTTGCGATCAAGTCGTACCTGGACGTACAGGATGGAGACAATGCGGAAGGCAATCTGCACCGACACATTGGCTCTGAGCGACATGTGTCCTGGGTTTGTCAGATCCATGATCAAGGGTCCATCATCCATGATCATCTAGAAAAGTTGACCGAGTTTATTGACAGCCTAGGAGGGTACGTCGACAGGCGGCAGGCAATGATCAAGGTTGAACTGGGGTCAACTTCCGATGCTGCCCAGTTTTGTGCTCTCCTCACAAATGCCGAATACACTTGCGATATTGTCGTCAAACTCAATTGGAAACCAACACAACGGATACTATTGCAGCTCTTTCACGACATCTCCAGAACGAACACTATGGCTCTGGAAATCGACGGCATAACATCTGACATTCGAAATACGCAAGACTTGATTCGAGCTACAGTTCACCGCTTTTCTGTGCGCCTCAGAGATGACACCGACATAATCGCGGTGAGGCTGTGCAACTACCCCCACCAGGATGAGCATTGCATATACTTTCGCTATTTTCAGCTGCGAGTGAAGAGTCCACCAAATCAGCCTGTTTACGATTGGGTAGAACTGAGAGACGAATTGTATAAGTTTGTCGACGTAGTATCGGATACTCTTCATTCTGCTGAATGCCGAGCAGCTTCTAGGGACCTGCAGTTAGCACTGGCAGCGTACGGGATGCCAGAGATCGCCACCATCACCATTTACACTGAGACTTGGAATGGTGTATTCGATGTGAAGAAGGCAACCTTTCTTGAGGTATTCTCAAGCCACATGGGACTTCCAAGGATTGTGACTTCCACAGGATCTGTAAGGACACTGACAGGGTGCCTGTTCGACAAAGAGAGTGACCAAGAACTCCACCGGTTTGTGAATGCCGACAATGAAATGCGAGAATTAGATATTTGGACTGGCGGGCGCGATGTTCTCTGTCAAGTCGAGTTTATTGGCCGGCTGCGCCGCTCCTGTGATAATCCGCTCAGGCTCACTCTTTCTGATATTACTCGCGATTATCGCGGTCGAATTGTAGCTCAGATGACTATCTGCGCTGAGCGACGCCCCCTTGAAAGACACCCTGTCCTTGAGATTGACGACGCTCACGATATGTCAACGAGTGACCAAGAGTCTGCTCCAGAGCCCCCAATGACTATCGATTTCTCGCAATGGCAACGCGACCACTTGCTCTCCCCACTATCCGACTACCATGCCTCGTTCTTGGACATGGCCACACAGCAGCACCCATCGATCTTGACCTCGTTTTTTCTGGATGTCTCTTCCCGCTCACGTCACTGCCTCACCTTTATCAAGAACATTATCGCCCGATCCAGCTTGGAGCACCTGGTTGTTGTGTGCACGTCTTTTGATCCCTGTCTATCCAAATCGGTCGCTCACATCCTGCAGAACATCCCATGGTCCACGCTCAAGTCCCTGGTGCTCACTGGCGACAGGATTAACGAATGGATCCAGCTGTGGCCACGTCCCATTGCCCCTCGCCTGTTTTGTCTCCAAATCCAAGGAACAGGATCCGTGACACTAGACCTTTCTCATTCAAGCACCTTGTTCGTGCATCAGATCGTCGTTGCAAGTCCACTGGTGGAGCTGGGATTTGAGAACATTCAACTGCTGGACGGGCGAGACTGGTTGCTGCTTATCGAAGGCATGGATATGTCGCTGCAGGAGAACTCCTGAGCCTGGCGCGAAGAGTTAGCACCAGAACAAGCAACTCATTTCTCTGCTCAACAGTTGTGGTGGGCCCTCTGAAAGTGTCGAGCTGTCGAGTTGACTAGGGAAGAGCATCAATAAGAGGTTCAAGAATTAGGTCCGCGCGCTGGAGGTTGTTGAATGTCATAATTTATTGAAACAGAGCTCAAAATGGCTAAAGGTCGCTTGAAAATCAATCTGATCCGCACACATGCGTTGCCCGCATTGTCTCTATTTACAAAAAAAAAAGGGAAAATCTACTTGACAACCTAGGTTGATCGTTTTTATTCGTCAACCCTCTCAATTTCCATCCCAAGGCCATGTAGCATGCCTTTTTGCCTTATAATCTTCATAGCGTTTTTGTTTTATGATACATACTCAATTTCTTTTAAGTTAATCTTCTTGCCAACTTCTTGCTGTTCAATTCACGGAGTTGTGTTCCTTACTATCATCATCACGTTTTCAAAAATATAATATTTTTCGACAATAGCGTTTCAATGACCACTTCTCAGGCTACACAAGTAATGCTACTAGGAGGAGCCAAGGAGTTTAAATCGCTCCAAAGAAGTTTGCCCTTCCTCTGCATATTTCTGAGTTCAAAAAAAACGTGTGTTACATGACCTTGGCAATTGAGAGAGTTGATGAATAAAAACGATCAACCTAGGTTGTCAAGTAGATTCTCCCAAAGAAAAGTTAATAGCATCAGCTTCTCAACCATCATTCCGAAAGGAAGCAAAAAAAGTAAGGAAGATCACTCCATCGGAGTTCCTTCCTATACTCCGAAAACCCGGATTTGAACCAGGGACCTAGAGATGACAGGCAAACTACAGTCTCCCGCTCTACCAACTGAGCTATTTTCGGATATCATGTAGCGTGTTACTCGCCCTTCCACTTTAAGTATCCCAAGCCACTTTTTTTCCGTATCACGTTACTTTTCCGCCACCAATTACCAATTACACCTTTCCCCCCGCCTTCTTTCTCCGACATCACCTTCTCCCTGGCTATCATTTTTTTCTAGAAAACTCCTTCATCCAGCCCCACCGTTTCCGACCAATGCCATTTCTGTTCCCCTTCCTACCACTGCCCTTAGTCTTTTCGCCATTGTTCCCCGTGTTATTTTATATCTCTCTGTTCCGCCACCTTTTCCGATTCGTCCATCAATTCCCGTTCATTATCAACGACCACTTTCCTTGTCACCACCATTTCCCTCTTGATCTATCTCGCACCTTCGCCATTCCACCATCTTCATTCCTTCTTACCCGTACCTTTTCGTCCGCCACATTTCCTTTTCGCCTTTCTTCCGTTTTCCCTCTCGCCCTGAACCTCGCCACTTCCCTGCTAACATCAAACCACCGTCAACGCCCATCCGCCAATCCGTCGCCGCCAAGTCACCGTCCGCCGCCGCCAACACGTCGCCCTCCCGATCCGCCTCCTCAAGCCCGATCTACTCACGCTCAAGTCATTATCGCCGATCCGCCGCAGAGACAAGTCATTCCGCCCAACCAATCGGTCGCCTTCCAGTACCGATGCTACCTACGAGCCCCCGCTAGAATGTAAACGATGTTCCGACACCGTACTCATTGTTCCCAAGAAGAGAGAAGAATCGCATAAATAGTCGATTGTCCCAAGACCCCCCCGAAATAAACAGTTTACAGTTGCCATAGTTTTCAGTTACAGTCTCCCACGGCCGTAGTCTGTGCATAAGAAACTCACCCCGCTTTGTGTCTATTTGAGAAGTCGAGTTGATCGTTCCTGGGTATTGAGACCGCAGGAAGTTCTTTCGCACGTTTGACCATCGTTGTTACCGCCACCACTACCCTTCCACCCCTTCGCGTCCCCTCTGTAATTGACTACCCCCTGTTTCCCCTCTTTATTTGCTTGTTTCCAAGAATCCCGTAACAAGCGACCATGCGAAAAAGTCCCATGTTCAGACGTCATCCGACCACCAGGGCAGATGTCATCTACTAATCTTGTTGTTCGCGTTATGTTCCCCCTTTTCGTCTTCCGTCCAGCGCTCAAAGTCGTCTTCGAGTCCATGAAGAGGGGGGAGGGGGATCAGCCACGAACATCGCCTTCATGACCATTGTTCCTGCAGTTGACCTGTCGGTTCTTCATGGCCCTTCCTAGCGTTCTCTATACTGTGTCGAGAACTCAGCTTGACCTCCACGAACGTCTCTTCCTGCCGCAAGATAACGGTCCCCATGACACGGTTTTGCAGCAGGCGCTTAAACCAAAATGAGATTTCCCAGTGTCATCCGTGACATGGTCCTGATCCGTTGGCGGGTTGACGACGCGCGCTTCTGTGAGTTGGACGCTGCGGAGAACGTTCAGTGAAAGTTTGATTGATCGTAGTAGGAGAAATGAAGCGTGGATACCGTCGGTTTGTAGCCCATCCCGGTGATATTGACATGATGGAGGGTTCTCTGGTTCTTGACGGTATTTCTCTGATCTGATTGAGGGATGACAAAGAGTTGGTGAGTGCTTTTGAATTTCGAGAGTTGGATTTGGCGAGGGAAGAAATGTGCTTTGCCTCTCAATTCTTTGCTTTCGCGTTCAGCCCACAAGGATTTTTTTTTCAGAATTTGATCGCTATCGCATTCTGTATATATTACATAGCTACAGAGTACATAGCCCACTGGTTGCACTGAGCACATGTATGTGAAACATGTATGGAGCTTCACGAGCGTCTAGAGAATCGCGGTGAAAAAGTGAGGGAAGAATTTCAATATGATAATTATCGGCACTATGGTTTTTACTGTCAGTCCATTTACTGTCAGTCAATAAAGTTTGGGTGTAGTTTTGCCAAAAGATATTTTTAGAACAGTTGCAAGCCAGGTTTCCTCTTTACGGCGCAGCTTAAGCGATATATACAATAGTAAATTCTTCCATGACGCAGAAACAACGTGAAGTTTAAGATGCAATGGGTCAACTCGGGGCCACGCCATGCTTTCTGCGCCATATTGAGTAGGAAAACCGAGAGTCAAAAAACAAATCATAAAATAAAAGAAAGTGTGGCGGTTCAAACAAATGAAGTAATGCGATCTTGAAAGGCTCCAGGCTTAGGCACTGAGCAGCCCCGCTCTTGGAGATCCAAGCAACCTTTTCTTAAGGCGCGAGGACCCCCTCTCTCTTTCTCACTCTCTCCCTCCCTCCCCTGAGTGTATTTGAAAGAGTTGAAAAAGGTTGGAGCAACTGAGAAAGGTATGTCTGCCTTATGTTTGCCGCGGTTTCCAAGAACCTCAATTGTCCTTAACTTCGCTAAGATAAGGTATCCGCATTTATAGAAACATAGTTTGCCGTTCTCCAAACTATATCGACTGACAGTAAATGAGACTGACAGTAAAAACCATAGTGCCATTCTAAAGAAGGAGGAGAGAAAGAGCCGACATCGAAAGATCAAAAGCAACGTCGCTATGAAGCTTGACTGCCACAAGCCAGTTATCCCATCCCCTCATCTTTTCACTTCCCTCACTTTTTTCCCATTTTTCCCATCTCTTGATCTTCTCACTTCCCTACTCTTTTGATTTTCCTCATACCCGATGTTGGTTTCCAGCACCTTCGTCATTTCAAAAGCATTCGTACAGTCATGAGCGTTGTCAGTTTACTGTTGGTTCCACCTTATTCCTGGCTTTCGCTCGCTTAAAACATATTCCTCCCTTTGCTTTGTACAATTCTTGGTTCCCAGTAGAGGGATCAATGTGTAAAAACAATAAACGCCGCGCGAAGTGTTCTTCCATTTTTGCTTTGTGCAATGCTTTGTGCCCAATAGAGGAATCAATGTCTAAAAATAATTAACGCTGCGCAAAGTGTTCTTCCATTTGCTTGGTACATTGCTTAGTGCTCAGTAGAGGGATCAATGTGTAAAAATAATAAACGCCGCTCAAAGTGTTCCTCCATTTGCTTTGTACATTGCTTGGTGCCATAGTAGATGGATCAATGTGTAAAAAAAATAGGAGCGAGTTATGCTCACGCGGATGTAAAAACTTTTTTGGTTTTGGAGGGTTGGGCTGTTGAGGTTCCACGGGGGGGGGGGGGGGGAATTCCTTATTCTCACATCAACAATTTTTTTAGGACGTAGAATACGCCCTCAAACCTAGAGGTTTCCTGGGCTTGTTTTGTTTGACAATAATTTAATCGCTTCCCATTTTTTGCTTTTCTGCATCTCCAAAGCAATCGCATTGTCTGCCTGGCTCCTCGTTTGCCCCCACCTCGAAGTGTGTGTTCAATGTTATGGGGAAGGAAAGACCAGAGTCACTATTCATCACCCGTACTCGCGCCATGAAATATCGCGATCTGCATTGCTCATGTAAGAAATACTTTCGTTGTTCAGGATCAGCATAGCAAGCATTAATTTCTCTCCTTTGGTCCGAGACAATTTGACCAAAATACACTTGCCACTTTCAACGATTTTTTTTGGTTCTGTATATCCCTCCCATGCTCATAGGGCGGTCTTCTTTATGAAACGACTGCCTTCTTGTCCATGCTGGATATCATGTCAAAGATGCGGTTGGGATTTGTCTAGCAAACTTTCCGAGGGACAGAGGCTGGAATAGTCAGCATTGTGGGGTCTCATTAAGGAAGATGAACAAGATGGGTGAATGGAAATGGGAACCCTCGGCCCTGTTTAGCCCTCTCCTTCTGCTATTAACTAAAATTCCAACTCGCAAACTCAAAAACAAATGCAAATGCGAAAACAAAATCAAAAAGGGCGAATGGGCCAACTGAACAGTTGTTTAACATGGCTGCCAACAAATAGTGTAAACCTTTGCACCTAAACTGACTGGAAGTCGATGCAACAACATCAGGACTACAAACCGGCTCCTCGGCACCAATAATGCGCAGACATGGAGACAGTAATAGTGAGAAGCAGAAGTGTGTGTAGCAAATTCACGGTTCGTGAAATTAGTTACTGCGCATCCCATGTAGGAATATCCTCACACAGCACAAAAGAAATTTAATCTCGCGTCTGTCAGAATAGAGAATTCACATCGGTGTGAGATTATCTTTTTCCTTATAAATATGGCGATCCAAGAGCCTACAATATTTCCCTTATCCGCCTCAGTCCACACTTTTTCCTCACCAAACAAACAAATCGTCATAATCTGCCATCAAAATTCATCATGGATGGAGTCGTTACCAGAAAGAACATCCGCAACCTCACGCCCGAGGAGCTGGACAACCTCGTCAGGGCCTTTGTCGCCATCCAGCAGCTTCCCCCCCATGACCCCAACTCCTTCTTCGTCATCGCCGGCTACCATGGCGAGCCATTCCGGGGAGCTGGCTACGCAAATCCCTCCTGGTGGGGAGGATACTGCAACCATGGCAACGTCCTTTTCCCGACATGGCACCGCGCCTATATCCTCAGAATCGAAAGAGCCCTCCAGAGCCAAGTGCCTGGAGTAGCCATGCCCTACTGGGACGAGACCGAGGAGTTCAGCCTGAAGAACGGCATTCCGCCAATCTTCCTCCAGAAGACCTACACCTTCTCTGACAACACGAGTCGTACCATCCCGAACCCATTGTTCTCCTACAAGTTTCAGGCCAGGATCACCGACAGGCTCGACTCAGACGCCAACTACACCAAGCCCGTTGGCTATGAAACAGTCCGCTACCCCTTTTCAGGGCTTGTCGGCACTCCTCTCGACGCCGAGGGTACCTTAATCCACAACCAGGAAATGCTTGAAAAGGGAGGGGACGTGACAAACCAGATGCTGAACGACAACGTCGTCACATGGCTCAACTTCTCCTCCTTCAAAAACAGCGATGGAAAAATGGTCCCAGCCGGCGTCAACGACAAGTTCAAGAATTGTCTCGAGGCGCCCAACTACACCGTCTTCTCCAACACCACCTCGGCCCAGCGCTGGAACGACGATCGTCTCAGCGAGACTGGCTTCCAGCCCATCGTCCCCCTCGAGTCTCCGCACAACTCGATCCACCTCGCCGTCGGCGGCTTCAATGTCCCCGGGAAGGACAATGTCGACCAGGTCGCCGGTGCCAACGGCGACATGGGCGAGAATGACACGGCCTCCTTTGACCCAATCTTCTTCTTCCACCACTGCTTCATCGACCTCATGTTTTGGAGATGGCAGGTCAAGCACAACCAGCGTGACTCCCTCGAGATCATCCAAGGGTACCCCGGCACCAATTCCGTCGACAGCCAGGGTCCCACCCCCGGGGTGGCAGGTGGCACATGGCTCACCCTCGACAGCCCTCTCGATCCGTTCAAGCATCCCCATGACCCGACGAGGGCCATCACATCCAAGGAAGTCGTCAACATCGCCAACCTGGGCTACGTCTACGACTACCCTGAGCCACCACTTGCGGGCCCCCCAAACACCCAGCCGGCGCCGATCCTGACTGTGAGCAGCATCAACCGCGCTACACTTGGCGGCTCCTTCGTCGTCTCAGCTTGGGCCAACTTGGAGAACAGTGAGAAGATTTTGGTGGGCACGGAGGCTGTCCTGAGTCGCTGGCACGTGACGGGTTGTCAGAACTGTCAGAACCACTTGGAAGTCCGAGCACACTTTCCGATGGAGGGGTGGAGCAAGGAAGAGACGGAGAAGATGCGTTTCGAGGTTGGTCTGCATACTCGCATGCTGAACAGGGGCCTCCGTGATGGAAGTGGTCCGCAACAGGGGGCGCAGAACCCCACGATCAAGCTTTGGACTGATCACTTGTGATTGTCAATTTGTTGTAGCTCATGATATGTTTCGTAAAGATATACGCACTAATAAAGCCTCTATCTATGTTTCCTTGACCTGTTCTACACTATGCACCATATCCCGCATGTCAGAACTAGCCTCAACAACAAGTGCAGACAACTCATTCCCATACACACATCCGGAGTCCAACCCAAAAGTATAACTATTCCACACGCCATTAACACCCTCTTCTCCAAGGTCCTCGGAGGAATCCATCTCCCGTCGGACCTGCAACCCCGCTCTAGCGTCGTGTCCATATACAACAATTGTACGCTGTCCCGGCACCTCGATCAAGTTCTGACTTTCGTTCTACGAAATATGGATCAGGAGCTGTGTCGCGAGCAGTGCAAAGGTCAAAGGCTTTGGAGCGGAACAAAAGGATGAATCTTTATTACACTAAAAGTAATCTGAAGGGTTGATGAAATATTGGTGGAAGTGTGTAGGATGTTTTATTTAGCTTCGTTAGGACTCTTTTAGAGATGCCCTGAAGCTGCTTTTTACAAACATGAGCGAATGGGTCTCCTAATAATAAGAGGTACGCTGTTTGTTGTAACTTTTTGTTGGAATATCTCGAAGTCTATATGCGGTACCATTGCCTTCACTATTTCCTATCGGAGCACATGTTTGATGTGACACTGCGTCAGTGTTCTCAGGACAAAGCAGACAAAGGTGTGGAAGAAGGAGAAGGATTTTAAATGCGTGAGTTGTATCGAGAGGAGTTTTTTTTATCGCGTGAGCTGTATCGAGAGGAGTCTTTTTAATGCGTGAGCTGTAGACCCGGGTATACAGTCAAGAAATATAGACCCCGGTCTGCATTTAGTAAACTCAAAAAAAAAACATGGGCTGCATGATTGGTTGAGAAAGAACCAGCTGAGCTGTGCTTCTGTCCTAAAAGCGACAAAAAAAAAGTCGTTCCTTTACTGGATGAGGTAGCGAAAGTGGCACCGAGAAGCGAATGAAGGCGGAGAGGCGCATTGAACCGATCTATTTTTTTTTGTTTTGCTATTCTTCTATCGTGTGCTCTTGATTGACTAAAAAGAAGGCGTTAGACACGCTCTGTTTTGATAGCATTCTCAGTCGCGATACTGTGGAGGCAATGCTCATCAGCTTTTCGCCTGTTGTACGAATGCTTGGAGGAAGTACTAGCTCGCCCACAACGCCTCTTTGTGCCAAGAGGTTAGCATTGATCCTGCTCAAAACCTTGGCGTTTTCGATCTTGGCACCCTTCACAAAGAGTGAGGCACTTGGCGACCGCCAATGCAAGCGCGCATGTTGTTCTCCTTCCGTCCCTGTCACTCTCCAGGTCCGAATAGTCCAATCACCACCGCCGGTTACAAGAAAACTACCGTCGCTATTCTCACTCCAAACGACGCTAGAGATAGTGCTTTCAACGTCGTCCATGGTTGCGAAGCAGTGGCCAGATATCACGTCCCAAAGTCGTATCGTCCTATCTTCACTGACTGAGGTGAGTTGATTGCCGCTTGACGAATATGCCACACTCATAACACGATCCTTATGACCGCTTAGCATCTGACAGCATGCTCCGGTTTGTGCGTCCCAGAGCCGTACCATCCGGTCCTCGCCTCCTGATGCGATCTATTGGCTACTCGGTGGGCAGAGGGGAAAAGGAAGACAGCCAAAGGGGACCTTGTATCGAGGTGCACGATTTCCATAGAAATAGTGCGCATTTTTTAGTTGACCGCACATATCACGTTGCTGGTCTGTACTCACTATAGAAAAGCTACCTTCACACCTACATCCTTTCCAAGAATCACAGGCAAGAAATGGATTCTCAGTCTAGTTTCGAGAACCACCTCAACGGCTCTGGTTCCGCGCCTGCCACAAGTCCGCCTTTGACATTCACCTCGCTGCCTGTCGAAATCCTGCTCTTAATCCTCAGCAAAGTCTCCCATGAAGGCTTGCTCTAGTGTGCACGGGTTGGTCTTTCTGTCAACGGATTGATTACACCTCTAATCTGGAGGACGGTCCGTATCAACACCCTTGACCAGCTGGATCGATTCAAGTCTGCAGAAGCCCAACACGCCTTGATCAGGAACGCCCACCACGTCCGCGAGCTTTGTTTATGCGACTCGGAGATGTTTACCATATTTAATCCTCTCATGCCAGTGACCCCGTCTACAATTTCGTCCACATCTTCCATGGCGAGCTCGCCCTCAGCGGCCGGTGACCTTTTACCTAGCCTATGCACCCGTTTCGAGGCATTTAGTGTACAGCTCAAGGAATTTACCTGCGAATCGCGAGATAGGGTATAGTCCAACTCGTATGAGATTTTTCAGTAGTTCGGAAATAGGGCCATGGCGGCTTTTATGGCCAGAGCACCAGTAGAGCACGATCGCACTTGTTCAACAGAACCCGGCTCTGACCAGTCTCCGAGTGAACAATTTGGTTTCTCTCACGGTAATACTTAACGTGACCACGACAGTGAGTCACCTTCGAGAGTTCATCTATTCGGCTGCAATGAGCCCAATGACTGCCAAGTATGTGCGGCAAGCAATGGTCCGGGTTGAACTGGTTCAGTTACTGACGTGAATATGTTTTGTGGTCTCCTCCAAAACACTTTTGCTTTCGACATCTCCATCAAATTGACGTGGAAGGCAACTCCAATGGAGTTGACGAACGGTTTTTCGGGTTTCCCGAGAATGAACGCATTAATTTCAAGATGTTCGGGCGAATGACACTAATAAACTATGATTTCCAATACTAGTTTACACGCGCCAAGTTTTGATATCATTTCCCATTTATGAATAATAGCTCTTTCAAAAACAAAACAAAAAAAACCCAGTAATTTATCTACTCGTAACAATCGTCCGCAGCGCTCCCCTCCATTTGCCGCATGATTCACATCAGCAAATCAAAGCCCGAATCCCTCCTGTCATCCGACGCCGGCACCTTTTTCCCTTGCGCATCGACCGTCAACTGCTGCTTGTCACCTCCTGCATGCTTCACCCCTGCTTTCTTACCCGTGTGCGCCTCCCTCGTATGCTCCACCCCCTGCAGTTGCCCATGTCCGTGCTCAAGCGACAGCGTCGTCGTCGGCGGCGCCGCAGACGAGATTCTCCTCGGCGCCACCGACGCGTCGTGCGGGTGGTGCACGAGCACATGTGGATTCTGGTGGTGGTGCTGGTACTTGTTCCCATGCTGTGGAGCTGAAGGGGCGTTCAGCGCCACGGGCGGCAGGATCTGGTCGCCGCCGTGCGAGATCACGGAAGCGACCTCGTTGCCAAGCTGCGTTGTGGAGACAGAGAGCTGCTCGTAGTCCTCGTTCTGGAAGGGAGAGTGGCTCGCGGGCTTGGACCGGTTCTCGCTGATGCCCATCTGGGAGCCGTGGTCGGTGTTGTTGACATGGAGTTGCACGATACCACTGTAAGATAGGCCCGTGGGAGGGCTGGAGTGCTTCTTGGACGTAGCGGCGCCAGAGTGCTGCTGGGACGGGGTTGAATGGGACTTGGCAGGCGCTGGCGCATGCGATGTGGGATGTTGCTTGATCGAAGAGGACGAGGAGGACGACGAAGAGGAGGATGTGCGGTGGAGTTCAGTGGCTCCAATATGCCCAACCCCGTGTTCATGAGCGTTCTCGGGCGCCTCAACAACAATGAATCCATCCTTGTCCATGTGGGAGCTGCTGAGGTCAGGTTTGTAGGCGTGAACATCCTCATTTTCATTGTGAGCATAGATCTTGCTGTCGCCATGGCTCTTGTGGTCCTTGCTATGCGAGGCGTGCTCGTCGTGGGTCTTACCAGCGGCAGATGTGTGCTGAGAAACGCTCTTTGCTGCATGCTTCGCGAGGGCCTTGACATCCTTGGCCACTGTGGGAGCCGAGGTTCGTGCACTATGGATTATCTCCGAGACATTGTCGGCAACATCTGACAAGTTGTCCGTAGCATCCTCAATGGTTACGTGATGGTGAAGGTGTCCGTGGGCATGGCTTTCGTGCTGGTGGGTGCCCGAAGTGCTAGGCGTCGATGTGGTCGACGACTCGAAAGAGAGCGATGTGCTATCGCGATCCTCTCCTTCAACATCGTCCTCATCGTCGTCCAACTGGTCAGAGCCCGCCAGATTGTCCGCCATATGACCCACCATGTTAGACAAACGGTGTCTAGCATTGTCCAGTTGCTGGTGTGAGGCATCAGCAACACGTGCGGCAACAGCGCTGGCGGCAGATTTCGCTGATTGGAGGATAGAAGGAGCGGCTGAAAGGATTCCACGTCCACCATGGCCAGGCTGGTCGTGGCTATCGTTGTCATCGCTGTCTTCCTCACCGCCATCATCGGCGTTGGCATCGTCGAGGAGGTCGTTATCGTTCAAGAAGAAGCTGTGTTCGCCACCAGTGTGGTTGTGGTGAGTGGTCTTGGACTTGATGTGGGTGTCATCGCTGTCTTCTTCACCGCCATCATCGGCGTTGGCATCGTCGAGGAGGTCGTTATCGTTCAAGAAAAAGCTGTGTTCGCCATCAGTGTGGTTGTCGCGAGCGACCTTGGATTTGTTGTGGGTGTCATCGCTGTCTTCTTCACCGCCATCATCGGCGTTGGTATCGTCGAGGAGGTCGTTATCGTTCAAGAAAAAGCTGTATTCGCCACCAGTGTGGTTGTTATGAGCAGTCTTGGACTTGCTGTGGGTGCCATCGCCAGAATCACCATCGTGGTGAGCATGGTGCGCATTGTGGGCAGCTTTGAGCACGGGCTTGGGGTCAGAAGACGAAGAGGAGAGAGGCGAGCCGCTCACGAACCGAGTCTCCTTGTTGCCTAGTCTTGGCGAGTTGTGACCAAACACAAATGCCTTCTTGATATCGTGGGTATGCTCTATGGGATGGTCCAAGTGAGCAGGAGTACCTAAAGTGAAGGCTGACAACGGGGTACCGTAGGCATCCAGGTGCTCTGAGTGAGCGTCGGCATGGTGGCTCTCGACCTCGTGGGCAGCTGCCAGAGCAGAGTTCAGAGCGGCCTTAGCATCGCCGGAAGCCTTGTGTGCAACAGACTCGGCCTTGTGCGCGGCATCCTTGAGGTTCTGAGCGACGTGGCTCTCAGTCTTGTGGGCGGAGGAGATTGCCGAGTCGAGAGCAACTTTGGCAGACTGGATAGAAGGATCATTTGTCGTATTACGAGCGTATTCCATCGCAGCCTTGATGGTCTCTTGAACATCCGTCTCAGCAACCTTGGCGCTCTGGCCAGCGTTGCTAGCTGCCTTGTTAAGATCCTTCGCGGCGGTATTTTTGGCTTTCTGGGCTGAAGAAGCGGCCCGCATGCTGTGCTCGGCTGTCTTCTTGGCTGAATCGACAGACTTTTTGATCTCTTTAGCCACATGAGAAGCGTCGGCCCTGGCCTTCTGGGCAGCGTCGAAAGCGGAATCCACAGCAGACTCGGCTCTCTTGTGAATTTCCTGGGCTGCCTGGGTAGCAGAATCTTTTGCCTATTTTGGACAAAGCAGCGTTCAGTGCGATTGCGATTGAACTATGCGGTGACTGACCCTAGTAAAAGCTTACCCTCTGTGCAATGGTAGTAGCGGTATGAACACTGTCTTCGACCGTCTTCTCAGCATCCTTGGCTGCTTTTGCAGCGTTCTCCTTGACCTTTTGGGCGCTGGCAGATGCAATCTTGACAGTTGTTGCAACCTTCTTTTCGACGTCCTTGGCAGCTTGGGAGGCATTGCTCTTTGCCTTGAGTACGAAATGTCAAATCATCTTCAGTGTTAGTACTTTCTTTTTTCGGTTGGTCATAGTGTGAAGTGAAAGGGTGTGATCATCGATTTACCTTCTGTGCAGTAGACTCAATCTTCTTCTCGGCATCATGAACAACACCGGATGCACCATCGACGGCCTTCTTGGCATCCTCTGAGGCTTTGCTGACTGCCTTTGTGACATCGGAGGAGAGCCTGTTCTTGGCCTGCTGGGCACTGGCAACGGTAGAGTCGATATTCTCTTTCGCGTTCTTAGCAGCAGTCTCGACGCTCTTTTCCGCGTTTTTGGCTGTACCCTTGACGTCTGCCACGACCTTATCGGCTGCGGCATGTGTATCAGTCAAGAAAGCCTCGACGCTGTCCTGCCCTTGCTTCACTGCCGCCTCCAAGATGGTCTCTGCCTCGAAGGCAGCATCCTCAGCAGCATGGACAACAGTGTCTTTGGTGAGCTGGGCAACGCTGAAGGTCGAGTTCACGATCGCTTTGGCTTGGTCCACAACAGCCTCAGCAGCTTGCTCTGCTCCTTCAGCGAGCTTCTGAGCCTGTGCGACAGCAGCGTCCTTGGTCTTTTGTGCGGAGGCGATTCCAGCATTGACAGTGCCTTTGGCGACCTTGGTAGCTTTCTGATCAGCAGCCTCGGCGCTGTGAACTGCGTTCTCAACTGTTGTCTCAGTGTCCTGGGCCACCGCCTGAGCGTCCTTAACAAGGGATTCCTTAGCTTTTTGAGCGTAAGACACCCCAGACTCGACGGTCTTCTTGGTATCCGAGACGACTTTCTTGGCTGTAGCATCCGCCTCCTTGGCCTTCTCTTGAATGTCGTGAACGATCGTATCTTTCGCCTTTTGAGCAGATGCCAACCCGGATCCGGTCGCCTTCTGTGTATCTGCAACAGCCTTCTTGATCGCCGAATCTGCCTGCTTGGCCTTGCCCTGGACATTATGCACGACAGTCTCCTTAGCCTTTTGAGCGGACGTCAGTCCAGAGTCGACGGCTTTCTTGACATCGGAGGTGGCCTTTTTGGCGGTCTTATCTGCCTCCTTTAACTTCGCCTGCACGTCGTGGACAACAGCGTCGGCGGTCGTCTTTGTGTGCTTGTCCAGCCCACTGCTCGCGACGGCCGCGAAGGTGCTTTCGGAGGGTCCCTTGCCAACGTAATCGGAATAGACAGCGTGCTTGGTTTTGAGCCCCGCAGTGCTGTCTTCGACGCCGGCCGGGCGGCTCGAGTTGCTCTTGGATGGAGCTGCAGAAGACGCAGCAGCGGGTATTCCTGGCTGAGCATGACCTTCGCTGCGCTGGCGAAGACGCAGAGGGTTGGCTGCCATGGTGTGGCCCTTGTTGGCCTCGCCGGAGGTGCTGGCGGATCGTGCCCTGGCGGTATTAGCACTGGAAGAAGAGACTGGAGCAGCTTTGGATGCTGAAGTGAAAGCAACATCTTTGTTCCAAGACGAAGAGCTGCTCTTCTTTTTGTTCTCATTGTCGGCCATAGGACCGTAGGAGGATGGCCAAGCCTTGGCTGATCCGGCCGAGGACGAGGGATTGGCCTTTTTGGTTGTAGAAACGGAGCTACCAGAGTCAACACTCTTGGAAGAAAAAGTGGAATCTGGACGCTCGGTGACCTGGATTCGCGAGACTCGAGGCTGGTCGTCGAATCCGGTTCCCTCCAGTCCACCATTCTCCATGGATTCATCGAACGACTCTTGAAGGTCATTAAAGAATTCTATCGATGTTTTGTATTCAGATCGTTAGGTGTTGGGCCAGTTTACGCATTAAGAATATATAGAGAACGTACCTGAGATCAAACTGGGCGTGTTCTCCTTCAAGAAGGTAGTAGCAGCCTCGGCAGTGTTGGCGAGGGCAGCAACTGTAGCAAAAGTGGCACCGAGGACTCCGCCAGAGATGCCGTCCAGGGTTTTCATGGTCGAATTGCCTTGAGCAAAATCCATAATTTTGGCTGCAGTGCTCTCAAGCTGATCGCCATGCCCCTGATCGATCGCGTTTCCAACGCCATCTGGTCGCTGACGTGAAGAAGAAGACGACGACAAACCATAGGGCGATGATGGGATGTGGGGCTGGTGGCGGTGACGATCGGCCTCCTTGAAGCTGTGAGGGCGAGGGATGCGAGTGCGCACTTGAGGCTCCGAACCAGGTCCAGCGGGGCCGGCTTTCGTGCTCTTAATGTTGGCCTGCGAGAGGGTGTGCTGATGGCCACTGTCAGTGTTGATCTCTTTGATGTCGTGCACATGTTTCTTGGCTTGGGAAGCAGCCGAGGAAATGAACTCTTTGGCAGAGTCAAAGATATTCTCAACGTCGTCGTCTTGGTTGTCAAGGGTGATCTCGTCCTGGTCGTGCTGGGCCTTGGTGGAGCCGATTATGTCTACAAATCGCATCACAGTAGAAGTATAAGATAATGAGTCGTGGCTGTTTAATGGCCACTTGGAAGTGTAGAGGTGGTATATCTTTCATCGCTTTTACCTTCCATGATTGAACAAACTATACCTTCACCTGAAGTTGACAATGATGTGCCCAGCATGAATGGCAGAGTGAGAATCAGGTGTCAGTACTTTGTCCATGGAATCAAAACAAGTGCATCTAATGCAACAGGGTTATACTTTGGACGGAACTTCCATGTCGAGCAAGTTTGGGTGCGCTCGTAGAGCTTCGATCATGTCCTGCGGCCTCCGTTGCAGCTGCGGTATCGAGAAAAAGTCGTTTTGTCAATGGCGCTAAGTCAAAAGTCTTGACAAGCAAGCACAATCTATACTCACCGTAGATGTCAAAAGGCTTAAAGTCCAAAACGTCGGCGCCTCGGAAACCAGTGGCGCCAAGCCTGGATGCCCATGAAGCGACATTGTTGTTGTTTCCAAGCTGCGAGCCCTTAGGTACTGGTTCCTCGGCGAGAGATCCACCCGCTACAATTCGAAAATTTCCAGTGAATTAGTGCACACTCGCTATCAACTCATGAGGAACAGTATTACTTTACCATACTCACCATTGTCATGAGCACCACCCTTCTTGCCCTTCCCCTTGCCACCTTTGGCGGAAGAAGACAACGAGCCTGAAGACGATCCTGCAGCATGGCTCGAAGTTGAGGACGACGACCCCTGACCGTCGCTCTTACCTCCAACCAGAGTAGGTTCAGACTTCTTTTTGTGCTCGTGATATCCAGGACCGTGAGGCTCCTTGGTCGAATAGCCAGCGCCCATGATACAGCAGGCGCTTAGCAGGAGAACGATCAGTGGCAACAAGAAAGCCAAGAACAAGATACGGGGATCGGCATTCAGAGACTTGGCCAACTCATCCAGCCCAAGGCGCGCAATCAATGAATCAAAGTGTGGGTAATGGTGTCCAAGCAGGTCGTCGAAAGCGACCGATGGGTTGTCATAGAACGATCGAAAGAACGAGAGCACGCTGTCCGAGTTGCCGGTTGAGCGGCCATTGTCAAAGAAAGTGAAGGAGGGCCGAGGGACATGGCCTTGGCCCGGGATGCCAGTGGTTGCAGCACCGATGTGATCGTGCTTGGCGACAACGGTGGAGACAGCTGAGGCGGCACTGGTGACCACAGCGATGGCGTGATCTTGGAGACTAGAGTAACGTCCCTTAACGTTTCCAATACTGCCGAGAACTTTGTCGATGATGGAGCCCGAGGTCATATCGTCTCCATCGACATATGACTTGACACTCTGACCTGCTGGAGTGGGGGTAGTGTATCCCTCGCCGTCGAAGAGCCAGTCGTAGAGGGTGTCGATGACCTTCTTGGCCTGATGTTTGACGTTTGTATCCATGGTAGAGAGCGAAAAGAAGGAAGGTTCTTCTTCAGAAGATGTTGGAGGTTGCTGTCGGGAAGGATATACAAGAGTCGAGGAGGATATGTACAATATGAAAAGAAGGAATGATCACAGGATGGGTGAGTATTTACAAAGTGATGGACATGGGTGAAATGTTGATTGGGATGTGTGCAACGAAGAAAACGAAAGTGAAGAAAAGGAAAAAACAAAGCATTGGGAAGAAGGAAAGGATAATGAGGCAAAGAGGGAGCCATGCATGAATTGAACGCGTTCTCTGCGACCAAACCATCCAATCACAGCCAACAAAAAGGGACAAATTTTTGCTGTCTCAGTGCTCGTGTGCGCATATATGAGCGAGTGGAGAAGAAGGGCGATCATGCGCGTTGGACAAAGACACACAGACGTCATTTCCGTCGAGGCAGGAAACGATCCTGTGTGTGTGCTTTTTTAACGGTGTCGGTGTCTGCAAGCTTTGATTTGTGGTTTTGGTCTGTACTCCCCTTTGTGCTCCCCTTTGTGCTCTGCTCTCTCTCTCTCTCTCACCCGTTTGGGCGATTCACAATGCATTAGCAGTCACATGTTTTGATTTCTTTCTTTTTTTTTTTTTGCTTGTTTGTGCTGAGAGGGGAGGAGGAGAGGAGCAGAGGAGGGAGCTGAGCGGCACTCGAAAGTCAACTCTTCTCTTTCTCTTTTGCCCTGACAACGAAAAGAGTGGGCGAGGACAAATCAACACTCACACACACATCTCACACTCGACATTTGCCCATCCCTCCCTCCCTCCCTCCCTCCCTCTCTTCTTGCATACCACACACACACACACACACACACACACACCAGCCCCATGGGAAAGAGAAACAAGCAGATGGCTGGACGGATTGGCAACGCCATTGTCCTCAGCGTCATCGAGCCCATCATGAAGATGCAAGAAGAGAACCCTGACATCAGCGCAGTCGACATTGTCAACAAGCTCAAGGAGAGCCGCAAGCATGAGCGCACAAAGAAGGACATTCTCTTCCAGTCTGTGGACAAGGGTATGCTCTATATAGTCTTGGCCACGGACCCATGCGATTCTCACGTGTGAACGAACCAAGAGCGTTTCTTCTTAACACCTTTCTGTTTTCCTTGTTGTGCCACATTAGCACTGGAGATCATCAAGGCAGAGAAGGAAAAGGCAGCAGAAGACGAGATCCACAACGACGACTCGGACGATGAGGAAGAGTACCCAGAACCTGCAGACGGCGCACCCATCGTCATGATGGAGGTTAAGAACACAAACACAATGAACAAGAGTATTACCAGCCGCTGGAAGCAGACCACCTCAACCCCCACATCCGCAGTCGCGTCCGCTGCCGTATCACCCGCAGTCTCAGAACCAGGAACACCTCTTCTCGGCAGCACAGACGGAGCAGAAACACCAAAGGGAGCCGACCCTGCAGGAGAAGTCCCTCCCCTCGATCCACTCGCTGTTGATGCAACCCCCACCGCACTCGCACACGCCGCAGCAGAGATCGCTATGACACAGGGCAAATCGTCAACCAAGAAGCGTTCAAAGGCATCCTCGAACATCAACTCAGAGTCCTCGTCCAAGCGCCACAAGACAGCAGGTGGCAACACGGAGGGAGGCCGCGGAGGAGTTGATCACGCGCCGCCCAAGCTGCGACTCGAGGACCTAGGAGGAGTCGATCACTTTATTGAAAAGGTCAAGGAGTACATCATGGTTCCACTCGCCCATCCAGAAGTCTACGCACACATGGGAGTCAAGCCTCCCAGAGGTATCTTGCTTCACGGACCACCAGGAACAGGAAAGACTATGATGGCCAACGCCATTGCAGGAAGTCTGGGAGTGCCATTTATCACCATCTCGGCCCCTTCGGTCGTATCAGGCATGTCAGGAGAGTCGGAGAAAAAGATTCGCGAGGTCTTTGAGGAGGCAAGAGATCTGGCGCCCTGCCTCATGTTCATCGACGAGATTGACGCCATCACACCTAAGCGCGAGACTGCCCAGAGAGAGATGGAGAGACGTATTGTCGCGCAGCTGTTGACCTGCATGGACGGTAAGCCAAAGTCGTGTCGATTGTGCTTATGAGTCAATCAGTTAGGCGGTTGAAATTCTAACAGGGTGTATTTGGTGCCCACACTATAGATCTCAGCTTGGACAACACCGGAGGAAAGCCTGTAATGATCATTGGTGCCACGAACAGACCTGACTCTCTGGATCCTGCTTTGAGAAGAGCAGGAAGATTCGATCTCGAAATCAACATCGGTGTCCCAGACCAGGATTCACGTGAACAGTAAGCAAAAAAAGTCACAGACTGCAGCGATGAGTTCTCGGCGAGAGCGTTTGTCTAACAGCCCCATTCCTTTCAAATGTTTATAGGATCTTGAAGGTCATGTCGTCAAAGTTGAAGTTGTCAGGAGACTTTGACTTTAAGGAGTTGGCCAAGCTGACCCCAGGATACGTTGGAGCAGATCTGAACGCCTTGACATCGGCTGCAGGAGTTGTTGCACTGAAGCGCATCTTCCAGGAGATCGGAAACATTGACAAGATCACGGAGGTTGAGGCTCTGGAGATTGTTACAGACGAGATGGAGCTGATGGACATGGACTTGGCAATGACAGAGGCACCTATTCATGTCGACGGCGATGTTTCTATGCACTCAGCTCCAGCACCAACAAACACCTCAACTACACCAACCGAGGTGTCATTATCAACACCAACAACAGCACCCACACCTACATCCACGGCTCTCGAAAAGCATGGCAAACATACACCTGTCCACTCTATCAGCGCCTTTTTGCAGTCACACCCCAACCCATTGACCCCGGAACAACTCGAACCCCTTTGCATCACCAACGATGACTTTTTAATTGCCTTGACCAAGGTGCAGCCTTCGGCCAAGCGTGAAGGATTCGCTACAGTACCAGACGTCACTTGGGATAAGATCGGAGCTTTGTCCTATGTTCGTGAGGAGCTTCAGATGGCTGTGGTTGAGCCCATCAAGTATCCAGCCCTTTTCGCTTCCGTGGGTATCCAGACACCCGCCGGTGTGCTCCTGTGGGGTCCTCCCGGATGTGGTAAGACCTTGCTGGCCAAGGCTGTTGCCAGCGAGAGTCGCACCAACTTTATCTCTGTCAAGGGTCCCGAGCTGCTGAATAAGTATGTCGGAGAGAGTGAACGCGGTATCCGCCAGGTCTTTGCCCGTGCCCGTGCCTCCGCTCCATGTGTCATCTTTTTCGACGAGTTGGATGCCCTTTGCTCAAGACGTGATGACTCTCAGGTACATATTTCACTCCTCGCATTTTTTAGGCTCCGTCTCTGATTTTTTTACTTCTAAGCACTAACTCTTAAGCCACATTTTAGTCTGAGGCATCTGCTCGCGTTGTCAACACATTGCTGACAGAATTAGACGGCATGGAGAACCGCGCCGCCGTCTACGTCATCGCTGCCACCAACAGACCCGACATTATTGATCCAGCTATGCTGCGTCCTGGCCGTTTGGATAAGCTGCTCTACGTCCAGCTGCCCACCAAGGAGGAGCGCCTCGACATCTTGATGACCCTTTCACGGAAAACTCCCCTTGGCCCCGACGTGAACATGCAGATGATCGCCTTTGACAAGCGTTGTGAGAACTTCAGTGGTGCCGATCTGGCCTCGCTGGTCCGTGAGGCTGGTATGTCGGCACTGCGGATGACTCTCAGGAAGCTGAACGCGATGGGCAAGGCTGGCGAGAAGCTCTCGGACGCACAGGGATCAGCAGGATTGATTGGTGTTGATGGACCAGATCTGGGTCTGCTGTCAACACCCATCACGGTGACCTGGAGCGACTTTGACACGGCGTTCACCAAGGTGTCGCCAAGTGTATCGCCACAGGACAAGCTCAAGTACGACAAGCTGCACGTCAAATTTGGCGGTGGCGGTACTGCAGCAGCTATGGCAGTGGAGGCATCACAGAGTCAAGGAAAGAAGCAGAAGCTGAAGGATGTCTACGAAGCCAAGGCTAAGGCTGCATCAGAAGGCCTCAGTGGTATCAATGGCGATACACCCAAGAAGGTCGACAGAGCCGAGGACTCCGACTCGTCTCTGTAGGAGAAAATATACACACACACTCACCCAGCATTTCACAAGTATTAAAAGTATGCATTGTCCATGATATGGTGTTCACTGGGCTCGGGTCCTTGGTAACTTAATTCCTTGCTTCACAACCATGCGCCAAGAAAAGAAGGTAGCATCGACTTCATTTGATCTAGGCGACGGGTGACCTTGAAGACGCCAGGGTAGCTTAGCTACCGTTGAGAGAGGAGAACGAGCTCTGACCCTGCGCGTTCTTTTATATTCTCTTATTTTCCTGCCTTCCTCACACCCTCGCACGCCCCCCACCTCACATCATCCTCTTCTTGTTTCTTTCTTCTTTCCTTTTCTCACACCAACACACACGTCTCTCGCCTCATAGCATTCTTTCGTCCGTTTAACCCATTCACACAACCACGCACACTCACCCCGAGCTCCCCAACACTGATACCACTCCCACGACCAGAAATTTTCCATCGACTTGTTTCAACATCCGTGAATTTTTACTCAACCAGACGAGAGAAGTATCTCAAGAATTGCTTCCCGCACCCCCCCCCCCCCCCATCGGGTCATTTGCGCGCTCTCTATAGACAATAAAAAGTATGTCGCATGCTCTCGAACACATTTTCGCCTCTTATTTTGGTGCGTGCATGTGTGTGCGTGGTTACGAATGATTGACCTCTTTGGCATATGATCCTCTCTCTCTCTCTCTCTCTCTCTCTCTCTCGCTTTCTCTCTCTTTCTCTCTCTCTCTCTGATCGCTGCATAACGATCACAGTCGACTTTGTTGTCGCTTTTCTTTTTGTTTCGCTCCCACGGGCGTGATGCTGATGGAACTCAAAGCATGTCCTCGTCGTAAATTCCTTATTTGTAGTTCCCTCCCTCTTGTTAGGGTCACTTTCTCTCTCTTCTTCTTCCTCTTCCTCTTCTCTCACCGGACTCTCCTCTCTACACCCACATCCCCACCCACGCCTACGGCAATGTTCTGGCGTGGGGGCCACTTCAGGCTCTTCTCAAGCCTTGTTGAAATCGTTGCCAAAAAAATCCAGTAGTCAATTGAGTAAGTCCTTCCCAGGTTGGTACACCTTCTTCATACAACCATGACAACTGCCAAACAACCTAGCGGTGAAAGAGTTGGAATCCTCCGAGTAACCATCCTCGACTAGGAGAGGCATCAAGGCCAACATTTCTCACACTCTCCCGAGTCGCAGTAGAATGAACCATTCACAGCCCAATATATCATGCTACAACCAGGCTGTTGAAAGTCTGGGATTTCAAAGGAACATCTAAAATGCAAGAGACCAACATTGCAATATTATATCCGACATCATTCGTGAACATGTTGCCCGCAGCACTCGGCAATAAAGGGATTGGCCCCGTTTCTCCACTGTCGAGTCGCCCTCTCTATCGAAACGAGTCCCTCGAGGTTCTCCTTTTTCCCTACCGGTTCCTAGACTGCTTTTCGTTTTTTTACCTGCCTCGTTTTGTCTACGCTCTTTTTGTCTACGCTCTTTTACCCTTACAAGCAACAACGAGTATGCTCTCCATCCCTCTTTTGTTCTTTTACAAGAACGACTTTCGTTTCATGTTTTATTTTCGCCGTTCTTGCCATTCTTTTTGTTGTCCACCTTTTTACTATCCCTGCTTTTCTTTTGTTTTCACTCGGGTTTTTTTTCTAGTTCGATCCTTCCTTGTCTTTTCTCTTATACTTTTATCAAGGCTGGACCTTTTGGCAAGATAGTGCCCCTCCTTTTAGCTTTTACTTTTTGGTCGACTTTCCATGATGGAAGAACTATTATTTTTTTGAGGCGACGCTGGCGTCATTGCTAGATTAGATGATAGGTAGTATTGTCCTTTTCACAAAAAATGCGTTAAACTTTGGTCGATTTACTAAAAATCGGGTTTAGTGCTCGGGATTTAAGGTTAAAATCAACCCAAAGGGGTCTCTTTTCAATTCAATTGTATTCAATCAATGCCCAATCTCTGGTTTTGCTGGGATGGCAAGTGCCTACAGGGGTTGGCACCAGTTGGAATAGCGACTATTCCTTGTATTTTTACAAAGAAAAAATTGTAGAAACGTAAGGAATAGGGTCTTTTGGGTGATGCTGGAAATCTTATACTTTCATATGTGACGGTGTTTTTTAGGTGTTTTTCCCATTTAATTTTAAGCAAAAAAATTGATAAGGGACAATAGGATCTTTGTTGTCAAAAGCCGAACGCGTATAAAAGGGCTGGGTTGCCCCGGGCTTTTGCTCGTCAGATTCCGCCTACCGAAAAATAGTTGATCTCACTTTCCACTCTTTCCTCGCTTGAACCCTTTCACTCTCATTTTATGCACCGTTGGAGCACTGTGGTATTTTGTTAGTGTTGAAGATTAGATTGTCTCACGCCGCACTCACTCCCTCACTCTTTCTCTCTCAACAAACATTTTATTTAATAGCAACACCCGAATGAAACCCCTCAACTGGGACCTTTTTTGAGAAAAAATTACGACATCGAAAGACACTGTGAGGTACTCAAAAAGAGAAATGAGAAAACGAGAAAATAAAAAGGGAAGCCAGAGTTCCCTTGTATTGATGCCTTCAATCGAAGGGCTGTGCCAACATGAGGACCCCATCAGCAGGATCGTACATAAAGACAAGATCCATTGTTCTGGACCACACGTATCCACAAAATGAATCGACACCTGTCCGGCCGAGAGCTCAGTGGGTCACCAAATTGCAATACTCCTAGAACCCTATCCTTCAGTATCAAATTCTCAAGGTAAAATAGTGCTCTCTCTCTCTCTCTCTCATTTTCACAAAAAAAATCTCCATGTCAAGACAGGCAGCACCAAAGCCCACATTCAAGATGCACAATATGGAAGCAAAAAAAAAATAAACAGTGAACCTTTGATGACAAGGAGAACGTAAGATGTCGAGCTACAGATATCCTTGAGATGCTGACAAAAGGTAGTGACATCAGACTCGTTCCGATCTATCTGGCTCAGCCTACCAAGGGCAGCCAGACTATTGCCTGATCCGTATCGTATCTTGGTAGTCGCATACACCTCTTCCTAACCATTGCCAATACATCCTTCAGCAGTCAGCATCCGAGGCAGTGATCCCACAACTTCAAGTACAAGAAAATAGTGATATCCCAAATCACAACTACTTATCCTTTGTTTGAAATGTACCAGGCCAAGATGGGTTGAGTGAGAAAAGATCAAAGCTCCCTGATTGTCATTTTTGTTGTGGCCCATCGCTCACATCGAATGAGATCTTTTGGCTTTTTGTCTCCAAAGGTATAGTGCGGATCTTCCAGGGGCGCACTATAGACAGGCGAACAACAGATGGCATAGTTTGTCAAAGGCGGCCTGTTCCACAACAGACCAGGTGCCACCAATGCTGCTGCTGATGCCCTATACTGTCAAACAGCTACAATCAACAACCTTCTTGATATTGCATATTTCCATGGTCGGCAATGATCAGAGCATCCAATCCGGAATATGCTCCTCCTGTCACAGTATGCCGGTAACAGGAGAGAGTGCCACTTACAGGACAAGTACACTTGCACTAGTTGCCTATTGACAAGTTGTTTCTCCTCCAAAATGCACTGTTTATCTGTGGCACCTTCAAAATGCATGTGGAGGATAACAAATTTTGTCCAAATGGACACTTAAAACTGTCAAAAGCCTATGGAGTTCAAATTGTACAGAATGACCTCACCACTCTGCCCTGAAAATCGAAGCTCTCTGTTTTCTATTTGGTGTCTAAAGCCTAGAGCTGTATTAAAGCTTGCAAGCAAGCGCTGAATCCAGTCAGTAGGAGAAACGTTCAAACCTGCCATCTTCTTATCCTCGTTGACATCAAAATCAATGTAAACCAATCCGGAAGGCTGGTTAGTAAAGCCTTTCTGCTTGAGTCCATATTGTTGAACTTAACAACGGGAAATACTATTGACTGGGAAGACGTAAGAGCACAAATATCCAAGGACCAAGATAGCAAGTTAGGATATTGCCTGTAACAATTGGCAACAAAAAGTCACCTCACACAAGGGCGCAGGCACTGCCAGCCTATTAGTATAATTACAGTGTCATAAACGTCCAACGAGCAATCAGGCAACAATTGACCAAAGGATTATACACTTGACTAAAGTGCAGTATCTCTGATATGTAGGTTACGACTGGTGAAGGTGGTTCTAAACGTCATGATCCTCTTTGGACGACTGCATCGGCCAGGTCTCGTCTCTTCCACTGGCCTTCATCACGATAGCAAGCTATTCACCAAGATATCTAAACAAGACCCGCGCCTGTAAATCAAACAGGAAAACGTCAAATCCATTGTATCCTGCAAGTCAAAAATCAAACATTTCTATCCGCCGAGAGCCAACCAAAAAATTGCACAACAAAGTATGTACAGAGAAAACAGAAAGCTGCGAAAAAGAACAATCCAACAGATAGGATACAATCCCTGCAGATCGTACAATGCGCAAAACTACTGCGTCCCGGGGACGTTTGAGACAATCAGTTCCTACCAATATCCAGGTCCAGGTGGAAGTCTTTATAACAAAAAAAAAAAAAAAGCGATTGTAGATCTCCACGGCATCGATAATTGGCGTGATTTTGCGAAGTTAATGTCACTACTGCAACCTAAAAAATAATGGTATTATAGGCAGCGTAAAGTGCACGATACTTTCGAAATAGATCAAGTCAGAGAGTGTGAATAAGGTAGAATTCACCCAGAGGTTGCGAACGCTCATATTTTATCGCTTGACAGCAGCTCAGCGACCATAATATCCTCACCACTTCGATACTGGTCTCATGCAAATATCGGTTGATAAAGCTGGTGATCAGAAAGTCAAGCAAGACTGTTGACACAAGAATATCACTGCGCAGAGGTAGAGAGATAAACAAGCAAAACAAAACGCAGCATCTCCAGCGAGTGGCTCATATTCGTGAAAATGTCATGTCATCGAGATCCTGGACCTCGGATTCTCGCTGCGCAAAAAGAAGCAGTGGAAAGACGGCCGGTTTATGCCATTGGCCTGGTATCTTTCATTGACTCTTTCCCATATCCACCAAAATGAAACAACGGCAATACCGGAACTCAAGTCTTGCAAACCTCAATCTAGCCTCGAGGAACAACACCACGCATTCTGTTTACAATCAGCTTCGAAGATTCCAAATTGAAAAGGGGCAAGCCCTTCTAATGCCCTGAAATATCCCCAAGATCTCCACACAGAGATCAAATGAACGTTTTCGTAGTTCTTTGCAGATCTTGGAATCTCAGCAATCTACAACTGACCAAGCACAATCACGCCAAGTCTGAACCCGTCGGGAAAATGACAAAATATGTGTGCTATACAAGGAACCCATTGTCCAGGAATCGGTGTCGTGACTGTGTGAGGCCTGTTCATATCCTCGCTACCTGCAGTTGAAGTAGTCAGGCCCATACTGCAACATCATATCTGGTTTATTGAAGAAAATTGATAGTTTCGGCTGACGAAGCCTCGTTCGAGAAAACTTTGAAGAATCCATCGACTACTGTTAGAAAAATGAAGATACATAATTTCCAAATGGCCCACATTTGTCAAGCCCCAACTTCTGAAATGCCTCGCTCCTTTAGTTGTATCCAAGTCGATAGCCGATAGTCTCAACCCGGGCAAAAAAATAAATAAGTAGTGTACACAGTTTTATGACAAAGAAAAAACAAAGATCGGAACAAAATATTATGACTCTTCCTCGCTCTCCTCGTCGCGTGGGAGCATGATCCCGAGCCTCGAGAGAAGATTGCCACCAGGACCAGGGAGCCCGCCCTGGCTCTTGAAACTCTCGAGCAGATTTTTGGCCAAGTTCAGATCCATATCAACCACTTCGCTTGCCTCTTGGTGATCTTCCTCTTCGTCGTCTGATGGCAGCACTGTAATGTGAGCCTCCTGTGTTGGACCCATCTCAACATCCGCATCCTCGTCGTCCTCGTCGTCCATGTCATACTCTTCCAGAGCCATAGATGCTGGGTCGTAGCCATAGTTCCCTCCTCCAGATGAAGGCAGCGGACCCTGGCGAGAAAAGCCGCGTCTCGACCGCGCAGTACTCTCGCGGAGCATGTCTTCGACACTCTTTTCCATCTTGGGAGCTTTCTTGCTGGGAGCGGGGAACGAGGGTGCGCGGTCGACTTCTTTGCCCTTGTGCTCCTTGCTGTTCTTGGTCGGTTCGGTGGACGCAGAAGATGCCGCCATCTTTTCAAACGACTGGCCAACCTTGGTTCCTGAAAGCTCTGCGTCCAACTCGGCCATATACTCCTTGAGACCCTGATCATCGAGATCGTCGTCACTGTTGTCGCTGTCCTTCTTGTTAGCCGTGCGATCTGTTCCAGAGGGCGAGATGCCGAAGGTGTTCAAGAGGATGCCCTTGAACATGCTGTGATCCAGTGCGAGCGCTTGTGGTGACTTGGCTGAGGTTGTCGCTCCGGTCAATGGCTTTGACGCTTCACTCTTGTCCGAGGAACCAGCCTCGGCGGGGAATGCAAACCCGTTGTCAAAGCTCATCATCTCACTCCCAAACATGTACCCTCCGCCTTGTTTCCGGAGCTTGGACGCCTGCTTCTTGGCCTGCCGCTCCTCGTAGTCGCTGGCGAACATGTCGTCGTCGTCATCGTCAGCCTGTTCTTCGTCTTCCGATTCCTCCTTAGTGAGTGCTGGCTTTGGTCCGCCATCCTTTGGGTCCTGCGCCGCCTCCGAGTCACACTCATCGTCATCATCATCGTTGTCATCATCGCTCTGCTCGTCCAAGAACTCAGCACCATCAATGCCTCCTTTACCCTCCTGGATAAACTCGCCAAACTTGTCGAGCATCTGCTGCATGTCCAGTGCGCCCTGCGACTTTGACGGATGGTTCTCAGCGGACGCGGCGCCTCCGAAACCACGAGATCGCATCATATCCTCCAGAACTTGGAGGTCGACCTCCATCCAGCTATCGTCGTCCTCTGCACGGGTGTCGACAAGGCTATCGAAGTCTGGGACTGGATCTGACAGGATCTTCTCGATCTCGTCCACAGGGTGGTATCCATGGCCGTGGAAGGACACTGTTCCCAATTGCGTGTCCTGGGAAGGGTTGGATGCCTTGTCTCGCAGCTGATCAGACTTGAACTCGAGAAACTGCTTCTTGGCCGCCTGCTCCCGCTCCTGGTAGTCTTTGGATCCCGGCCGCTCATCACCAAAGTATTTCCGCATGGTCAGGTTATTCTTGAACATACGCCAACCATAGTCCGTGGCAAAAGGAAAGTCCTATGAATATAACAAACAAACATTACTGTCAATCATTGGATGCATGTATATTCACTAGATATGTTAATACAGAGTAGGTTAGTGCGTTGAGTTCATTACCTCCATTTGGATATCCTCGCCGCCCTTGTATCCAAAGTCGCCAGGGTAATCAGGACTGCATAGGATTTCGAAACCGCAGGTCTATGTGAAGTAAGAGAGGACAACGTTAGGCGAGAAAACAAACTACATCAATTTTCAAAAACATGCTACCTGCTTACCAGCTTCATGCCTAACTCGGCCTCTTTGATGTCTTTAGGGTCGTCGACCCCTGGTGAGGGAAAAATGCCGTTCCAGCTCTTTGGAGGTTGAAACTGCTGGCCCATCAGTTGGGCGTAGCAAGTCCTGGTAAAGCTCACCGCCGTCGTCACAAAGGGCACTTTCTTCCTCGCCTCTGATGCTGCTGGTCCCGATGTTGTGGTTGGAAGGAACTTGACCATCCGACTGCACGTGGCCATTGCCAGGGTATCCCTAGTGTAGAACGCCTCGCAGGCCCGTGTGATCATCTCTGGCCTCGATTTGAGGATCCTGGCCACGTCGACTGGTATCCGGCATCGGGCGTAGTGTCTCTGCTCGTGGATCTTCTTTTCAGCGAAGTTCCTTGTCGAGTCTGCGGTGGTCATGGCCAGCGGTCCGAATGCAGCCTGCTGAATTTTGAGGTTGGCTAATGTCCTTATGTGTGGTGTGGTGTCGTTTGCTCGGATCTCATCCTCGATCGTGCTGTAATCGTCGAGATCACTGGAGGACCGGATCATGTCTAAGGCGTCGAGCAGTTTTGGTGATTTTGATTTTGATCCGACGCTTGCTGGGAATGTGCTCTTCTCATCTGCGGTGACAGCGATGGGGATGATGTGGAGATCGCCGTCGTGGATGAAGACCTGATGTTGTAGTAAATAAATATATGTTAGCCTCAGATGAACTTCGTGCACAATAAATGCATGCTGAATAATAGCTGGTGCTTACTCGGTTGTCGCTGTTGTCAGGGTCCAGCCATGACGGAATATAATCCGCAGCCTCGATCAACAAGAACTCGCCATCGTTGTCCTGCACTCTGACAATGGATCCTGGAATGCGTTTCGAAATTTCTCTGAGAAGGAACACGATCATCCACTCATCGTCCAGCGAGTCACCGAAGCGTGTCTCTCCTTTAAGGTATGGCTGACTCTCGACAACTGTTGTTTAAGGATAAGGAAGAGTTGCATTAGATACCGCTAAGAAAAGCAAGATCCAAGTAACCATAGCCCGGAGTACTTACGCTTGTTCTCGCCAGATACGACTCTGAGGGAGAACGCATCCTTGTGCCATATGTAGTCTTTGGCAAGGTCCGAGACAATGGAGCTGATCAAGGCTTTGGCAATGTGCAGCGACTCTAGCGACACGGTCCGCTCCTGTGCATTGTGTGTTCCACGTATCACGCTTCCATCTGATCTAGGCGCAATGGCGATGGGGGCCAAAAATATGGAGTATGAAACAGTGTCCTCGGACAATGCGCGGCGCTGATCCTGCTGATCCTGGAACTGAAATGGGTTTTCCATGGGAGGGATCAAGTACAGGGACTAGAGAAGTGGCGAAATGTGCTTTGCTCGCAATAGTTTTTGGGGGCAAAAAAGTGTAGGGGGGGCAAAAAAGTGTAGGTGGTCGACTTAAGGGGCTCTCCAGGACGTCTTGGCCATTTTTTCAGAGCTGAAGACCGACCTCAAAAAAAAACTCTACGACAAAATCTTGGGCATCACCCACATCATCTTCATAAAAAACAAACCAGGGTTTCATATACTCATTCAAGCCTCTCCCTCGGTGACCATAGACATTTCTTTTTGGTGGCGTTCAATAATTTGGGCTGCCCAATTTCGATGATTGGGATTCGAACCGTCGACCTTTTCGCTTCCCCTTCGTTGATGCGTAGAGTGTGGGCGTGAGACGTGCACGTAAAAGGCGGGATGCTGGTGTGCACATACCTACGCGCTACAAGGGAGGCAGGGTATTGTTAGTGACCAATCCGCCTTGTCCTCCTCTGGGTCAAAAGGCCCACAGCACTATGTGCCACAGGTCGGTCCTCTGATACGCTGAGGTCCTTTTACTTTTTTTTTTTTTTTTTTTTTTTTTTTCCTCTTCTTTTTTTTGCACTTTTCCCCAAAAAAAAAAAAAAAAAAAAAAAAAAAAAAAATTGCTGGACGCACGCATACTTTATTCTGTTTCCGGATATAATGTATAATGTGGGAAGAAATAACTGACGAGAACGGAAGAAGTGAGTTGCGTTTTTACGTTCTCAAACTCCAGCAAGAAGAGTTTTGACCAGCGTCTGTCTGAGCACAGACTAATAACGTGAGATGTCCGATCCACAACAAAATGCGCACTATTTCTTTGGAGATAGTGGTCCCCGTCACGCGTTGATGATATGCATATACTTGTTTGTAAAGTCATCTCTGTTTCAACACTTGTTTACAAATGTCTCAGTCATCAAAGTTGTAATTTTAGAAGCGTTCAAAGCTGGAGGGTTTGGTTAACTTCCTGAAGAACGTTTCCCCATTTTTCCTATTTGAGATGCATGGGTTTAGTTCACGCGCAATTACGCATCAACAGGATTCCTGCGCGATGTGCAATTAGACCATAACATGAGGAAGGTCGATTGAAAAAATTCGACTCTGAACGCCTCTTAAACAGGTTACAGCTCTCTTCAATCCTTGCTACTCTCCTCATCTACTCACAGATACCTTAGGGGTAGTGTGTATGCTTGCTTGTACTCTGTCAAGTTGATCATTTAATAACAGAGTCCGGCCGGGGAATGACATGAGCATGACTAGTGTGGATCCCAGCAATGTACATAAATAGTCTGCATTGCATTTTGCACCGGTTCTTCCCCTGTATGAGGTTGCCAGAAGCATACACTTGATGCCGATGTTTGGCCATGCGAGGTAAACGTGTTCAAGTGTGGAAAATGGGGTGTGGTGAGATAGCAAGTATAATGGCATGGGATGCAACTCTCAGTGTATCAGTAGCACCTCATTGACGCACCACCAGTGAAAGAGCAAAGCAGGAGGGGGAGCAGGAGGAAAAAGTATGACCATATGGTTCATAGGGCATTTTTTTAGGGTTTTTATTTAGTGATTTCGATGTATACTAGGACAAAGAGCAGAATAGTCAAATAAAATACCCTCAAATCATGTTCTAGCCCTATGTATGCTTGCTTGCCTGCGTGCGTCTAGTGAGATTATATATGCCACTTGAGCGCACCTGCTTTAATATTGCAACATTACAAGTGTTGGATGGAACGACTGCAACAGCGTTGGTCATGTGATGAATGTTCTTGTGTTTGAGGAAGATGCGAAGGCATGTTAAAAGCCAAGAATTTTCGAACTACGGCCATACACAAAAGCATGATTATTCAACTGCATAGACATGCCACCCGAGATATTTTCGAACACCCGTCCCATAGTTCTTCCGCGGGACAATTGATGGTGTGTGAGAATAGTTTTACCTACCACTGTATGGTCTCCTCGGAATGCACATACATTTTGTCTCTTTGGCGCAAAGCCAGCGCTCATCAGGAATCGGCTCTGTTTTTAAGGCCGGTCAATTCGCGTGCATTATGCAAAGCACCGGAGAAATAACGCCCCTTGAGTGCTCAACTGAAGGACGCATGCATTGATCACTGTATGAGACTAACAGATTGCATGAGGCACTTATGCTGTGTCGGGGCTTTTACATAGAAATAATGCGTATTTTTAGTTGACCGAACAGATCACGTTACTAGCCTATGCTCACTATAGAAAAAAAAGTCGCAGACAGAACGTAAAAATACAACTCACTTCTTCCGTTCTCGTCAGTCAAGTCTCCACAGAGATACACACACTTTTCAACCTAGACGGAACATATGCTGCATATTTAACCGATCAAGCGCATGCATGAAATGCACCAAGGCGATTATTGTCAACCATTTAGCCAAGAAAGACATGAAGCTGGCCGCTCGAAACAAGACTGTTAAATAAAGTGTCAAGTAAAAACGAATTTCATCGGCGAAAACGTTGGTGAGAAGACCCAGTTACGAAACAATCATGATAGAGGAAAAGAAAGCGGCAAAATAAGAGTGAGAGAAAGAGAAAGGGAGTACGATTGTTTTACCGCTGCCACGGGAAGCGAAACAAGGTCAAGCACTCATTACTGTTGTTGAGACACGAGAATAACCTGCTTGTACGATGCTCTCTGATTTTCTTTCTTTTTCTCGCTCCTGCATGTCCTGCAGGATGCCATGTGGTTTTTCTCTTGTTCAGTAATATCTAATAATATCGTTCAGGTTTGCATAAAGGAATTTTTAAGGGAGCTGAGGAAAAATTCGAGGTACCTGTAAGCAGAGCCGTCCTCATCCATATGTGCAGCTCCTGGGAAGCCATTCAATTGGTATAACACAAGCATTCCGTGTGCCGACTTTTGTCAACAAAAAAATTTACAAGGGACGGTTAGCTAATGAAAGGGTGCGCATTGACATGCTTGAGGATGGATCAGGAGTCACTGTTTGTCCCAAATACAGCAAATCAAGGTTCGTTTCTTTGGGTGTTTTTATGAACCCTCTACACGTATATTAAGGTCGCGCTTCCCCATCTTGCAACAGACATTATACTCTCCTCAAGACACCAACCTCACAACAGCACTCCGAACACCGACAATAACCACAAGAACCACCACATACACAAGCACCAGACTCCCGTATGTCTACCCATTTGGTTTCCGTGCTCTGAATGAACATGAAAAGTTTGAAGACAGCGTTGTTCATCGAGACTCACATATCCTTGCTTTGTCTTCTTTTTTTTTTTTTTTTTTTTTTTCATTGTCTTTTGGGTGAGGATCTCACAGACTTTCTTTTCTAAACATGCTTATGTTAAAACTTGCCGTCCTTGTTGTTGGGTGCACCAGTCTGTTTGCACAAGCCGCGTTTGTCTGCAAGGAAAAAGATAGCCCCAAGTGCATTTCGGCCATCCCTTCCTGTGCATGCTCTAACAAGGGCGGCTGCTTCGGTAACTATGGCACCAACTGTCGAGTTTGTGCCATAAAGAATGAAGATGCCACGCTCCCTCATTTCAAGGATTGGTGCAGTGTCAACGGTGGCACTTACGTCTGGTATGACCGTTGGAATACCGAAGTCGACAAAGTTTGTACCGACGGTTTTCGCCGTGGGGATAACCTCGCCCAGTGTGAAAAGGACGCCGCTTAAATGCAGCAGACGAAGTTTGGAACCCTCAAAAACACTTCACACGTCAATTCACGTCATCCAACGATGACCCCCCTCTCTTGGAGAACACGAAAATAAATTTTGGGTGATCTTGTCCATTTTGACTGAACGATGTGGGTCAGAATCTTTTGTTTCCGATGGGACCCTTCCAGAGAATACAAACTCGATGGGTGGACGGCGACTCCCTGTTTGCCTCCATCCATTTTTCATCGTCGCCCACTGTATCGGGCCGCACTATTTCCATGTAAATTTAGTGCTCTTTTTAGTTGCTGAAGAGCAGTCACAGGGCGTGGCCTATATAAGGCCTGCGCCCTGCAAAATAGCGACAACACATCTTTCTCTTGCTTCCCTCTCGTCATTACTTGTTCCCTATATTATTGCTCCTCGCGACACCCACTTCTCATCAACATGAACTATGACCCATCCTCCTCTTACACCGATGCAGATCCCGCCCGAAATCTGCCTCGAGATTGAGACAGGTTAGTTTGCCCTACTGATGAAATGTTGTTGCAATAGTAATTGAACTTAGTACGAGAGGAGCCGTTCATTCGGATAATTGGTATTTGGGCCTGCCTGAGCAGGCAATGGCCCGAAACTATCACAGTATCTTTTGCCATGGCACTGCATTGCTCCTCTCCGCTTGTTCCTTGTTTTGTCACCGTTGACAGAGTTTCTCCAGCGATTGTTATGGATCGCGGACGAAGTAAAGATGACCCTCCAGATCCAGTTCATAAAGAACAAAAATGTTAGACCAAAACGATTTCACAGCCAGTGTTGAGGTTTCCTTTTGCTGAAGCACTGCGAGGGTCGAAATATAGCAATCCACTGCGTTTGCTGTTGGCATGGAATGGTTGTCGCTCATGTGTGAGTCACACATAAACAGTGACAGCTGATTCCCACTCTCCGCAAAGAGTACTCAGTCGCATGGGTCTTGAAGCTGAACGTCATCAAAACGCAACTCGGCAAGAAGGCTCTTTTCGAGCCATTGTAGTAGAATCCCGATGCTTGCGTAAATAATTTTCTGCAGAATGGAGCCAGTATCGCAAATGTCGAGGCGTTTCAGTTGAAGAGTGCCGATGCGAGGGAACATTTGGATCCACGAGTCGATGCTGTTATCTAAGAGCTCCAAGCACTTGAGTTCTGACCATTGCATAGATTGGAAGACTTAAACGACACTCTCAGACAGCCGAGGATCAGGTACAGAACAGACGACACATAGGTGCTCTAGACAAGTTCGGATAAGGGGCTGAACAATGTTGACAAGGTCGCAATTCAACGGATGGATGTGCAGGGTGGCTGTACCATCAGTACATCCTCGTCGACCTTTCGGAAGGCCACAGATCTCGAAATAAAGTGATCCATGACTTTCGTTGTTGAAAGACTTGATATTTGCTTCCATTGCAGAGGCAAAGCGATCCAAGTGACGAAAAATCCAGACTTTCAATGATGAATACCCAGTCATGTCCCTCATGACGCTGAACGTTCCGAAAGGCAAGATCTATCAATGGGCTCGCATAGAGAAAGAGGGTGTTTGGCGCGAATACTGGGGTCAGAGTTGGGTGTGTAGGGTATGTGTGTATGTATGTATGTATGTATGTGTGTGTGTGTGTATGTAGTGAGGATGAGCCCTGCCTCCAATGCATCTTCCATCAGAACCTTTGAACACTCGTCCATGCTATGTTTATTATAACATTGAACCGTTAGGGGGCCGTCAATTAGAGATGTCCGCTCGGTCGCCCTCTGGGCTGAAACTTATGCCTAACGCAGTGACAGACCCTGGGCTATCATAGGTACAGATCCCGGCTCTCTCGGCTAACACCCGGACTAACACGGTCGGAGACCCCCTCCCTTACAGACACTCGGCTAACACCTGAGCTAACGCGGCCTCCCTCATACATAGGCACACACACACAAAATTCCTCTCTTTCTCTCTCTCGGCTGACACCTAAGCTGGTTAGGTGTAGGCATGTGTGTGCCGTGAGGGCTTATAGGCACGTTCTGGATGATTGTCTTCGGGTGTTTTTAATATATTTACCAGGAATATTAATAAAAGAAAGCTCTCTCTTCTCGTTAGCCTCAGAGCATCGTACAGAAATTGGAGAAAATAACCAAAATAAAAGAGCAATTTACGCGATAAGGACAAAACACCATATGAAGGAGTGCCTTTAGCGCAAAATGAGGAACGCAACAACAAAACTTTCTGCAACGGACAATACACTAAAACCGGGTGCTATAAATAATTCTATGTCCATAACTCCTTGACTCCTCCATTTTGATGACCAGCAGATAAAATATAAAAAGAATCAACAAAGTGAAGTTTTTTCACCTTTTTAAAAAAGATCGACCAGTTCCCTCAGCTTTCACTCACTCACCTCTTTCCGGTACCCTTTCAAACATGGTTGCCATCTCCAACATTATTTTATTGGGAACAGCTATCCTTTGTGCTGCTGCTGCTGCCCCCAAGGCCGCTGCCCCTGTACATACACCAGAGGACATGGCTAAAGTCATGGATTGCCAAACGCAATGCATTTCCCTCGTTCCACCATTTGGCCACAAACCAGACTATAAAGTCGACCATTATATGGCAGTGAAGGACTACGGGCGAATGCCTTATTTGATCAAAAATATTCAGCCAATTGTTCAGGTACAGTACTTTTTTTTGCAACCAATCCATCAATCTGTCTCTTTATTGCAGTATTTTTCTCATAATTCACTTGGGCTGATGAATTCTTTGTCTTTTTTTCAAATATATCTAGCCCTGCCTTCGCAATATCACGAAGGCGGATCGTGCTGCCAAAAAGGTCTCCACAGAAAAGTTCGAGGCCTACGTTTTGTGCAATTCCAAGACTCTGACCAAGAATGAGACGCCTTATTTCGCGAAGAACTTCAACTGGAAGAAGAATGGATTCAACCAACAGCAATGGACCCAATTTAGAAACCATACCTTGCCAGGATTCAGGAGAGCACTCCACAAGTGCCGAGGAGGATGCCGCAAAATTCATTTCCCTAAAGCCAAGTAGCCCAACAAATATCATCTCTCACTCTCTCTCCCTCCTTTCGTGAGCTTGTCTCTCCTTCCGTTCTCCGTTTCACTCGCTTTTGTAGCTCTCTAGTTGCTAATAAACGGCTAAATGGCAAATAACCCCTTCAAATCAAAGTCAAAATTTGTTGAGAGGCTCAATAATTCTTAGTTGCCAACTTCAGTGACCAATAGAAATTTGTACAATACAGGAAAAATTGGTTATACCCGGAATTGTATGCGAAAACAAGAAAACACCTGCTTTTGCCCACACGCTATGTGCCGTCCACCTAAAACCGACAAATTTTGTTAGCGCGTCTTCGTAGGACATCTAGTCTTTTCAGGGATGTTTTTCACAACCCTCTCGCTATGATTGTACGGAAAGGAATGGGAAGAGATGCTAGGAAAAAAACTCAAACGATGATTGGCCCAACGATCACGTGATTCACCCTCGGCGGAGGTAACACAATTATTTCTTGCAAGGGGTCGATGCAGCTTTTTGCACAAACATCCAATGAGGCAGAAGAGGCACAAGGATCCTGCATAAACCAGGCGAGAACTTGTGGACGTGAGGGATGTGAGCATGTAGGTTTCCTGCGCCATTAGATGTTGTGGGCTGTTTGGAAAAAGAAAGGGCATATCGGTCAGATTTCAGCGTGGTGGGGTCAATTTAGTGAAAATATGCCACGGCGGCATTTTGAGGCATCCTATCATGGTGTCAACAAAGCAAGGTCGGTTGTAGGTGATATTTTTTTTGCGTACCTACGTTGGTCAGATCTAATTGTCGGTTGTATTGAGAACAAAAGAATTGTAGTAGTTTGTTTGTCGTTAGTGTCCATGGAGTCGAAAAAAAACATGGCATGCCATAGATCAACGAACCTACCCGCCAGTTAAGTCAAGGCGGATGCCGTAGACATACAGAAAATATAATCAGATAGCGCGTTCATCGATGCATTCAGACATATATTTGAATGCTTGTGCAAGACTCACATGCTACCGACAATGAGAAACAAGTGTTGGATTCTTCATATTGCATCCATCATTGCTCTTGAACTAGGAGAACAGATCAGAACAATAAAAAAAAAAGATTTATTTTAAAAAAAGATCTACAGCAGGATGAGAATAGTGGACCGGTGGATGACGATGTCACGCTTGGAAATTGTTGCGCAGACTTTCGAGGAGCCAGGACTTTTGCATGTTCGTGGCATGTGTGGGAACTGAAGCAACGAGCAACGCGTAACTGGCCGGCGCTTGGTAACCTTGGGAGGGCGCAGGACTTTGGGAACTTTCGAGAAAATCGATGTATCCCTCCCATGGTCTGTCGTCGTTCTCGTGCACTGCTCTGGTGAGCCTGATCGGAGCTGGCGGAGTAGTTCTCGTGCGGTTATTTTGTACTGCAGGAAATGGGGCCTTTCTCCTGTTGAAGTGAGTCGAGCTGTACCAAACGTGGCCTGAAGTCTGGTCGATATGTCGCTTGTTGCGCGCCGATGGCCAGCACTATATTCTCTCCTAGCGATGAAGTATGATCGTGAGAGCAGTGCAGTTAAGTGGGAGCTGAGACGCGAGTGTGATGTGTAGAATTAAAAGAGTGTGAAGGGTGGGTAGGGGAAGAGGCGTCTTCTCATTCATCATCCCTTTCGCACCCTTGCAAATGCAAGGGAACGAGAAAGATGATGCTGATTGTGGATTCCTTGTCCTTTCTTCTTTGAAACTTTCTTCTTGCTCTCATGCCATGGCGGTACGTAATTTGACGATGCATTCACGTAAATCGAGCCGACTGCAACTCACTTGCCGAGGTCTCAACAGGCAACCATACCTGCGCGCGATGCTTGGTTGCGAAGAGCGGCTTGAAGTCTTTCCAGCGCGGTTTTTATATGTGCCAACTCTCAAATATGCTCACTGCGGCTTTGGGGACAAGACAACGCCCTCCCTCAGCTTCAGAGGAGTATGGAGAAAAAAGAAAAAAAAGGGCCATTGAAAAGTGTCTATGTCTTCCTCCAACAAACTGTGAACTCACGACCATTTTTTTTTGGACGATCCCAATTATCACTGTCCAAACTCCACGCGACTGTTTCTTTCCAGCTCCTTCTGCTCGCGTCTCTCGACAATAGTTTGCAAAACGGACATGTATTTGTATTTTTTTGATGTTTTTTTTTTGTTAAAACTGCCTCCCAATGGTGTGTCGGGCGCTTAGCGTTAATTTATTTTTTTCCTAGCAAAAACAAAGTCGGGGGAAACGCGGGGTCTCTTTAACGGAGACGGCGGGCCTCACGCTCGGACTCCATAAGGCAGAGGATATCGCCTACAATGAACGAAAGAAAGAAGGGCCATTGTTAGAAATCGAGTGCTTGTCGCGTGTTAATAGTCTCCATTCCTTTGCTATGTTGATAGTCGAGTCCTTGCGTTCGAAAAAAAAGACGGTAGTTTCTTGGTCTTCTTAATCGATATTGTTGATTGATGTTCGCTGTATCCCTTGAAAGCTGTGTAGACGCATCGAATCAAAGAGAAACACTCGAAGGCACTGACTCGATGAACTTCACAAGTCCCATCAGTCAGCTCACTGGCCAGCTTGTCCAAGTGTGGGCTGTTGAGATCCTTTACGAATCGTTTCCTCTTAACGTCTAGGTTCCTTCAGCAAGAACAGGCGCCTTGGTCGCGTTGGTCTGTCCAGGCTTACTGCTCGCCCTGATACCCTAGACTTCCCTGCGTCGCAAAACGCTGTTCCTGTGGGCGAGCCTCTGAAAAAAGTGAAAAAGATAAACGTACCCTCACGGACGGGGCCCTTGACGTTACGGATAACGTTGCGGACGCTGTTGGCGTTGGAGGGGTCGTCGTTCAACTCGACCTTGACCTGGGTGACACCTCCACGGGAGCCGGTACGGCCGAGAACCTTGAGAACCTTGGCGTGCTTGACAACGGTCTTATCCTGGAAGTTCACAAAACAAAAGATAGACAATAGATGTTAGCCATCTATCATCTTTCATCCTTTGATGTTGGATGTCTATGGGGTCCATGGGATCAAATCTTCCGCATGGAGATTGAGTTGTCGGTCCTGTCAGGTTGTGTCCTTCCTGCTTTCCTACTTGTGTTGATGTTTAGGTGATGAAGGTGCCCAGATGATAATCCTGATCCGATTGCTGGTGATTGGGTATTCTATGCTTCATCCGGCATAGTTCCCCCAGATGGATGCCGAGTAGTGATCAACATCACTAGTTGATGGCTCTTCCTCGTCCTCCACCATCGGCAAGCTTCTGCCATGGCGCCATTTGTGGTACACCGGCCTCTTTCAAACACCATGCTCTTGTTGCCGAAGAGTCGTACTAAGAAAACTTTTTTCCGAGTGGCTGGAGGATAGTGCCGAGTGGATCATAGTATCCAGGGATGGTTGACGGTTCGTCCTGACACGGTTTCAAGGTTGTTATCGATCGATGGACGGTTGGATGGTTCTGGTTTGACATGGATGTGTCGACCATCGTATCCATTGATCTTGAGCTCTTCCTTGACCTCCGCCCTCCCTCTGTCCCTTCCTCCGCAAGACATCCCTCCAGTCCTTGATCGCCCCATATGGTAATCTGGCGTGACTGCGATTTAGTACCATTTTAGCAAGTTAAAGAAATGAAGAGGGAGAAATCCGCTTGGTCCAGGCGGAGGTGAATGCCTTATTGGCGTGCCCTTCCTCTGTTTCGCTCTCAGATGTGGTGGCACGTGATGGTTTTTTTTTGCTGATTGGGCTTCGCCATTCACGACAAAACGTCAATGAAGCTTTATTCCCAAACCATGACACATTCAACTCACGCCGAATCAAGTATAGCCATCCCAACTGCAGGACATTCAAGGACAGAGGACCCCATCTCAAGCACGTCGGCATCTCAGGAAACCACTCCACAGTCCACAGAAACAACTTCCGAGGCAACGACCACACCAGCACCAACTGAGGCAGTCGTTCACCTTGGATCCAAACGCCACCCGGAGTCCAAGCATGGTCACTATGTCAACAGCCAACCACCCAAAAAACAAAAGAAGCGTGTCGACCTCATCAAACCCGAGGACGATCTGTTGAATGCAGAGTACCACTTTGAGAATGGCAAGTGGCCCCTACCTCGCAGGCAGCGAATCAAGGGGAGAAATCTGGTGGCCTGTGATCTAATATGATTTTTTTTCCGCCCTGCTTTTGTTGCCATGATCTAGACCTTCGCAAGATCAAGCCCTACTTCTTCAAATACCAGACCTACGCAAAAGGAAGATGGCTCGGACGGCAATTGATCGAGGTCTTCAACACAGAGTTCAGAGATCGGGACAACACATTCTACGTAAGGCGGAGCAAAAAACTTCCTCGCAACAGTGGCTCTGACAACTAAAGCAGGACTATATTCGATATGGCGCACAAAGAGACTCACGCATTTCTTTTCTTCAACCACCAACAAATCTCAATTCGATAGGAACGAGCCATCAAGGACGGCAGGATCAAAGTCAACGACCAGACCGTGGCGCAGGACTACATCGTGCAGAACAGTGACATTGTCGCGCACGACATCCACCGCCACGAGCCGCCCGTCGCCCACTTGCCCGTCAAGGTCGTGCGCCAGGACAATGGCGTGATCATTGTCGACAAGCCTAGCAGTGTGCCCGTACACCCGAGTGGTCGTTACCGCCACAACACCGTGCTGCATATCTTGATGAAGGAGCAGGGCTTCAAGGAACTCTATCGTAAGTTTTTTTTTTGTTCCTGGGATATCTCGCTTTCGACCTTTGTTTCATTCCCGAAAACTAAACCCTACTTTCCCCCCCTCTTCGATGCTTGGTTTTTTTTTTTTTTTTTTTTTTTTTTTTTCCAATTAGCCGTGAACCGCTTGGACAGACTGACCTCTGGACTGATGATCATTGCGCTCTCGGTGAGCAAGGCGCGCGAGTTTGAACAAATGATGCAGAAATGCGAGATCAAGAAGGAATACGTTTGCAAGGTCGTCGGCCGCTTCCCAAGGTACACCACACGCCCACATTCATATCCGAAACCTTGCAGCCTGTGTATATCAAAAGAGGCGACCGATTGGAACATGCTCATTCCTTTGTTGCATTGTATCACGATGCACGACAGTTGGGACATACTTTAACTGGTTTCTCTCTCTCTATGTGGACTAACACTCAATCTATATAGCGGAATCACCGAATGCCACGAGCCCATCCACGTCGCCTCCTTTAAACTGACTCTCAACACCGTCCACCCGGACGGCAAGGCCTGTTCCACCATCTTTGAGCTCGCGCAGTACGACCCCGTCACAGACACCTCGATCGTCTACGCGCGCCCCGTGACCGGCCGCACGCACCAGATCCGCGTGCACCTGCAGTGGCTCGGATACCCGATCACGAACGACCCCCTGTACTGCAACAAGGAGATCTGGGGGCTGAACAACGGCCAGGGCGGGATTACAGAGGAGATGGAAAAGGAGCTGGTCCAGAAACTGACGGCCAAGGTCGAGGCGGACGATGAGCTGGATTTCGCGGCGGCGACGTCTGCAGCGAAGGAAGGGGATGAAGGAGGGGAGGCGAAGGAAGGGGAGGAAGGGTGTAGTACACATCAGGCCGAGTTCTGCAAGATATGTGGAATGCCGAGCAGGGCGGACCCTGAGCCGGAGAAGCGGGTTATGTACCTGCACGCGTGGAAGTACCGGGCCAAGGAGTGGGCGTTTGAGACCGATCTGCCTGACTGGGCGAAAGAGACGATCGAGAGGGAGGAGGATGTACAAACAGGAGGATAGATGTGGAGGAGAAAGAAATAAAATACCCTTCTTTTTGTTCTTTTTTTATGCGAGCTTGTTGTTTTATGCATGAATGCATGCACGCACATCCAACTACCAAAGAAGAAGAAAAGCAATCGGGCCAAAGTGGGACAAGAGGATCTTGGGGTGTGGAGGTACTCGATCCAACGCAAGCGCGTGGCTAAAGTGAAGTTTTGCGCAAATGGAAAAGAAAGTAAAGAGATTGGGTGGACAGGTAATCGCGCTGCATTATGCGAAACCATTTTTTTTTTTTATTTGCATTGTGTATTTTTTGCGTATTAGGGCAATGATTTTATTATTTTGTTTCTTTGGATACTGTACACGAAGGTTGTGATGAAGATGTATGTAAAAAAATTGTGTGGGAATCAAAAATAAGAAAGAAAAGGATCAAAAGTGGGAATAGTGTGGAAACAAAAAAGTGAGAGAAGGAATTGGCCTTGTCTAAACATTGTACTCTTGATTCTCCTTTCTCCTGGTAACAGGCCCAACAGGGAGCAAGATATGGCTGTTCGAGGGCACCCACAACGCCGCGGCACCATTATAGAATGCCATCAGCGCCGACAGGATACCGAACACGGCGCCAATGCGCATAGGATAGTCGCCCGGGGCGTGGTGTCCAAAGTCGTTGCCGGCCATAAACAGCAAGTGAAAATCCAAAAAGACAAACATCAGAATCGTAGCCACCGTCGACTTGGTGGTACCGACCGTGAGGATCATTGCAAGGAACGCCCAGACCAGGATAAAGATGCCGGTAGCGTTCTGGATCACCTCGGGGTCGAGACCTGCGTACGATTCATTCATGCCGGTCCCCGGGAAGAACATGTATCCGTATGCGGCCCAGTAGGCGCCAAAGGAGGAGAAGGCGGTGGCTTCAAAAGTGTTGCCGACTTTCATGGACCACATGCCGGCCAAGATTTGGACAATGCCGCCGTACCAGAGCGCGAAACCCATGAGGAAGTCTCCACCGCCGCCTGGGGGCACGCCACAGCCGAGGTTATAGAGGTTTGAAATGACTATTTGAGGTAATGGTTGAAGAGAAGTAGGTGTGAGAATTGGTTGCTAAGATATGACCACAGTCGATTGTAAACAAGGGAGAGGAAGGAAGGGGTGCTTACTGGTGGTGACAGCAAAGGCAAAGAGGCCAAGGGGACCAGGGTTTCCGTTGGCAGGCTGGATGATGCGGATAGCGCTCATTTGTTCGGGCATGGCGGAGCGCTGGATGGGTTTTTCGGGGTAGGCAAGAGTGTTTTCTGTTGGTGCCGAAATTGAGCCGTGGCGAAATTCAGACATGGGTGGTTAAGGATTATTAGGGGGGAAAGAGAGGGAAGAGGGAACAGAAGACGTGGGATATATAGATGTAGTATGGATGGATGGCTTTGTTGGATTGATACTCTTTTGAAGATATCAAAGATGAAGGATAAGAATGAGGATGAGGATGAGGATGTAAAAGTGAAGGACTTTAGGAGCAAGAAACAAGGGCGTATTTATCCCCGTATGAATGAGCCAAATCGAGCATATCGAGACAACACAAACACACCCACTCTCACTCGCGCCACTGCGATGGTGATCTCGGTTAGATTTCCTCATTTGCGAGCTGCAACCTGGTGAGGCTGTTTTGTTCCAGTGGCAGGTTTTTTTTGCTTTTCTTTTGTCTGTCTGTCGCAATGTCTCGGGTGTGGCGAGAGATCTGACTCGAAGAACCATTCCAGCGAAGCAATGAAAACAACACGAAATTATTTTTAAGAGGCGACACGGAGGGGCACGGTTCGTTCCAACTCGGGCATTTGTTGATTCGCTGAGATTGGAGATTGGCTTGCAAGTTATCTCTGAAATGAGGGGGGCATCTTGTCTCTTGCTTGTGGAACGAGCTTGTTCAGGGTAAGCGCTCACTCCAGGCTTAAGGGTCGATCGACGACAAATGGGGCTGTCCGGGGTGGGGGCGAGGAACAGTGGAACAAAGGAGCGAAGTGGGGAGACAACATTTACATTTGTGCTCTTTCGGGTCTGAAAGATACCTTATCTTTTGTATTTACCATTTACCACTGGGATAAAAACAAGTGCAAGAACAGTGACGTTGTCGACTGTTGGTTATACCGGGATTCATCGTGCTGCAGGGTGCAATGACCAAAGAAAAACACCGCATCCTCAATGATGCATTTTGACTTTTTAGACTTTTGGGGCAACTGGGCAAGCGCTATTTTCGAATATGAGGTCATCTTTCCCCTTTGCCTAGGTTGCTTGCATCCAGCTAGGATGGCATCCTAGGCAAAACACCATTCCTAGATGATAGAAAGAAAGAGGTGACATGGTCATGACATGCATGCTGTCTTCTGGAGTGTTCTTGTTGCCTCTCCGTAACCATAACTAAGCTAACAAGCTTTTGCTGAGATATCAGTCCATGGGCGAAGCCATGACAAACCAGCAGGGCTCAGTCACGTGTGGATGGCATTTTTGGCAAAGTTCATCTCGGACGCATCGCAAAAAAAATTCTAGTTCTCAATAATCTTCCATTCATCAATCACACACCACACATCCCCATCATGTCTGTCGGCTCAGTAGTCCCATTCATCAACGACTTTACCGTCATCAACGGAGAACCCACCATCACTGTTGGAGGACCCATTCCTGAGGGTCACACCCGTGTCACTGTGCTTGAGTTCTGGGCCACGTAAGTAGTTTCTCTGTCACTTCGTCCGTGGGAAGAAGCTCATCGAAGGGCGAAGAAACCATCATTGATACTCATCATACTTCCCTCTTGGTCTATTTGGTGCTTTATTTTAGCTGGTGTGGTCCTTGCGTTCAGAGGTAAATAGCTTTCGCGACTTAATTACCATTTGACTGAAGTTGATACGTGTGGATTGAGTTCAAGCCTATTTTTCTAGTATCCCTCATTTGTCCGAGCTTCAGCGCAAGTACAAGGACGTTGATGTCAGCATCGTCGCCTCAACCAACGAGCAGGACGAACAGGCAAGAAGCACATAGATCAAACACGCGAGACGTGTGTGGTGAATCTCGACTAACACGTTGTTCTCTCTTACGTTTCCAACTATTAGAAAGTTCGCGATTTCGTAAAGAGCAAAAACATGGACTACACCGTCGTCATCGATAAGAATCAATCCCTGCACTCAAGTAAGGCACTTACCCACGACTGTGAAAAGGACCAAGCAAAAATACAATGGTTAGTAACACCTTTATTAACATAACCAAAACAGAGGTATTCAAACCCAGTGGCGCAACAGGTATCCCCTTCTCAGCCATTGCCGTCAACAACAAGATTGTGTTCTCGGGTCACCCTATGGACCCACAGTTTGCCCGCCAGCTAGAGACTGCGGCGGCCAAGGCCACCTCGACCAAGAAAGCACCGGTGGCCCTGCCCTTGATCTCTCAGAGCTACGAAGAGCTCATGCAGCTCAGGCCCAAGGAGCTGCGCCAGATCCTGGACGACCGTGGCATCCGATCGACTGGATTGTCCGAGAAGTCAGAGTTTGCCAAGCTTATTGTTGAGCGGTGCGCAACGACACAATACTACAAGCAGGAGTAAATGCCTAAATAAAATTATGATCGTTCAAGCATGCGAGATGAAAAAATGAAAGGCGACCGATAGGCTAGCGCTTAGCATCGTCTTTTGCGTTGCTCTTTTTTTTTTTTTTTTTTTTTTGTTTTTGAAACACTTTTCGTTTTGTCTCAAGATAGCCAGAGTCCTCCTCGCATAGCACATCCACACAACCATTTCATTTTTGCTTGAAGACACGCGATTTTTGCTACAAAGTTTCAATACACAACACAATAACTCTGTGCTTCAATATGCTGTTTGTTTTTTACGTTTTTGCTATTCGAGTTTGTTGAAAGAAAGAAAAGCTATAACATTGCTTGAGCAAATCAGTGTGCAGAAAAAAAATCCAACTGCCAACGTGTGAGGGAGAAGAACACGTCATCTCAACTCGACGTTGTTGAGTCAGAGAGTGCGACCTGAGGAATTTCAAGCCTGGTCCTCCTTCTTCTTGGCACCCTTGTCCTCCTCCTCGGGGGCCTTCTCCGTCTTGGCGCCCGACAACGACAACGAATGGCATGCGCAGGTTCCGGTGCATCCGCAGTCAGTGTTCTTGTGCTTATGCTCCTCTTTGTATGAACCACCCTCCTTGATCTTAGCGCACGAGCAAGCCTCCGCACTCGAGCTTCTTGTCCTCCCTCTGCTTGTCACCAAAGGTGAGGGACGAGATCTTGGCTTTGGACATCGTCTCCTCGGCCTGCTCGAGCAGCTGCTTCATGTGCTGCGACAGGGTCAAGAGGTGGAACTTTTCCTCCTTGCACTCTTCTTGTTCATCAAGGGCCAGGGACTTGGGCTTGGGCTTAGGAGTTTCGGTAGAAGGGGCACGCTCCATGTGGGGAGCCAGGACTGAGCGGACAGGGAGTCTATTCAAAGAGAGAGGTGATGTGTTAATGCTAATGCCACTATGAACTGGTGGGCCCGCGTCTGATGGTTGATCGGTATACATGACCAAATATTTTTCTGGATATGCTCCGGTGAATGTTCTTTGAGGGTGTGCAAAAGCATACACAAAAGAGTGCTCCATCCTTTGCCTGGTAGGGGTGGTCTCGCGGATGACCCGCCAGTGTGGGGCCAGCAAGTCAAAGTCGGCATCACGCATCACGTCGCGGAGCAAAGTTGCCGAGCGCTTTTTTTTTTTTTTTTTTTTTTTTTTTTTTTGGCAATGGATGTGGGCAAAAAAAGGTGAGAAACACAACTTGGAACACTGCAGTGTGAAGTGTTCACCTTGGGCACACTTGGAGCCACATTTTTTTTTCTCAAGTAAAGCTATACGTTGCCGACTCGTGCTCCCACAGGTCAAGGAAGCGGTTGGAGGTCTGGTCAAAGATGGAGGGCTAGGCCAAGTCCTCGAACGACATGCGCTCCAGGAGGGATGGGTGGCACTTACATGAGCAGGTCGTTGGTGTTGGTCATCGTAAGGTGATGGCGCTTTGCGTATATGTGTGGTGCGAAGGATTTGGGAGGAAGACAGTCGATGAAGAAAAGAAGAGAACACACACATGAATGGTCATACGCCACCAATATCTAAACCCCAAGAAGCAATCAAGACGTCTTCATACAATGGCCAAGAAGGTCCAGCCCTTCTTTTACGAGAACGTCCTCTTTCGTTTGCAGTGCTCACTCTCATTTGTGTCCGATATAATAGCCATATGGCTGGCTATATGGTTTCCGGTGTGGGAGGCTGGAGGTTGGAGAACGCTCTCTTTTGGAGGCCGTGGCTCGATCGCAATTATCTCTGTTCATTTGGGCGAATCCCAGCGGAGCAGGGCAGGTTGGTAGGGTAAAAATAAAAGAAAGTTTGTCGTATTGAGTTCTGGCCACTCAACAGCACACAGTCGTACCCACAGCAGAGGCAGCCTGGCCTTTTGTATTTGGGCGTTGTGTGTCCAGCCCAGACTTCCGTGGAAAGTGCTTTTCCGTGAGCATGCGGTCTGTTGGTACATCTATGAAATGGCTGATGTGAAGTCAGAAATATCTCCATGTATCTCCAGGAGGGGATGACGTTGAACATTTGGAGCAGGAACAAAGAAAACGAGCGAGTGGAAAGACTGTCGACAGAGACGGAGAAAGTGACAGAGAGGAGAGCGACAATCCACATTGAGAATGAAAAAAAAAAGGATCCCGATCCATCCATGCGAGCAATAAGGTTGGGGACAACAGCGTGTTTGTGCCTTCATCTCTGAATGCCTTCGTTGTGTGGTTGGCAACGAGTGCTTATCCAACCTTCTTTTTTTTTACCTTCTCCTCTCCTCTCTCTCGCTCTCTTTCTCTCTCTTTCTCTTCACCTCACTTCCATTTCCATCTCCATCTCGCCTCCGTCTCCATCACTCTCTCCATCGACACTTTACTCACCCCTCATCCATCACATCCCACCATCTATTTCCCATTTTGCATACTCATTCATACATTCACCACTTCATATCCAGCCCACCAAACAATTCCTGCATAGCTCTCATTCCTCTACTCCACACATAGCCAATGGACGAGTCAGTCTCTGCTGCCATGGACGGCTATGCCATGAAAGGATGGGTAAAAAAAAGAGAACCAAGTCCCCTCCCCCTCTCTCTCCCTGCGCCGTTATTGGTTGCCTGCCCCCCAATTAACATTTCCTACAACCAACCAACCACTATAGACGACCCTCAATGATGGCTGCCCTGACTGCAACGTGAGTTTCTACGTAGCTTGTTCTCTGTTCCTGAAAATGTCTCATGCATAGTTGCTTGTTCTCTTCATTTCTGCTCTTTCTATTCCCATGGTAGTTCGTTGTTTGTTCTTGCCTGCTCTTTATCGATGCTGCAGCAATGAGATGATTGTCCTACCACAAACCAAATTTATCCTTGTGTTTTCTTTTTCTTTTCCTTTATGATCCATTGCATGTCCCATTCCCACACGTTTGTTTGTTTGTCCTTGCCTTGCCATGCCTTTCCTTGCCTTTCCTTGCTTTTCCTTGCCTTTTCTTCCTTGTCCATGCCTGTCCTTGTTTATTCTTGTGTTTACAACCGCCGTTATTCCGCAACGGCTTCGGCAGAAGAAAAAAAATTTAATTAATTTTGTGTTTCTCCAGTGACATTGGACTTGGTGCGCATCGCATACCCAGTTGCATAACCCGTTGCATACCCTATTACCCGACGTATTGACTTTGGTTTCCAATTGATGCGTATTTAGACTCCATTGATGCGTAATCAAGAGGCTACCAGCCAGGTCTGTGTCAATTGCGAGATCAACCCGCCTGTCGACTCTGACGAGGAGGAAGCAATTGAAACGATAGCCCCGGAGCAACAACAGCAAACATCTTCAGAAGACCTTCCCTCATTAGACGACCATCCACAACCAGATGAGACAGAGAATACACCCACACCTTCAAACGACCTTCCATCCTTCATCGCCAACTTGACACTGCCTCCCCACTTGACCTCACCACTCCCTGCACTTCCGGCCCCAGGCCCTATTCGCCCTCCCCACATCAGCCAACGAGCCTCAGTTTTGGATCCCACGGATCCCTCGAAAAAGATTTATCGATGGCCCTCTGGACGAATCATTGGAACGACAGGTTCAGGATCCCCTACTTCTACAGAGCCTCGATCCCCTACTTCAAGATCACCCACGCCATTGCCCAATCCCCCCAAGACCCCTACACCTCGACCTCCTCTTGGGGCTCCTCCAACAACACCGCTCTCTCCTCCACCAACAACTGCTCCCGCTAGGACACCCAGAGACAAACGTCGTTCTCCACAAAACTCGGTCATTGTCCCCGGCAGCATTCTCCCACCAGCATCTCCTCTCCCGCGCAAACTGGCCATGTCCACGCCAACTTCTCCCTCCAATCGGACATCTCTCCCAACTCCACCGACCTCTTCGACTCTCCCCAGCCCCGAGTACCTTTCATATCAGTCCGCGCAAAATTTCGTCAACGGTGAAGCAACAACAGAGTCCGATGAAGAGACGGCAGAAGGGACCCAGATCAGATCAAAGGATGAAGATGGGACAAAGGAAAGGGCTCTCAAACCATCGCCTTCGGAATTCGAAGGAGACGGCGCGACCTCCGTGCACGCGAGTGGGGACCCGAGCGATAACAGCATCGATGAAGAGGAAGATGAGGAAGATGATGAGGATCTTGAAATGGAGAGCCACGACGAGTTCCTGGATGCGGAGGAATTCCACCGGCCCATGTCGATGGTGTCCTCGAGATCGACCCGGTCGATGGTATCTGCACGTTCGACCTTGTCCAGCTCGACCAACTCGATGGCTGAGAGTGTCAGGGTCCAACAGCAGCCGAAGGGAGAGAACGAGCGAGCCACACGGCTGATAGGGCAGAAAATGCTCGAGGGCTGGGCCATGCTGCAGGACCCGTGCCCCAATCCGGGATGCAATGAGGTAATTCAATCGAGAACTTTACTTTATTTTGTGTATATTTTGTATCGATCATGATGTACCTACTTTGGTGTCGTTATGCGCAAGCCCATGGAGAAAGAATGTGTGGGCTGGGGGGGGGGGATGAGAGAGCATGAAGATGGAAGAGGCGGATGAAAATGAAGCAACGACAGAGTGAAAGGAAAAAACGATGGGGGGCACGGAAGGTGGACATGGCGGTGCATGGATGTATGGGTGTTGGCTCTGAGTTTGTTTGTTTTTCTTTTCCTTGTGTTCTTGCATTTTTGCCAAATCTACTCGTCCATCCATGGCATGGGTCACATAGGAAAGAAGAAAGAAAAAAAACACAAAAGGCTCAGTGCACAAAGACGACGAGGAGGGGGAAGGGACAGAGAGGGGGGAAAAAATGAGCATTGGCATCGATGGTTGAGTCGGTGGACACACAATCTCTTCCCTCTGTGTCCTCTTCGCTGTCTTTGCATTGAGAAATGAGAAGGAAAACAAAGAGTGTCCTTTTTGTGCCCATTGCCGTTGGGCATTGCTGACTGGTTAGATTAAAATCTCTTTGTCTTTGTTTCCCGTTCGTTTGTTTCGCTTTATTCTTTGCTTTTGTTGATGTTGGACAAAACAACACTCGATATGAGGCCATCCAGCAAAGATGGAAGAACAAGATGTATCTGCTTGTCAGTTATGCATTGGTGAAAGTGGGTGGGTGTGCGTGTGCATGCTTTGTTTGTGTATGTACTCGACAGCGGTTGGTGAGATTACGAGGAAGGAAAGGAAAAAGGGTGCTCTCCTTAGTTAATATTACTTCACTCTATCAAAACCCACTCGACTCGATTGATTTGCACGCACCCATGTCCCATCCCATATGAAAGCCCGAAAAGAAAACAAGCATGTTCATCTAACTCTCTTCTTTCTACTTTTCTTCTTCATTATTATCTTTCATCCACTCCACTTTGTCATCGGTCCATACCCACCTACATCCATTCCTACATCCTCCTTCGTCCCCCTTCTCTTCCGATCTTCCCATTATTAGGTCACCCTCATCCAAAGCCCCGACAACCGAGACTACTGCGTCGTGTGCGAACAATTCTTTGACGACGACCTTCCCTCCTCCGCTGCCAACACCATGCACGCAACAAAATCAAAGCGCAACTCGCCCTCCTTTGCCCTCTCTTCCTCCTTCACCTCCAACCACACCCTTATCAACAGCTCCACTTTTTCGTTTCCTTCTCCACCTTCCACTCTCCCCTCCACACCCATCCCTTCGTCCAGCTCTCGTTCTACTTCATCACCAGCAACCATGAGTCCGCCTCTCACTTCCCAATACCGCGTCACATCCCCCATCTCCAGCCCGAGCCAGGGTCGAGCCACACGTGAGGCCTATGGCCGTATCTCAAGCTCGATCATCCTGCCACCCCAGGTGGCCCCCATGTCGCCCAGCTTTGGGATGACCAGCCACCAGATCCTGAGCCGACACTTGAGTGAGGACATGGATGTAAGTTGTTCGTTCGTTGCTACTGCTACTGCTATGCCATTGCCATTGTCATTGTGTGGTTGTTGAGAGTATGAATATATAAGAGTGAGAGTATAGAGTAAAAAAGAGGATGAATCAGCTGGGTATTTGCTATTTGTACCCAGATATAAAATGCGATATGTGTGCTATTCTTGGGTGTGCGATGTGGACAATAATCATGGTGGCCCTTGTACCTCCGTCATTATCTGATGAGAGATATATGATGACACTCCACACTCAGATCCTTCCTCCATTTCCCCAGTTCCATTGCCCTACTTTTTTCTCTCTATCGCCCTTCAGTACCCAGATCCAAGTGTGTATTTTGCTATGATTATCTAATTGCTCGCAATTAACAAATTTTTGTATGATGCTCACTCACTCACATAGAAACTCACCTCGGAAGACGAGGAAGCAAGGAGACATATCCAATTGATTGGCAAAATGAACGATTTCTCCTCAAGGTCCCTGCCTCCAGTACCTCCCATGCCTACCGCGGCCACCTCCTCAAGGCCAGCGTCGACGTATTCCAACAACTCGTCAGATGGCAACACCAATGGCACCAAGGATCTTCATCATCATCGGTCACATCGTCACCACCAACATACACCCTCGAATGCTACCTCCGTCTCGGGATCGTTCCCTTCGCCATCACCGGCCTGGCCCAGCCCTGCACCCATGTCCCCAGAGGTCCAAGCAATCGTCACGGCGACCCACAAAACCATTGGAACTCTGGTCGTGAAGCTGGAGACATACAGACAGGCACTGGAGGTGACTGAGAATCTAAAAGAGTGCCAGTCGCTGACGGCACAGATCAAGGGCATGATGGAGTGTTTGAAGGCCTGCAGAGATACCCTGGACGCGTCCTCGATTGGACAGAGCCAATACCAACAAGTGCCATTATCACCACCACAGCAACAGCAGAGCCATTATCATCTTCACAACCAATTCCCTTCACCGCCCATGTCACCGCCATACCCACCGTCGCAGCCGAAGGAGGGGTCAAGAGCGATCAAGTCACTGCAGATTCATCTCCCCTCGCCACCTCCACTTCCTTTGCCACAAACGCCCAGCAATTGATGTAAAGAAAAGGACTTTTATTGTTCACTTTCACAACACAACACAAACACACACACACACACCATCTCATTAAAATATGCATTCCATTCACAAAACTACAGACAGACAGGCAGACAGACAAAGCATGACTTTTTTGTTTTTTTTGATCTTTTGTTTATTTCATTTCACAACAACGGAGGCGCTATATTTAAGTCATAAGAGTACGATGCCTAGAGTATCGCAGAAATCCGTGTACCCATGTCTACATACCTAGAGTATCAAAGGAAAAACGAATGGATACAAAGAGTTCGTTAGGACACTTGTTCCCCATATTGACTTTCTTTTCCCCTCCATCTGAAGGCTGTTTGCTTTTGAGAGTGGATGGTTGTAGGAGACCTCAGTGGTAATTGTGTATGTGATTGGTTTATCCTCCTTCTTCAAACATTGAAGTAAGAATTGCAGAATCTTTTGTCATCTTTGGTCTCTCCCTTCCTTTTCCCTTCCGCCAGGTTGGATGCATCGACGAGTTTTGGTGAGGGGTTTTCTGGTTGAATGTTTACCTTTTATTATTATTTTTTTACAACTACAGGAGCCACTGTCGGACGGATCGACGAGGGAGAGGGGTATACGGGTATATAAATCTGTTCAAGTTTAAAGATAACAAAGCAAAGCTGTTAGAACTTGAATGACTTTCTCAATTGGACCACAGCAAAGGTGTGTGGATGAGAGATTGCTTCAGATCAAGGAAGGCACGATGTTTTAATCAACATTATATGTTAAGACGTGGAAAATCGATACATCATAAGCAGTGACGAAGAGGTCGATAATGGAATGAAGGGAGGGAGGAGACTAGGAGTGTGAAGCTTACCAATTGAAGAGGGCCCTTCCACTTTTGTAGTAGTTGGATCTTTTTTTTCTGCATTGAGATCAATTCTCAGATCAAAGAAACAAGATCGAGGATCAGATCCATCTGAACGAGAAAATTTTTCCTGAAAGACGTGTTGCAGCTCATACACAGTAGGAGGGATAAAATCCTATCGCGTATGGCGCTGCTCCAACAACCCAGAAAAATAATTCCTTGGACAGATTGATCTGATCTTGATTTGCTGATGATGATGATCTGATCCTTGAATCTGAATGGAGGAGAAAAGGGACCGGACAAAACTTGGTGGAAGGGGAAGGTGCGGAGGGACGAGAAGAAGGAACAAGCTAACAAAACACTGACGAAAAATTTATATACGTTTTCCCGGTCCCAATGTCACGTGCAGACTGCGCGGATTAAAAGGGTCCAAAGGGCGAAACCTGCCTTTTTGCGTGTCACTGTCAGCCGCCCTTACATTTCGCCATTCACATTTTCTTCTCGACCTCACCCCTCTCCATCCATTCACCACCTCCATGACCACTGAACGGACACACAAGAAGGCACGCTACGACCCACACTATACCCACCCCTCGCCACAATCCCACCATGCCATACCATTCCCACAAAGTCTGACCAACTCGTTCCCTCCTTCCCCACCCCCAGGCGCAGCACTTATGCACAAAAAGGATCCCATGTCCTACTTCCCCGAGGAGATTGCGACCCATATCTTTGCAGCCCTCAACCCGGCCGACCTCGGCAAGTGTGCCACAGTCTCCAAGCTCTGGCACCGGCTCGTCAACGACCAAATTGTAAGTTACCTTTTGCCTTATTCTAGGACAGCACTCATCTTTGGACCATACTACAAAGCTGTAAATCTAACCTTTGTCTTTTTTCTACTTTTGAACAAAAAAAAACATTAGTTGTGGCAACAGCTATTTATCAAATACGGCTTCATCTCTCCGCGCGGGCTGACCATCTCCTCCGGACACCCCTCGTCCTCCTCGAGCGTCGGACACACCACCACCCCTCTCTCCCGCAAACGGAAACGGACCACCCCACAGCGCCAGCTCCAGCGCCAGTACCAGCTCACTTCTCCGAACCAGTGCTGGAAGGCCCTCTACCGCCTCAACTACAACTGGACTGTGGGCCAGGCCACCGTCACGACCTTGTCGCTTAACGATCTGTGGATGCTCGACCAGGACGTGCTGCTCCGCCAGAGCTTGTCGGACCTCGGTAGAGGCTCCTCAGATAACGAAGAGATGCAGGGTACGATCCCTCGGATACCAGTGCCAGAGGACGGAGCGTCACGGATTGTCAGGTTCAGGGGGCAAGTGATCCTGGTCGCCAGTCCACAGGGCATGGTGCATCTGTGGCGGATCAGGGACGAGCAAGGGCCGGATGTAGGGGCGCAGGAGCGGAAGCCGGAGTACTGGCAGACGTATACGTGTCCGCGGATACCGGATGGGGGCTGTTCAGCCCCACCCAGGATCACTTGTTTGGCGCTGGATACGAGTAGTGACAAGAGCGATGCGAAGGATTGGCAGCGAGTGCTGGTTGGGTATGAATCGGGCCATTTCTCGATATTTCAGTATTACCAAGGACAACCACCACTTGAGGAAAACTTTCCAACCATGGTGGAAATTGGAGCTACGACACAGCTGGTGGCATGGAGCGAGGTCGGTGCGGTGCAGTCGGCGTGTTTCCGGTACCCGATCATGACGACCTGCTCACAGGAAGACGGGGCGATATCGATCTACAAGATCCAGGAGAAGGAACACGGAGCCAATGGGGACCCACAACATTGGTGCAGATTGTTGCATAGGCTCTACGGGACGCCGACACAGTCCCCCGTCGAGATGGAACTGTCTCAGATTTCCTCCGCAGGATCGGAGGTGTCAACAGAGGTCGGGCAGGCGTCGGGCAGTGGGAGTCGACTGGGCGTGTGGCGGATCCTGGCGAGTTTTGGGCTGGAGTTGTTTGACAATTCGTGGACGGTACGGGTCCAAGAGATTGAGTTTGATGAGCTCCGCATCTTGTTGTCCAAGGAAACGGGCGCCGAAGGCGAGTCGACAACAACATCAATGGACCCGACATTGGCGTTTCTGGAGCCAAGCGAGAGCTCTTTTTGGTGCCCAGAGCCTGTGGTGGACCATCCGCGGATCGGGGCGATCTCGGCGCTGAGCATCTCATGGCCGTACGTAGTAACGACGCACAGTGACAACACGCTGAACGTGTTCCAGATGTACCGTGTCGCCGCTGGACGAGGAGGACAAGGCAGTGGATCGTCGGCACAAAGCAAGGGGACCAAGCTGCGACCACGGCTCGCCTTTCAGCACATGTCGACCCTGTACGGGCACTGTGGCGCTGTGTCGAGCGTGTCGATTGAGCCGGGCTCAGGCAGGCTGGTCAGTGCGAGCATGGACCGGTCGATCAAGATCTGGACTCTAGTGACGGCGAGCAAGAGGGCTGGAGATGCGAGGCGATTAGGATCGTCATCATCTGTTTCACGTTATCAACAACATCTTCAACGGCGGCAGTACCAGTGCTCGGTGTCGATGAGCGATATTAATAAGAGCTGGACGAAAGCGGGGCAGGTCACCATGGAGGAAGGGCAAGGGCTCGTGTGGATCGGGGCGGACGAGGAGAAGGTGGTGAGCATGAGTTATGATGGCTCGATCAAGGTCTGGCAATTTTCGTAGGCAACGAGTAAGATTGAAAAAAAAAAAAATACTCTTTGTGCATATGATCTGGCGAAGGGGGAGAAGAGGGAGAAGAGGGAGAAGACTGAAGGCGTTCGGGCGAAGGCTGTTTGTTTACAATTTTTGCTCGCCAAAAGAAAGTCAACTTTGCCAATTCGCTTTTTTTTGATTTCTTCTCACATCATTCCCTGCTATTTCTTCCACCACAGCTCCAAACATACATCAGTCGTAGCAGATCATGGACACTCATCCTCCTGTCTTTCAGGAATTTAAGTCCAAAGATAGCAAGTCGCTGGAGAATCTACCAACACATAGCGAGGAAAATGAGGGTCGATATATTCTCTGGAGTGATATCAACTTTGCGTTTAAGGGCATCGACTCGTTGAGACTTGCATCAGGAAAGAGGGTCCTGTTTATGATTGACGCAGACGCAGTGTACGTTAGTTTTTCGGGACCTGACATGTTCTTATGATGCATAGTTATCTCACCAACGTACATTGTCAATCAATCCATGCTGCTACAGTCGAGAACCTCTTTGCGTCAAGTAATCTACTAGCGCGTACTATGTGAATTTAGGATTCCATCAAGAAGGGGACGGGCCGCATCATATCCAGCTGGCGAGAGACAAAACACCGAGCACGGTTTCTAAGCAGCACGCAAAAAAAAAAAAAGCCAAGTTGACATTCAGGATCCGCTGAACAGCGAATTGGCGCTCCACTTCGATTATTTGCTTCGATCGTTCATGACCACGTTTGAGCTTCTGCAAATCGAGAAAATCTCTCCATAGAGGCTTTTCAGCAACTGGAAGTCAATATCCAATACTACTATACACATACGCTGCAAAAGTTAGTGAGACTTAAGGGTGCAGGGATCAGGGTGAAGGTGTATGGAATGAACAGTAACAGCTTGCACCTGCGCGCCCACCTCCAAGACATGCAACAGAAATCGCCACTATTAGTGTTTCAGAACGACTGCCGTGAGCTGCTGAGTGTGCCAGTGCCCTTGCTCCACTCGCCTATGCCAGTGCCCTTTTACTTGCCTATGTCAGGGCCCTTGCTCCACTTGTCTATGCCAAGACTCCTTCTAGTACTTCCGACATATCTTAACACGTGGGTCGACTCAGATCCATTGACCCACTCGTTTCGACTCTACTTCTTGTGCGACAACAGGAAGCATACGGATACTCGGGATGACATGCCTCAGCATGTTCACCTGTCCAACCATCCAGGATACAACCTTAAGAGACCACATGAGTTCTTCCGATCATATGGCGACTACTCGCTGAGAATCTTGCAAATGGTCGAACGTGGATTCTTAGACCGTTATTACGATATACCACCATTCGACAACTTCCTGATCCTGTGGGGCCATGATGCCGTTGTTGCCGGAAGACAGCTCTCCAAGAACACAGTTGGACCTCTCGTCGCCAAGGCCATTGCATACCTCCAGGAAATGTCCTTGTCCGAGGGGAACAAAAAGTCCCCATTAACTCAAAACCAGAGTGCCGTGATCAAAACATACCTTGACCTACAAGATGGTGACGAAACGGTAGGCAATCTGCACCGGTATATAAATCCCGAACAGCGTGTAAATTGGATGTGTGCAGTGCACTCGCACCAACATCTTGATTTAGAAATCTTGATGGAACTCAAAGCCTTTGTCCGAAGTCGCGGACGTGTCGACATGCAGCAGTCAAGACTCAAAGTCGAACTGGATTCAACAGAAGAGGCAGATAAATTTATACCCTTCTCAGAAGCACCAAGAGTACATTCGATAATTCGATCAGGCTGAACTGGAAGGTAACACGGCCAATCGTGGAGAAACTTTGTAGGGCTATTGCAGATAATTGTACAGTGACTCTTGAAATCGATGGAATCACACTCGATGTTCTTCCCCAAGGCCGCGCACAGTACTTGCACAATTTAGTCGGCGACGTTATAATTCCGGAAAGCAAATTGGTCGCCGTTACTCTTTTAAACTATCCTCGACCACAGGAGCAGTGTCTTTTCATGAAGCGACACTCGTTTCAGTCAGCCTCTTTTCCAAAAAAATCTGATCTCAATTGTTGGCGATTAGACGTTATTTTGGAGAGATTTTTGAGCTCTGCCTCTAAAGCGCAAGTGGTATCGGACTACGGCACAGCAGCAAGAGAGCTAAAGTCGGTCCTGGAATGTAATGGCTTTCCTGGGGCCAATGTGATAACTGTCGCCAACTTTGACACCTCCTTCGAGTGGGGCGACATTTCCTCTTTCACTTTTCAGCGAGATGTCAGTTGGATCGATACATTCGATTTGAGGGATTTCGCCTTCATCGAGGCCTACACCACCGACATGGTCGGCAGCAAAGCCGCGCTTTCCTCAGGATCCTTACAAAGGTTGACAGTCCATTTCAAAAATTCAGAGCGGGAGGAGGAGCTGTCTCATGTCATGCAAACCAACCACCTATTGCAGGAACTCAACGTTTCCTTTTACGGGAAAAACGCACTCTGGGCTTCTGAAAATATCGTCAAGGTGTGGCTCGGCTCTTCAAGTTCTTCTGGCCTCATTCTGATCAATCGCATGAGTGACAGTCAAGGCCGCATAGTTTGCACATCTTGTTCAACGATGTAGCGGCCACTACTCGGATACAAGCACCGCCCCCGAGGCTCATAGGATTGATACTGGCCCCTTCTCTAGCCAAGATGCCCCTAAGCCCACTGTAAGGATTGAATTCCTTCGCTGGGAGTGTGATCACGTCTTCCCCGAGTTGTCCGATTACACTGCCCCGATCTTGGATATGGCCACACAGCAGCATCCTTCGGTTTTGAAATCACTCACTCTGGATATTTCTCCACTATCTCGAAGTGATCTCGCCTCTGCTCAAAATATTCTCTACCACTCCAACTTGGATCACCTCTGTATACTATGCACTGAATGCGATCTCTGCTTCTCTGATCCCATTGCACAATTGCTCGGATCTGTGCAGTGGTCGAATCTCAAGTCCCTTAAGCTCTCTGGTGACTACATCAATGCGTGGATCTGTATCTGGATGAGCTGCCATAACAGCCCGTTCTCTTCCAACGCCCGAGCCGATGGCGGTCCGCGACTGCTCCAACTTCACCTACAGGGCACCACAGCTGCTCTCGCACACGAGCGCGCTGTTTGTCCATGGACTGGTCTACTTGAGTCCATCGGTCGAGGTGAACTTCGAGAATGTGGAGCTGGTGGAGCGTTTTCACGAGTAAAAAATTAGGGCCTGGATGCTGTCCGTTGATATGGCTCTTGAGAGAATATTGGCGATAGACTTCAAGGCGACAAGTAGGACAAAGGAAGGATAGATCTAAAGCTCCTCTCCCCAGGATCGTGTATAGGGCAGTGAACAATTTTCTTAGTAAACGCTTTCTCGGAGGATTTGGGGGGGGGGGGGAGGGTTTTTGTTTGCCCCTCGATTGAGGTGCATCTGCAGGATATACATATTGCAAACGAGAATACCCATGGAGGGTTTTAGCTTTCACAATATCTAATTTTCCGGAAACAGAATGTTGGCGGGCACTTAGGCGATAATTACTCATTTTCTTAGTTTTCTTTTGACAGTGCGACCATGGGAGGTGCGAGGTAGCAACTCGTTTACTGCACGTATTGTTCTCACTGACTAAGCCACCAAGGGCGAAGGCAATTTTGAGAGCACTTTGGCGAAGCTCCTCCACAACAAAGATATCTTTGCTCATTTTCTTGTTATGTTTTTGTTTCACCCTTCTTGCCCCTATTTCTTGTTCCCCTCTCGCAAGCCTCAATCACAGATCAGTAGTGCCATGTCGCTGTCTGACGATGCTGATCCAACCATCTTTCAGAACTTCGTGTCCGAGGATTACAAGCCACTCAAAAGCCTACCGACATACGTATCGGAGGATAATGGGAATAGATACATCCTGTGGACCGACATCCAGCTTGCGTTCAAGAATATCGACTCTTTGAAAGATGAACGGGAGAGCAGGGTCATGTTCGTGGTCGATGATGGAGGCACACTGTACGTTCTTTGTTTGGTGACATTTTGACATGCTTTCCTTTGCTCTCATCGTATGTCGTCTTCTCACTCTGGAAAATCTGCGAATTATCGATACTGTATTTAGTCGCTTCCCCCTGTGTATTGAGTACGATGAGGATGCGTACCATGTCATAATACGAGATCATCCAGGATTCCAAGTAGATGAAAGCTTGCATCACATCCGGCTGACAGAAGGCCATGCACGAAGCACCGTTGCTAAGAAGCAGAAGTCTACCAAAGCAGACCAGGGAGTCATCCAGGAGTCACTCGATAATGAGGCAGTGCTCCACCTCGATTACTTACTTCGGTCGCTCAAGATCATGAATATGGAGCTGCAGAACAAAACATATCTTGACAAAATCAAGTTTCAGCGGCTGTTAGTCAACACATTATACTACTTTTCGCAGATACTGGAACAGTTGAAGGAGTTTGAACGTCGAGGGGTCAGGGTAGAGGTGGATGGAATGGCGGAGGAGCAGCTGCACACCCACCTCAATGACCTGCGTCAAGAGACACTTTTAGCAGAGTATAAGAATAACTCATGCACTTTGCTGGACCACACTTCCTCCCACTTTGAGTATCCAGCACCAAAATTGTTTCTTGTACTTCCGGATGAGCTCAATTCATGGGTCGAATCGGATCCAACCACACACTCATTTCGACTTTACTTTATTTGCGACATCAGTAAGAGAGGCGAGGTTTTGGAACCTAACTACGGAGAAGCACATCCAGAGTCCCTTGCAGAGGAGCTCAGCCACCAGCATGTACATCTCTGCAACCATCCTGGGTACATCCTCAAGCGACCACAGGAGTTCTTTCAAGCATATGGAGACTATGTCCTGAGAGTATTACAATTAATCGAACATGGATACTCGGACAACTTTTACGATGTACCGCCGCTGAACACTTTCAAGATCTTGTGGGGCTGCGATGCCCTTGTTTTTGGAAGCCAAGTCTCCAAGGACACGATTCGATCCCTCGTTGCCAAGGCTATTTCATACCTTCAAGATCTTTCACTGCAAAAATGGATCTTGGAACCTGCGCTGACCCGAACTCACAGCGCTTTAATCAGAACGTTCTTGGATGTTCAGGATGAGGACGATGCAAAAGGCAATCTGCACCGGTATATCAGTCCCACCAAGAACACGGGCAATTCCCCCCGTGACCACGCCGGCCAGCACGTGTTTTGGAAATGCCAGGTGCATTCGCAGCTCAGGATCCATCAACCAACACTGGAAGAGCTGAGGGTGTTTTTGCAAAGTCGCGGAGGTCACATCGACATGGAGCAGGCTGAGCTCAAGGTCGAGTTGAGTTCAGCAACCGATGCGGATCAATTCTGCTCTCTCCTCATGGGTACCAAACATACTTTCAACATCTCCATCAAGCTCAATTGGAAGGCGACACGGCCCACCGTTGTGAATCTATGCAAGAAAATTGCGTCTACCTTGACTGTAGCTCTGAAGCTCGATGGCATAACAGTCGACATCCACCCGCCAGGCCATGTGCAGTACCCTTGCGATTTATTCAGCAGTGACATCCTTCCGCCTTCCGATTTGATATCCATAACCCTTCTCAACTATCCTCGATCGCTGGAACACCGATTTTACGTGAACGGTGCCTCTTTTCAGGCCACACCCTCACCCGGAGGAAACGACTTCAAGTGGTGGAAGGTGAATAGAGTTGCCAGGAGATTGTCGGATAGGAGATTACCAATGCTCGACTACAAGGAAGTCATGGCAACAATGGAGGCGACACTGGCGAGTCACGGCTTCTCAGGTGCCACAGTGGTAACCATCGATTCTAATCAGTGGAGCTACGCCATCGACCTAAAAGAACATGACTTTCTCGAGGTTTATTCCAAAGACATGAAAGGTCATGACTCTATACTTTCGTCAGGATCTGTGCGAAGGCTAACTGTCGACCTCGAAGATCAGCATGTTGGCAAGGAACTCTCTCGTGTGGTGCAAGCCAACCCTCGGTTGCAGGAACTCAACATCTCTTACAGCGGGCACGATGAACTCTACACTATTGAGAATATCGTCAGGATGTGGCAAGACTCTTCATCATCTTCTTGCCTCACTCTGTTTGACCGCCTGAAGGATGTACAAGGACGAATTATGGCACAACTCGCTCTACGGCCCGAAACCTACCTCTCAAAAACTAGAGATACTCTTTGTGATGAAGAGGGTCCACCAGTCAACCAGCAACAACGCTCGTTCCCAGAGGATGTTGAGTTCTTACAATGGAATTGTGACCAGATCGCCTACCAGCAGTCCGACTACTCTGCTTCGTTCCTGGAAAGGGCCACTCGACAGCATCGGTCAGAGCTGACCATGTTTACCCTGGACATTTCTCGGCTTTCTCGCCAGGGTCTCGGTTCTGTCCAAAAAGTGCTCGGTCGATCCAGCTTAGAGTACCTCCATGTCGTCTGCACTGACATCGATGCTACTCTTTCCGATTCCGTCGCTAAAGTCCTTGCGTCTGTGCAGTGGTCGACACTCAAGTCTCTCAAGCTCTCGGGCAACCAAATCAATGCTTGGATCCGGGTCTGGATGAGTCCCCACGGCAATACTTTCATTCCCAGCGCGACCAATGGAGGCCCACAACTGCTGCATCTCCACGTCCAGGGCATCGGGTCGTCACCAGAATTGCTGTCGCACACAAGCGCGCTGTTTGTCCATGGATTGGTATACTGGAGCCCATCGGTAGAGGTGCATCTTACAAACGTGATCCTGGAAGAGGATTTTGTGGATAAATAGCCGACTGCTTTGACAATGGTCTTGTTCACAGGAGACTCTCATACCCCTCATGTCGGTTTAGTGCAAAACGGGCAAAAGAAGAAGAGTGGATTTGAGTTATCAGGGTCGTAAATAAGGTAGAGATCAATAAATTCATAGCAGGGGTTTTTCTTTTCTTTTTTTTTTTGTAATGCTCTTTGTTTATCATATTAGACCCATCTAACGGATTTGCTAAAAAGCGGACGAAATTCCCCATTCAAGTCCTCAAATTTTCAAAAGGCGACCTTGTTGCTCGATAGGCACAGTTTAAACAGCAGTCCGTTCTTTTGTTGTGCTCCTGCATGGTGCAGTCTGGAATATTTGCAAGTTAGGATACGACCAGCTGCGACCGTCTCCCGGCTGCATTGTCTTTGTCGCCTAGGCCACCGATGGCGAAGGCAAATTTGAGAGCCCTTTGGTGAAGCCCTCCAAGGCTTCTTGTCTCTGCTATTTGCTGTGATTCTCTCGTCCTACTTTTGTTACTCTTTTGAATACACAAACATCCACACTCACGTACACACCTACATAAACAAACACACCGGTCACATGAAGTCTCAGCCAGAGGATGATGATAGTCCCACTCCACTCGGGAGCATACCATCACACATCTTGGAGAAGGATGGTCATCGACACATCTTGTGGATTGATATTAAGCTGCGAGGAAACTAAAGACCGCCTTGGAGGATGAAGTTGGAGTTCGAGTAGCCTCTAAAGTCACCATTGACTTCGATTACATAAGTAGAGAACTGGGACTGAAAAGCAAGCACCGCCACGATCAAGCGAGCTTTGAATTTGATTGGGAAGGCCTTACCTTCGTCGAGGTTAACTCCCACGGTTTGGTTGGTTATGATTCTCTAGTTTTCTCAGGGACTCTACGAAAGCTGACAGCCCACTTCGAAGATTGCAGCAGGAAAGGGAACTTTCCCGTGTTGCAGAACTTAACAATCTGTTGCAGGAGCTCAACATATCATACTATGGCCACGATGTACTTCATTAAACTGAGATCGTCAAGATGTGGCAACACTCTTTATCATCTTCTAGCCTGGTTTTGATTGACCGCACAAAGGATTCTCTAGGTCAGATTCTTGCCCAACTTGTTCGGCGATGTGAGAGTCACCTCTTGGAAACCAGAACTATCCTCTGTGTTGTCGACATTCCACCAACAAGTACACAGCAGCCGTGTCTCCCTGTCGGAATCGAGTTCATGCAGTGCGAGTGCGATCATATCTTCTCTCAGCTGGATGACTACTCAGCCTCGTTCCTGGACGAGGACGAGGTGACCCAGCAGCACCCCTCGGTCTTAAAGTTGCTCACGCTGGACACTTCTCAGCTTTCTCGTGACGGCCTTGCCTCGGTCAGTAACTTTGTTCAACGATTGAACCCGGAGTACCTCAATATCATGTGCACTCCTTTCGACTCTGAACTGGCCAGCTCTATCGCTCAAGTTCATGATTTCGTGCAATGGGCTACGCTCAAGTCCCTGGCGATCTCTGGAAGCAACATTAACGAATGGCTCCAACTCTGGTCATCTCCTGAATCTCCTCAACTACTCTGCCTTGGCATCCATGGAACAGGGTCAGCTCGGCAAGAACTTTCTCCTCGAGCGTGCTGTCTATCCACCAACTGACCTATGGGAGCGCACTACTGGGTTTGACATTCGAGAACGTAGAATTGCAGGACAAGCAAGACTAGGTTCTCATCGTTGAGAGCTTGAATTATTCTTCTCTTGAGACATTTAACCTGAGCACGATCAGTAACGGTCAGTTCATGGATACAGCAGTGGCCGTAGATGTCGTTTATTCCACTGTTAAAGCTCCAATATCGAGGTTTTTTAAGCTACCGCCAGTCACTCTGGATATTGCTTCGCTTTCCTAAGGCCGTCATGTTCGCATCCAGAATGTTCTGAGCCGATCGAGTATGGATCAAATCCGCGTCATGTGCCGTTCCTTTCATCTGAGTCACTTATACTACATCGCTCAAGTTCTCCTCTCTGTGCAAAGGTCCAGGCCAACATCCTTGATTCTGGCAGGCGAAAGTATCAATGAATGGATTCGACTCTTGTTGTCTATTAGTTTCCCTGAACTGAAGTGCTTCGAGATCCATGGAATGGGGCCAGCGTTGCAGTCGCTCTCTGTTGCGTTTCCTAGACATCTTTCTGCAGGATATTGTGTGTCTGTTGTGTACAGAGACGAACGCACTTGATCGACGACTCGATTTTGTGTCTCGTCTTTCTTATTCGCTTACTAGACCACTGAGGGCAAAGAGCGCTTTGGCGAAGGCATTTTTGAGAGCTTTGGCGAAGTCATTTTTGAGAGCTTTGGCGAAGGCGTTTTGAGAGCTTTGGCGAAGCACATCAAACCTAATTTGAGCAAAGACGAACACTTTTTCTTCCTCCCATTTTTTTCCATCTTCGCAACTCCACATACATTCCTGCCACAGCATATCATGGACACCGATCCTCCCATATTTCAAAATTTCAAGTCCAAGGACGGCGAATCGCTCGCCAGTTTGCCAACATACGTCTCTTCGGAAGATGGCGTTCGATATATCCTTTGGAGTGATATCCTGCTTGCATTCAAAAGAGTTGAACTTGGCTTGTTGATGGATGCAGGAGGACACATACCCATGTTTGCGGTTGTTGGAGAAACAGTGTAAGTCGATTTGAAGAGCATGTTTTGGTCTGATCCTTCATGGCAAACTTAGAAGAACATGTTTGCCAATCCTCAATACCATATTTAGTCGCGTACCTTTGTGCATCGAGTACTCTTCATCTCCGTATGAGGCCATATTTAACAATGAACAAGGCTATCCGGAAGAAGGGTTGTTTAGCATCCAGCTGATGAGAAGCGGACCACCGGACGCCATTGCTGATCAGGACGCCATTGCTGAGCAGCACGTCAAAGACTATCAAAGACCAATTCATGATGTGTTGCTCAGTGAGTCAGTTCTCCAACTCGGTTACTTTCTTCGCTCCTTCAAGGTACTGAACGATAAGCTGCAGTACATCATATCCGTGGCTACAGATAGATATCATCAAGAGGTAGTCAACACTCGATATTACTATTCACAGACACTCGAAGAGTTGGAAAAGCTGGAGAGTCAACGGATTAGAGTCCAGGTGGATGGAATGTCGAAGGAGGAGCTGTGCACTCTTCTTCGTGATCTGCGACAGAAGTCACTAATAGAAGAGGATTGGAATAGCAGTGGCTTTCTATTGAACGACTTTGGCACCGTGTTACAACATCCAATTCCAAGGCTCTTTCTGGTACTCCCAGCCGATCTTCATTCATGGGACGACTCTGACCCGACTTCCCACAAATTTCGAGTGCACTTTTTGTGCGACAACAACCAACAGCGCCAATGGGATGACTGGGATGATGAAAAATACAACAGAATCCCGGAGGACAATTTGCATGTCCACCTATCCAACCATCCAGGATACAACCTCAAGCGACCGCAAGAATTCTTTCAGTCCTACGGCGAATATGTGCTGAGAGTCCTGAAAATAGTTGAACATGGATACAGAGACCGCCAATACTTTGTCCCACCACTGACCACCTTAGCGATCCTGCAAGACCACGACACCGTCACCAGAGAAAGTTTGCTGTCCAAGGACTCTATCAAATCTCTCGTCGCCAAGGCCATTGCTTACCTGCAGGAATTATATCCATCAAAGACAGTCATTGCACCCAAACTGAATCGTATCCAAATTTCTACACTTAAGACGTATTTGGATGTACAAGATGGCGACAATGCAGAAGGTAATCTGCACCGAATAATCCAAACCTCCATTCGTCCTGGAAGCACTCTCAACGATGCAATAGACAGCTTCCCTGGCGTGTCTTGGAGGTGCCCAAGGCATTCGTATCCCTGCCCGGAACTGTGGAACCTTTGGAATTTCGTCCAAAGTCATGGAGGACAAATTGATATGCAGTATGCAAAGCTGAAAGTTGATTTGAGCTCATCAGACGATGCAGACAATTTTTTTTCACTTTTTAAAGACGCCGAATACACGTTTGACCTCTCTATCAAGCTAAACTGGACGGCAACACTGGAGCAACTTTGTCAAGCTATTGCAGGAACACACACGGTGATTCTGGAGCTCGATGGTATCACACTCGATATTCTTCCCCAAGGCCATGTGCATCATATGGATAGTCTGCTTAACAACATCCTCCTTGATGACGACGTTTCGAAGGCCATTATTCTCCGCAACTATCCCCGACTAATGGAACACAGTTACTTTTATGGTAACTTCTCTCTACTGATGTCATCCTCGCCAGTACATTCCGCCATTGATTGGGTGGAACTGAGTGACATTGCCAAAAAATTTGAGTGCTCTGTGTCTAAAGGACAAGTGGCATCAGAGTACAGCAATGCAGTGAGAGAGATCAAGGTGGCCCTGGAGGAGACCGAATTCATGGCGGCCACTGCAATAACCGTTGTCAATTACAAGGATAAACGGATGAGTTGGATTGGTACTTTCGACTTGAAGGAATACACCATGGTTGAAGTTTGCTCCATTAACATGGCTGGACAGGAAGCCATGCTTTCCTCAAGATCGTTGCGGACGGTGACAGTCTATCTCCGAGATCCAGAGCAGGACAAGGAGCTTTTCGATGTGGTGCATGCCAACACACTGTTACAGAACCTCAACGTCTCTTGTTATGGGCACACTTTTCTCTCTTATTTTGAGAACATTGTCTGGAAGTGGCTCCACTCCCCTACCACTTCCGAACTCACTCTAATCGACCGCATGCATGACAGTCTTGAATCGTACTACAACTTCCAAAGTGACTTCACTGTGCCCGATTGCATGGCAGACACTCGTGGCCGGGTTCTTGCTCGGCTTGCTCGACGAAGTAGTAGCTGCCTCCCAAAATCCAATGTTATTCTCAAGGCCAACACCCACCCGCCCTCTCGCCAACAACAAACAAGTGTCCCTGCAGGTATCGAGTTCCTACAATGGGATTGCGATGAAGTCATCTACCAGTTAGACGACTGCTTCATCTCTGTCTTGGATATGGCCACAGATCAGCATCCATTTGTCCTGATTCTATTCACCCTCGACATCTCACAACTCACCTGCCATGGATTCACTGCTGTCCAGAAAATTCTCCGCCGCTCCCGTTTAGAGCACCTCACTATCGTCTGCTCTCATATCGACGCCAGTATTTCCGATTTTGTCACTCAGGTCCTCGACTCTGTACAATGGTCGACACTCAAGTCCCTCAAACTTTTGGGTAACCATATTGATGCATGGCTGAGTCTCTGGATGAACTCCCATAGCAACCCGTTCTCACGAGTCACTGGTGACGGTCCACGCTTGCTGTCTCTCTACCTCCAGGGCACTGGATCGGCGCCCCACATGCTTTCGCACACGAGCGCGCTATTCGTTCATGGACTGGTTTACTCGTGCCCCTCGGTTGAGGTGCTTCTCAAGAACGTGATGATAGATGAGCTTTTCCTTGACTGAGGGTAAAATGATCACGTCGACGCATTTGGCCTACATGGTGATGTTGTGTGGAGCAAAGGGAAGCAGAACAAATGTCGCACTTATTATATATAAAAACTTTATAAAAAAAGATGGCTTGGTTTTATTGCCAATAATCAAAAACAATAACAAAAATGATAGAAATCGATCACGAGTAACCTCACAGACGCCGTTTTTTAATGAGCGTTGTGATAATCAGGGCAGCCTGGTGGGTCTCTGGAGGGGATGTCCGATCGACCAAACGAAACACTGTTCACCCATTTCGCGCTGCCGACTTCGTCGTTGCTGCCAAGGGTGGCAAATTTTCCGGTACAATCGGCCGTAGAGAAAAGTTTGATGGTGCCGCCATTGAAGCCTCGAATGGAGGCGGACTGAGTGTTCTTGAGACAGTAGCAGAGTCTCTGATGGTCTTGCGCATAAAGAGTGTAGCCACTGCCATTGTCATTAATGACCGTCACCCCAAACGTCGCAAGTGCACTGGCACTGAGGGCTGACAAGAAGAGGAGGGATTTGAACATATTCGATAGCTGGCTGGAAAGCGCAGAAATGAAAAAAATTGAGAGAGCGGTTAAATTCGGGCATTTGGAAGTCAAAAGGAAAAGTCGGTGACAAAGAAGTATGTGCGGAGAAAAGAACTTACAGTCAAGAGGAGAAGTGTATAATGGATGATGGGGTGAGGGGAATGGTGCTTTATAAATGGCAAGCTTTGTCAAGACACATCACCATGAAGAGTACGTTTCGTCTGTGGATCCGTGGATCCTCCGTGTTGTGTTTGTTGGTACAGCGACACTTGAGTGGGTTCACAGTCCTCGGATTTTTTGATGGATCCAATCAGAACTCGAACCCAGAAAGCGGCGTTTTTTTTTTGTGTTCAAAAGTTGGCAATAAAACAATGATCGTGAATGCAAGGCAAGCAAAAGTCTTTTGAGTACACGAGAACTTCAACGTGCCCTCGCTCTAATTCACCTTGTTCACCTATGGGACCATGGTTCGCAATCCTCGGACAGGGGGACTGTTCTTTGCCAAATTGAAACTCAAAGACAAAGCGGCGTCTTTTTTCGTTGTGTACCGAGTGAGCCCACTCCACATCAAAAAAATTCCCACCTACATGATGAGCAACACAAAGCATGTTTAGCAAACAGAGAGGACCCTGCGAAATGCAACGATCGAACACGGCGTGTCGTGTCCAGTGATAATTTTTAGTTTTTACCAAACAAAATGGGGCAGGGGCAGACGGTGTGCGCCGAATCGCTCAATCATGGCAAGCAAAGAAATTTGTTCTTGAAACAGTGACGAAGAGGTGAGTGAAATTCGACTAGTCTGTGTGCTTGCGCAGCCTGCCTGTCGAGTTTTGATCATGAGAATAACTTTCAATCTTGGAAGGATCTTCTCAATCAATGGCCGAAAATTGAACCAACAAATGCGCCGCTCCCTCCCGCTCTCACTAGCACGCTCTGAACTGGACTGGTTAGTCCTTGACATATCGATACCAGAATCTGTGCTAAGTTGAAGTCTTTCTTCTTTCCGGGGTTTCTTTGCTGCCTTCGAGTCAAGAGATCTGTTCGCTGCACCATGATACATTTTAGCCTCGATCACTTTTCATCCGCATCGACCTTGTCGACCCTTCAGGTTATCATAAGTACGCGACCCTGTTTGTCAGTTTCTGATTTTGTACGCGGTGAATGTGTGTGGCAGTGTGCCAAGAGCATCTCTCTGAGCGTGTTTTAGCGCAAAACCTTAATTATTCAACGACGACTGTGAGGATTCCCGATGCTCCATCGCTTGCAATCGATTGGAACGAAGTACCCGTTTGTACACACATATATATATCACCCTTTCATCCAGTTTCGTTTCTTCATCTCCTCCATGTAAGTCCCCTGTCATAACACACTTCTTCGTCTCTGACCTTGTGTCTGACCCTGCCTCTCTTTTGCCTCTCCTTCTCTGGTCTCCTCGTACATAGCTAACCACCCTCCAAGTTTCACAACCATGCACAAGTTTCTCGTGTTGTTGCTCACACTCAGCTCCAGCGCCTTTGCGTACAAGTGCCTTATCATCAAGAACAACTCTGGCTCCCAGAGCTTCCGCTTCTGTGTCAACGACGCCGACAGACAGTGCTTCTGCGTCAAGAACACCCAGACCGGCTCTATCAAGGGCGACAACGGCGGTGACATCAAGCTGTTCTCGACCACCGACTGCACAGGCAACTTCCAGACCCTTGGAACCAACAGTGGCATCTCCAACACCCAGTGGGTGAACAGCATCTCGCTGGGTGCCTCGGGCAAGCCATCGTACTCGGATGGCTTCTGCCCTAACTGGTACACTGCTTAAATAAAAAACGTCTGAGAGAATTCACCTCATATTTGCATCCCATTAATGATTTTATCAATGGCTTCTCGCTGGCTCTTCATCTTGACCGAAGAAAAACGAGCGGCCGTCGAGGGGCCAAGAGAAATTGCCGTGCAAGACTGAATAAGTGTTCTTTCTTCATTTGGGAATTCGTTGTTGTAGCTGATGTTTGCGGCGAGAGCGCTACATGATAAGGTTGTATTATGCTTGATGACTTGATTATTTGCAGCCAAGAGTAGTTTGTGGCGATAGTGAACAATTTATAATGTTCACGGCAGTGGGAGTGCAAACACATCCTTGCCAACTTGACCGAGTTTTCTGCCTCAATCTTGGACATGGCCGTGTACACCGTCATCCGTCGGCCCTTACATAACTCACTCTGGACATTTCACAACTCTATTGCAAGGGCGTTGCTTTTATCCAAAATGCCTTCGTCGCTCTCATCTAGAACACTTTTACTCGTCTGCAAATCCATCCTAGCCAGTCTAGATCGGTAGCTCAAATTCTCAGCTCAGTGCAGTGATCAGCCATCAAGATGACGGTTGATCGGGCTGTCCTAGGGTCCATACTTTTGTTTTGTTAAGGCTTTGAATGAAAGAATGTTGTGGATCGACGGTTTGGAATACAACACAGTCTGTTGATAGACAGAAACATGGACCGGCCTTATGATGCCGATGACGTGACTTCATGAAAAGAGAGGACAAAGTAAAAAGAGAGTTGTAGTCACCTTAGGTGCCAGAAGGGGTAAATAAATCGAGAAAGAAAGGAGCAGATTGATGTTTTTTGCAGAGTGCAGAAATGAAGTCAGAAATTTAATGGTGTCGAATATGGTTATTGGTATTATTAATATAAACTACGGACAACTACCAATATACCAAAAATGCTTTAGCCTTGGTAAGGGCGATGAGTTTAGATATTTTGGACACTCAGGTCTTGGAAAGGCATTCATGCCGTGGTGTAAATATGTAAAAAAAACAACTTGAGGTTGACGCTTGGAGCTAACTACAGATAACACTTTTTTTTTCGTTTGGTCTTTCATCTCCTACCCTTATCGATAGGACTGCGACATCGTTAATTTTCCCATTTGCCATGCCTATGAAAAAACGCGACCAAAGAAAAAGATAGTTCGGATGCATGAATCCAACAAAATGTAAGCCCTTGGAAGCAAACCAACATTTTCATGTCGTCGTTTGAGAAACGAAGTCGATAAAAAAAAATTTACGTTAATTATTCGAATCCAGCAACCTTTTCTGTGTAGACCTTTGTGTTTTGCTCGAGTTGGTGGTGTTTACGAAGCTGTTCTCCGTGATGACAGGGCTGCGGCTGAGGGTGAGGACACGGGCGTAGGCTTTGGAGGCAAGCGCGTCGTGGACCGAACACTTTCTGACGGCGCCAGTGCCGCCAAAGATCAATGTTGAGTTCTTTGGAATGGATATTCTGAAGAGAAAGGAGAAAGATAGAAGTGGGGGGGGGGGGAGTGGGCATCAATACTTCCTTTATATTCACCTCGTCATGCATTAGTCCTCGGATTGGCTCACAAGAAATGTGCAAGGGCCAACATAAACTTAGAGCAAACCCTACAAGTCTCATTTTCCATCTCTGTCACTTCCCACTTTCTGCTTCGCCAGCTACACCATCAATGTTTGATTCGCCAACTGTCACTTCCCCACTTTCTACTTCGCCAGCTACACCATCAATATGTTTGATTCGCCAATTATCGCTCTCAATGTTTGTTTCACCAGCTATCACTGTCAAATTTTTGCTTCGCCAACTGCCACATAAGGCAGACCATCGTACGGTTTGCCCTACCAATGTTTTGTTGTCGTGCACTATCACATTTCTCACCAGATCACACCACCAAACTGTATATGAACTCAATTTATCAGTGTGCAACCCGTTCGTATTTCTGCGACGACAGCATTAACACGCGACATGTCCTCGATACCTACAGAGCTTATTCCTGAGCTTTGTGAAATGCACAGACGAGCGTTTTGTTTTTCCTTTTGTTTGTCTTCTTTTCGCTTTACAGCTTCAATCGCCAACCCCATCCGAAAATTGAAAAAAAGTGGTCTCAACTCTAGAACGATAGCATGATCAAAAAGTTCCACTTCTCCTTCGCGGACTTTGGTCGGCAGGCACGGTTTTCTGATAGAGCAAAAGAGTTTCTAGTGAGGAGTATCGGATAGCTTCCATAACCAGCTTCCAGTCGCGTGGATCCTGCAGCTTGATGTTCTCTGGGCGTATCTCGGCCAGTGGACTTAAGTACAGGAGTCCGTGGAGAAAAGACGCGCTCGAGTGCGAGAGAGGCTGTAGCTTCGAGCCCTGGAAATGGATATGAATCAGACACAGATCCCTATTTGGAGTGATGAAGTGGGTATTGGATGTGTTCCAGTGTTGGATCCAGTCATCGATCGTGTTGCCAGAGGGACCAGGGACTTGAGCGTCATCCACTGAAGGATCTTAGAACATTGACAATAGACCCGGACAAGCTTGGGTTGGCAGGAGTGCACTCGATATGAAGATACTTCAAAATCGATCGCCGAATGAAAGCTGAGACACATTCATAGTGAACAAAGTGAAAACCGATGGGAGTTATTGTATGGCCATGTCCAGGAACGAGGCGCAATAGCCAGGGAGTTGGCCAAGGACGTGACTTGATCTGTGGCTCGCTTTGGATAGACACACCCGACTTTACTCTCTGGGTGGCTCAAGAATCGACATTTTCAAAAGTGTGGATGCGTCTGCGCCATGCTGTGTGATCATGCCCATTTCGCAGCTGTCTAAGCCACCGCAGATGCAGACAATTTGAGAGCGATTTCGAGAAGTTTCTCGAAACAATTTGTTTCTTTCCTTCGCAACCCCCAAAGAAAATCAGTGCTAAATATTGCCGTCAATGGACATCAATTCTCCCGTCTTTCAGACTTTCAAGTCAAAAAATGGCAAAGCGCTCAAAAGTCTACCAACGTTTAATTCGAAGGAAGATGGGGAACGCTTTCTCCTGTGGAGTGATATCGAGCTTGCGTTCAAGGGAGTCGAGTCTTTGACTGATAAGCGGGAAAACAGAGTCATGTTTGAAATCGACGGAGAAACAGTGTAGGTCGCACTCGTAGCAGCCCCCAAAGCGTTCGTTTTATGCGTCATCTCACTGAAAATTCTCTTACCTCAACGACGTCATTTTAGGCGCCTACCTTTATGCGTCAGATACTCTACTAGTGCATATCAAGTTATTTCATGTTCTCAAAAAGGACACCAAGCAGCAGCATCTCATTATTTCCATCTAACGAGAGGCCAACTACCAACAGCTATTGTTCAGGAGCCATTGGCCAACGAGTCAGCACACCATCTCGATTGTTTATTTCGATCCCTCAATGGCCTTAGCGAAGACCTGCTGGAGGCTACGTTTCTGACTGGATTGGTATTTAGACAAATGGCCGCCAACACTCTATATTACCATTCGCAGACTCTAAAAGAGCTGGAGAGGCTCAAGTGTCTCGAGATCAGGGTGGAGGTGGATGGAATGAACAAGGATCAGCTTTATGCGCACCTCCATGAATTGGAGCAGACGGCGCTCCAACAAGTACATCTGTGTGACTGCCGTACGTTGCTGGGGCAATTGGAAATCTATTTGCATTATCCTGCACCAAGACTCTTCCTCTCTCTTCCAGAAGACCTTGACTCATGGGATGACTCCGATCCGACTACCCACTCCTTTCGACTACTTTTCTTGTGCGACAACCCAAAATATGAAGGTGATGAAGAGGGCACACTGCAGCAAGTACATCTGTCCAACCACCCAGGATACAGAATCAGGCGACCACAGGATTTCTTTCAGACTTACGGTGACTATGTGCTCAGAGTGTTACATATGGTCGACCGTGGATACTCAGACGACTACTATACCATCCCACCACTCAATACCTTTGATATCCTCTCGGGCTGCGAAACTGCCGTCACCAAAGGTTGGCTCTCCAAGGATACAATCGAGTCTCTTGTCGCCAAGGCCATCACATACCTTCAAGATCTTTCGCCGCCAAAGTGGATCAAGGAGCCCAGTCTAACTCGAAAGCAGAGCGCCGCGGTCAAAACTTACCTGGATGTTCCTGACGACATGAATACTGGAGGCGACCTGTACCAATATATCAACTCCGGTCAGAATGTGCATTGGATATGCAAGGAACATGCACAACAATGTTTCAACGAAGAAGCCTTGGAATCGCTGAGCGATTTTGTGCAAAGTCACAATGGCCACGTCAACATGCATCAGGCAACACTCCAAGTCGATTTAGGGTCGACATCCGAAGCGGAGCAATTTCTCGTACTCCTCAAAGGCTGTTTCCATACGCTCAACCTATCGATCAAACTAAACTGGAAGCCATCTCGGCCGCTCTTAGAGAAACTTTGCAAGGACATAGCTACTTCCGGTACGGTGGTTCTGGAACTCGATGGTATCACGCCCGATGTTCTTCCACAAGGCCGTGTGCACTACATGAACAATTTGTTTGGAGACACCATCATCCCTCGAACCGATTTGGAGGCCGTTGCACTTCTCAACTATCCTCGACCACAGGAGCAGTATCTTTTTGTTAAAGACCTCGCTCTACATTTGACATCCTCGCCAGCGCGATCTGCCACCAATTGGATCGAACTAAAAACAATCATCGAGACATTTTCAGACTTGGTGTATCATGGCGAGCTGGCGTCGGATGACAATGCAGCCTTGATAGAGTTAATGTCGGCGATAGAGAAGAACCAGCTCCCAGCTCCTACCATGATAACCATGGGCACCAGTGAATGGAGTAAAGTCCTCGATCTAAATGAATTTACATTCACGGAGGCTTTTTCCACAGACATGGACGGTCAAGAATCGGTACTTTTCTCAGGGTCCCTACAGAAGCTGACTGTCCACTTCAAGGATCTGGAATTAGAAGGGGAGCTTTCTTATGTGGTGGAGGCCAACCCTCTGCTGCAGGAGCTCAATGTCTCGTACTTTGGACACGATGTCCTTTACTATACGGAGTGTATCGTAGGTATGTGGCTCGACTTTTCGGTCTCTTCCTGCCTTACTCTGATCGATCGCATGGCGGATAGTCAAGGTCGGGTTCTTGCCCAACTCACTCGGCGAAGTGATAGTTACCCCGACCACCTCTCAGATTGCAACACCACTCTCAGTGACCAAACGATCGACTCTGACTTGCCTTCCAGCCAGCAAGACCCACTTTTATTCGAGGGTATCGAGTTCCTGCAATGGGATTGCGATGAGATCTTCTCCCAGCTGGACGACTACTCGGTCTCGTTCTTGGAAATGGCCACAGAGCAGCATCCGTCGGTTCTGACGTTATTCACTCTCGATATCTCCCAACTCTCGCACCATGGCCTCGCCTCCGTCGAAAAGGTAATCTTGCGGTCCAACCTAGAACATCTCAAGATCGTCTGCACATCCATCGACCCTTTTGTTTCCGATTCCGTGGCTCAAGTTCTCATGTCTGTGCAATGGTCGACACTCAAGTCCCTCAAGCTCGCAGGAGATGACATCGACACATGGATCCTTCTCTGGATGAGCGCGCACAGCAACCTTTTCAGTTCCAGTGCCAAACCTGATATCACTCCGCGACTACAGCATCTCCACCTCCATGGCTCTCGATTGAGGCTGCAGCTGCTCTCCCATCCGAGCGCACTGTTTGTTCATGGCCTGATGTATGCAAATCCTGCTGTAGAAGTGTATTTCAGGAATGTGGATCTGCCACACCGTGACTGGGAGCTTATACTGGACTCCATTGACATTGCGTTTTTCTGGGTGTCATAGTCCCATCTGCAAGTGGTAGGGCATAACAGTACTGGAGACGATTGGTGGCAGAGGATATGTAACGTGAAAGAAGGTCTTCGTATCTGCAAGATGGTTCATTGGGTAGTGATCATTTTTCTCAATAAACACACAGTCAAGGCTTCGTTGATTGAAACGCATTATGTCGGATTGCGGACGAATTTTCATTCAAGCCTAGAGTTGCAAATTGCCTGATCCTTTTCTGCCCACATTAATATGAAGGACAATCGGTTTATTTGAGCTCTGTATTGATTTTTCGTTGCACAGTATGGCACGGCCTTAGTTTTGTGGGAAAATGCAATTGCGTTCTTTCTCTCCCTCTCTGACAAGTCACCGAGGGCGAAGGCAATTTGAGAGCACCTTTGCGCTTCGCCATCGTAAAAAATCTTGAGAAGGGTCGTTTTGTCGCTTGTCTCTTCATCCCTGCCACACTTTTTTGTTCCTAATTTCGCACCTTCCACTTGTTTCTGTAACCCAATCAGCATCCATGGCGGCGATTACAGCTCAAAATGTAATGCAAGCGTTTCTCTCCGAAGACGGAAAGTGGCTCGTCAGCCTTCCGACGCATGCTTGCCGAGAGACACAAAAACGATATGTCGCATGGAGCGACATCCAGTACTCCTTCCGTGGAATAACATGCCTCAAGTCAGTTTATGGTGAAGAAGTTTTTTTCATGAGTCATAGATATGGCGTGTAAGTGTTTTCTTTATTCTAGCATAATCGCACCGATTGATAACGAGACCCAGTGATGTTTACTTACATTCGCTCCAATACACTCTACACACATTGCAGATATCTCCCATTGCGCATTCAACAAGACCCTTACAATGCCTACACGGTATCTTTCAGAGAAAATCAGGGCGCTGTCGAAGACTCTTCTAATACTTTACGACATAGTAGCTCGAAGTTTATGGACAGAAGTGTGAGGCGAAATAGAACCGGAGCCACAGCACAGGCTGGCGGGAAGGGCTCAGAACAGATATTGAAGCCGCAAGAATGCGGAATTGTGGCTCCAGAGTTGCATTGCCAGAACACCTCCTGGAGCTTGATGAGCCAAGTAGATCGCCAATGGGATTTTTCAACATCACCACCTCTTTTCATTGTCCTGCCATCGAGTATCTACACAATGGAGTGGTCAACCGAGACCCCGCAGGTCTGGCTCCACTTTATGTGCGACAACAGGAATCGGAGGGACGACATATCGCAGCCGCTGCACCTCTCCAATCATCCTGGATACAGAATCAAGCAGCCACAGGAGTTCTTTGACAAATATGGCGACTATTCACTTAGCGTTCTGAGAATGGTCAAGCAGATGCTGAAAACGGTCCGTGGGGACGGTGTGGTGAAGTAATACTAGTTAGCTAAGTTTTGTTACATCGGTAGGCGCCCCTTAAGAGCGCCACCAATAAATACATTGCGGGCTGGCAATCCCAGCCCATGGTCCGTTTTTCCCTCTTTGTCGTCTTTCTGTCTGTACTGAGTCTCGCGCCCGCTTTCGATCCATATCCGTCCGTTGATCTGACAGGCTTGCATCCATCCCCAAGAACTGGACCAAGCTATCCATCTTCCGATCCATATCCATCCATTGCCGGCCCCATCCATCTGTCACTGACACGTCCTTCTTTCGACATCCCCGCCTCCAAGATAGAGTACCGCGAACGCCTGGGATATTGACCTGTAAGGACACCGACATTATAGATCACGACCAACCCTTGATCACTTACACTGGATAGACTGGATGAGGTCTTAACTGACTCTTGTCCCTCTGTCTGACAACTGCATGTGTCGATGGATTGCCAGGAATGGAGATCTAGTTGCCAGACTCGACCCCTTGCCAAGCTTAACCATAGATCCCCACTTTATTGTTTGCTTAGTGTTAAGCAAGTTGTACTACATAGACCGTTGATCCTCTCCCCCTTTGTTTACCGTTGAGAGCAGTTACTTGTCTCTCCCCCCCTTTGTAAGCATTAGCCTTGTTCCTCAAATGCATTCCCCATTATGTAGACATGCAATTGACTGTAGCCTAATTGCCTATTGTAGTACTTCTTCACGACAACGGCGAAGTGATCACTGCACTTCCCAGGCAGCTCTCTATCAGTGATATTTGGCGTGGAATGAGCAGTGTGGTGAGCGGTCGGTTCTCGAAGGACATATTCGGAGATTTAGTGAGTTACACTATTGAATACCTCGAGAAACTTTGTCTTCCGAAATGGCGTTCACAACGGACTCGCGGCCAAAATATGGACATCAGGGACTACCTGACCATGCTGGACTCTAACAATCCCATGAGAAGTCTGTATCGATGTATTGACCAAGATCAAGGGGTGGCCTGGAAGTGCCAAGAACATACACACCAGCACCTCGATCAAGAAACTCTTGGGAGTTTGAGAGAGTTTGTCAAACATCATGGAGGATTTGTCGACATGCAACAGGCAACAATCAAGGTCGAGTTGAAGTCAGTCACGGCAGCGCTTCGATTTTGTTCTCTACTCGAAAGTGTTCAACACGCATTTGACATCTCAATCAAACTGGGATGGAAGGCCACACAGTCATTTGCAGAGGGCCTGTGCCTAGAGATTGCCAAAACTAATGCCATGGTACTAGAGATCGATGGCTTTAATCTCGACACACATCCCGAATTCCAAGTGCAGTACAGGGGCGACTTCTTTGCTGATAAAATTATAGGACACTCCAATATCAAGTTCGTCCGACTACTGAACCACCCTACATCGAGCGAACACTCTCTGTTTATCGGACAGTATCAGCTAAAGCATCGCGTATTAGCAACACATTCCGTTTATAACTGGATGGAACTGCTAGATGATCTTGTCAAGTTTGGCAATACGGTATCTGGAACGGCCAGTGCGACTGAGAGCAAGATGGCCGCAGACGAGTTTTAGTTGGTACTGGCGAGGCAAGGATTGTTAGGCGTAACCTCGATTACCGCGTATAACAGGGACTGGCACGGAATTTTCAACTTGAAAGATGGCGCCTTTGTCGATATCAGAACATGTGACCTGTCGAGTCTTAATACCAAGCCTCTCATGGCATCCGTACGAAGGCTGACTGTTGATCTTTCTGAGAAGACTTGCGACCAAAAGGTCTATCGCATGCTCGCGCGTATCCCTAGACTGCAGGAGCTCAATATCTGGACATCTGGCCGCAACGTGGTACATCAAGCTGAACATATTGCTGACTTTGTTTTATCTACCCAAACCCCGTTCAAATCACTCTGGTTGATCGCTTTCTAGACACTTGTGGTCGAATTGTTGCAAAAATGACCACTAGTGGTGGAAACCAAGGTCAAGCTGGAGATGGAGACTTGTACAGGCAATCACTCAGAAGCTGCATCTTCTCTCAAGGATACATCCATTGGGATGGCCGGCTATCCGATTATTCCGCAACGTTCTTGAATATGATCACACAACACAATCCATCGATCTTACGTTCGTTCACTCTCGATATCTCGTGCTTGTCTTTGGCCACGTTCACCATTGTGCAGAATGTTCTCAGCCGTTCCAACCTGGTGAACATTCATGTCTCTTGCACTCCTTTTGACCCGTGTCTGTCCGAGTCAATCTCCCAAGTCCTTCATTCTGTACGATGGGGGTACCTCAAGTCCCTGGTATTCTCAGGCGACAACATCGATGCGTGGATGCGTTTGCAGTCCTTTGTGGATTCTCCCCACTTACTGTGTCTTGAGATCCATGGAAGTGGATCGGCGCAACAGCCGCTCTCACACTCAAGTGTGTTATTCATCCACCAGCTCGTATATTCGAGCTCACTGATGGACTTCCATATCGACGGTATTCAATTGCAAGACAAATACGACCTGGAGCTCATAGTCCAGAGCATGGAGCCTTCATTGCTCAAGACGTTCAGCATGGGCTCGAGTACAACCGTCCAGCTCCTGTCAAACACAGATGCGTTAAATCATTTCGTTTCCAATACCAAGGACCGTATGGTGGAAGCGAGGCGTGCAGCATTGGTGCTGACGTCGTTTGATCTGGACATCGTTCCTACTCTTCCAAAAGACTTTGTCCACATCCAGAACCTTCTCCGGCTATCTCGTCTCGAGCGGCTCTGTATCATCTGTGCCTATTTTGATCCAAGACTATCCGCTTCTGTCGTCCAGGTCCACCAATCCGTGCAGTGGTCTAGTCTCAAGTCCTTAGTACTTTTTGGAAGTAACATTGACACGTGGATCCAACTCATTAGCACAATAGTGTCTCCACGACTGCAGTCTCTAAGCGTCTGTGGAACCAAATCGACATCCCAGAACCTCTCCCATTCGAGTATATTGTACATCCAACGGCTGTTTGATGTGAACCCGCTGCTTCGTCTGAAATTCGAAAACATTCTACTGCGGCACAAATATGACTGGGTGCATCTTATCAAGAGCATGGATTCGTCGTTACTAGTGACACTTGACCTGTGCTCGACAAGTTCTGACGATCTCATGTTGAGCACGGATGCTGTGGATTTCTTTGTTTCAAAGGTCAATGTAGTTTGTCAGGAAGGACTGAATGCAGTGGAGGACCTGGCGTCGCTCACTCTGGGAATCCTGCCTTTATCTCCACATGGCCTTGTAAAAGCCTTCAAGACTCTCTACAGATCCAAACTTGATCATCTCCGTATTGTTTGCAATGTCTTTGACTCCAGGTTGTCTAACTCCATCTCTCAGGTTCTTCAGGCCGTGCACTGGTCCACACTTGTAGCACTGGTACTTTCGGGCGACAACATCAATAATTGGACCCAGATCTTGAGCAACGCTGCGCCACGACTTGAGCAACTTAGACTCTGCGGAACAGGCGATACCACACAGGTCCTCTCCCCATCAAGTGTTCGGTCTCTTCATCACCTGATCCGCCGAAGTGAGCTGAAGGAGCTGAAAATGGAGAATGTCCGGTTGTGGAACACACATGATTGGGAGCTCCTTCTCCATTTCTTGAGGCCTTTGGGGCTGCAAAATCTCGATTTGTGCGAGGCTAGTCGGAGACAGTTCTTGCTTGCCATAGAGAGGCAGGGGTTATATATGTGGTGGCTTGAGAAGGTGAAAAGATGAGGACCCGCGATTTTAATTAAAAAAAATATCATCGGAAAAGCGTAAATAATATCTAATGAATTTAGAGAGTAACGATCGCCAGATCGAAATACTGTGATTTATTCAGCGGCGGTCTACCTTCTATGGCGACGGTCACAACCATATCCAGATATGCTGTTTCCTGCAGTCTTTGATGACCCACCTCATACATCAATCTGCTCCACGAGTCACAGACATAAGGAAGGACAGAGGAGATAAAAAAAAGAGAGATTAATCATTGTGCTCTTGCAGTCCAAACTCCTCGATATAATTGTTGTGTTGTGCTCTTGAACACACCAACCTATGTACTGTGCGTCTCTGCATCAAGAGAGAAAAAAGGGATGGAGAGCGCCATGAGGAGTCAGATAAGGTGGGAAGGGAGCTTCAAGGAGGTGTAGAGGGGGGGATGGAGCAAAAAAGCTTACCCCAGTTGCTGGCTTGGCTCCATGGGTCACGAGGGAGTCTGTTCGTCCTTGGTAGCCGTGAAGAGGCGAACGGATGGGCAGACCCCGCCTTGAAGAGTTAAACTCCACAGTCACATTTGGTGGCTTTGCTTCATGACGACTCCCTCATACTTGCACTCGCTCAAAAAATCGCACACACATTTCCTTGTATCCACGGCACCAACAAGCGTCAGCGTTAGCGTTTGATATTGAATCTTCTAGTTGCTTTTCTTAATTTTTTGTTTTCTTTATTCAAACGGAACTTTTTGTTCATCGTCGACCTGTAATGCGGTATCTGGTGTTTGTTATGTGTAGATCAAGTTATGAAACAAACGTTAGTTCGTTTGGATGGTAATGACCCCTACAAAAAATGAATTATATTCACAGCAAACAAACAAACTTACGTCGGGTAGCTCCCAAGGAATATACACTTGGTTGTAAACTCTTGCAGATTGTCTACCGCACGCTTGACAGCATCCTCGTTCCCCGGCGCGCCTTCGATGTCGATATAGGTGGTGTACTCCCATGGCGACGCCAACGAGATCGTCCTGCTCGATGGCCTCGACTCGAGCTTTGTGACATTGATATCTCGCAGCGCAAAGCATGAGCAAACACGATGCAGTGCCCCGACCTGGTTCTTCATGAGCAGGGCGAAGGACGACTTGGGGCTCATGCTGCGATCGGGCTGCGTGACCGGGTGCCGTGAGATCAGCCAGTATCTGGTCACATTGTTGGGGGTAGTGTCTGAGCCAAGGATAGTCAGGCCATGCAGGTCTGCAGCCCGTTTACCCGCCAGTGCCGCACTAAAAAAGAAAAGAGAGAATAAAGTAATTTTCCAGGGTAAGTTATCTCAAAATAGCTCGCAAAGTCTTATCAGATCCTTTTTGTTTTTCAATCTCCACAGACATTCACAGAGTACTTACATCCCAAACTCGTCTGATTGTGCGACTTGCTCCGCAGCACTCGCCGTATTGCTTGCAAGCACAGCTCTGTAGCCCTCCTTCAAGGTCGAGTCCAGAAAGTCCTGACATTGCTCCAGGATGGCAGGGTGGGATTGGATCTCGAAGATGTCTAATAGTCAAAGGATGGGTGGATAAAACGCAAAAGAGGTAAAGATGAGATCGCCATTTTCCGTTGCCGCTTGTTCCCAAGTTCCCCTTTTGCTTCTTCTTTCCAATCTTTCTAGCTTATTCGATCAAAACAACAGTTGAAAAAAGAAAAAAAAAAGTCGATAGATCATGATAAGCTATATGAACTGCTAGCGATTTTCACCTCACTTCGATCGATACCCATGTGACAACAACTACAATTAAGCTTTTTCATCTCTCTATGATCAAATTACCTTCAAGCTTTGTTCCTGGCTTGGCCATAATGTAATGTGACTCACTGCATTGGTACTCGCCCACAACCCACAGACGAGGCTCCTGATTAGAAAAGAGCTCGAGGACAGAGTGTAAGGTGCCCGAGAGGGAGTTCTCGATGGGAATCAGGCCATGGCGCACAGTGCCACGCTGGATACTCGCAAAGAGCTAATTTGTTACGTTTGTTTGTTGGATGGATTAGACTCGAGAGACGATACTGTAGATCAGGAACTGATCTAATAAACACCAGATAATTAATTATGTTTGGTAATGATGACTTGCCTCGGCCATGGTGTCGAATCCCTCGGTGGAGAACGTGTGTTGAGTAAAGTTGGGGTGGTTGGAAGTCAACTCAAGGATGGCGTCTTCAGCATAAGCACCGTTGACACCCTAGAAGGAGCAAGCATGTTAGAATTCATATCCTGACGAACGCACGCGATCATGGGAGTTCCCGAGAAGACTACATACGTGGAAACCAATTGTATTCATGGGGAGTGGTGAAAGGGAGTGGAAGGTGGTGGTTAAGTCTGTGGAGATGGAGGTGGTGGTGGTGGTGAAGTTGGGTAATGGGTGTTGTGATGAGTGGATCAGGTTGGGGAATGAACAAAGAAACAAGAGATGATTGTCGTTTTATACCCTCCCAAGAACGAATACGGGTGATTAGAGTTCAGAGCCACAACCCTCTCGATCCGTCAACACATGGCGTTGATTGGCCCCCATGAACATGAACGTGGGTGTGTGGGAATGAAAGTAGAGTGATGCGAGTGACAAATGTGAATTGTCTTTCCCTCCCCTCACATTTCGCTTCGTACCCACGGCTGCTTTTAGTTTCCCGCCCATCCACATCCTCGCGCCTGTCGTCTTGTTTCTTTCCCTCTTTTGCGTGATGTTGCTTTTGTTCTTGTTGTTGTTGCTCTTGCTGTTCTTGTTCTTCCTGTTGTTCCTGTTGTTCCTGTTGCTCCTCGTTCCTCCTGAGTACGTGTTCCTCTCCTCTCCCCTGCGTATTCCCACAACAGCGCAACCCCCCCAATGGCCATGGCAACATACAATGCTGAGCTGAGCTGAGCTGCCTTTCAAATGGGCAATGTGTCCCTTGACCCATTTTTGGGCAAAGCACCTCCCTCCTCCCTCCCTCTCCAGAGTGCAATTAAGCTCTCGCTCCAGTCACAAACTTGTGAATCAGCGTGCGTTTGGGTCACAGGCACTCGCACAGAGGCAGAAGGAGGGCAGGCATTCATCGCAGACCAGAGAAATGATATGTGATTTGTGGTGGGTTGGGTGCTGCACAACACATCATGGACAGAGAGATCCCTTCTTTTTTTGTAGTCATCATCAACCAACCCCCTTTTCAAACACATCTTCTTCATCTTGCTCATCTTACTCTTCCGCATCGCCATCGTCATCGTCGTGTCATCTCTCCCTCATCGACCCTCAACAAGCCCCATCGTCACCCCGTCAGTCCTCTCTACAAACAATACTAGCATCACTCAAACGCAAAGCAGTATAGGTACGCAAGCCTGTGTGTTCATCGCAGTGACGACAGAAGCTCATCTTATTTGACTCCAGAAAAGCTAATAGCCTTTTTTTTGGTGCATCACTACCATGACCCAAAAACATCCTTCTTGGTTCCTTCTTCAACTCAATCGTCCACCCACCCACACCCCAATCACAGACCAACCAACTCACCCACTCACCTATTCACCCACTTGCTCATTCACCTGCACCCTCACTCAACAAAACATACACTTCACCCCCTTCATCGTCTTCATCATTCCGTACTTTCTCCGTCATCGCCCCTACACCTCACCACAGGTCCAATGAACACAATTCTGTCCTCCACCCAAAGACAACAAGCCATGTCAACGGGTAGGAGCAACTCGGAATCCAGTTCAACAGGCAGTCCCATCAACGGCACCAATGGCACCCATGGCACCAAAACCAAAAGCACATCCAATCGCTTCAGGGATGAACCAGGTGGTCACGACTCTCACAACAACAGGTACATTATCTTGTCTCTCTTCCCTCCTTCCCCTCAGCACTACCATTGGCGATTGTTTGAATGGATGGCAAGATTGGAGAAGAGTGGAGAGAGAATAAAAAAAAAAGAAGCTTTGGTGTGTTGTTGTGCAATGACCGACAAATACCGTGTGCCTGTCTTCTTCCCCTTTTTTTGTGCGTGCTTGTCTCTCCTTTCGGTGCAGATTGATCCCATACTTCATCGGCGTGGCCAACAAAGAGTGATGATGAAAAGGATGACAAATGGAGTGTTTGGATGGATGCATAAATACATCGTGATCGGAAAAGGCGGGTTTGGTATGATGGCAGATAAGATGTCCAAGTAAATGGACATGGAGCAAGGACAGGATAGCACACATACGTACAGAACAACCAAGGCGATGGAGAGATGGTACCTTTGGTATGATTCCGTATCCTTCCCTCCATCTGTCGAATGGGGGTCAGCCCAACCCAACCCAACCCAATCAAACCAAATCAAACCAAACCAAATCAGACCAAACCAAACCAACATTGCCAATCTGCTTTGACTAATGTTACTACCTCAGTCGCACATCTATGACCATTGCTATTGGTCCCCGTCATCTAATCTAATCCTCACTTTCCCTTCCTTATCTGTCCCTTCTTCACTTCAACCTATTCTCCTTTCCCCTTTTCTGCAGAGCTCCGCCTTCACATCCTGCCCCATCGTCTTCTTCGGCGTCTTTGTCTCCCTCGTCTTCGTCCTCCCCTTTCCCCTTGACTGCCAGGACATGGACCCACGCCGCATTCACATTGTATACCCCAAGGCCAGACAGTCCAAAACCAAGTCTTGCCGCTGTTTGCACCCTGACCATCGGCACTCATTCTTTCCTGGACACCAAATTCTTTACCGTTTCGCCTTCGTCTTCTTCGCCACCATACTCGTCCGATCCCCACAGGAGCCAATACCCTCCCCTCGCACTCCAATTGCCACCAATAAGATCTCCGCCCCACGCCACAACCACTCCCGCACAGCCACCCTCTTCTTTGCTCCGATCCCAGTCACGCTCGCACGTGGTTTTTGAGTTCAAAGAGAACCAGGGCGCCCGCTGGCTCTTCCCTGAACGGGCCTCGATCGCATACGCGCCCGCCACCGAAAAGGATTCCGCACGGATCACGGCCTCGTTCCGCCTGCCACCCTCTGTCACAAACGGAGTCAGGGCCTCCGCTACCATGGTCATCACTCAAGCCACGGTCGCTCTATGGGAAGGACTGCAGTTGGCAGTGCAAGACTCTGGGACGATCAATTATACCATCGACGAATCAAAGAACCATATACCCAACAACTCACACCGGTCTTTGTCCTTGTCGCCACCTCAAACCTCTTCTTCGACGTATGCACCCAAAGTCAAAGCTGGGTCCCCCACGCCCCTCCAAAAGCCCAAAGAACTTTATGATCAGTCTCAACCATCCAAGAGAAAACACGAGGCAGGTTTTTTTTTGGATATCTCATACGCTACTCGTGCCACAGAGACACTTGTGTGTGTGGTTACTTATCTCTGTATCTTGTGTTCGAAAAAATATATTTAGGGCGACCATACCACCTCACCATCAAAACGGCCAAACGCTTTGACAAATAGTAGTAGCAAATCATCCGGACCGGTGACTGCTCCAGCGCCCAAGAAGAGTGCCACATCTCGTGCAGGAGCGTCAGGAGCACGCCAGAAACACTGCGGCTATTGTGGATGCACCACCACACCCATGTGGCGACGAGGACCTGAGGGACCATCAACTCTATGTAACGCCTGCGGCGTCAAATGGAAGCATGGCAAAATCTTGAAGGATTCATCTGACACAACCTCTTCTGGAGCGTCATCTGCAACCAAATCGACGCCATCAACATCCTCATCAAACTCTCCCCCAAAGGGTACCCCGAAACCCCCTTCAGAACCCAAGGACACCTTGAAAAAGTCGGCAGCCAAGGGAGTCAATGGGAAAGAAGGAGCTCACCTGTCGGAAATGACATCCTCAGAGGAGCGGAAAGCACCAACCAAAGGCACGAGCAAATCTCATCTTGGAAAGAGACCCAATGGCGTCGATACTGATCGGATCGTACCTGTCAAGAAACGGCACTCAAGTAAAGGTATGATGACGCTGTATTTTAATTTTTTCTTGTTGACTATGACTAAGAAGCAATATGCTAATAGTATTTCTCAATGGCGAATTAAAATATTTAGCAATACCGGTTACTCCAAAAGGCCCCAAGATGGTCTCGATCCATGAACTAGAGTCACTGCATCCAGTCAAGACCAACGGCGTCAAGGCCACCAAACCAGTCAAAGAGCAGCTGAATGGACTCTCCAAGGTCAAGACCGAACACGAGCCTACCTCAACTCATCACCAGCAACAACAGCCCAACCATTCTTCCAGCTCCGATCACCACCCTCATGCCATTTCGGGCGAGTCATCGATGCCAACTTTTGTGGACCAAAAGCTGCCTCCAAAGTCATCCAACGTGACCCCAACAACGACCACCACCACCACCACCACTCCTCAGATCCTGTACACCAACAACACGGCGACCTTCCCTTTGCCGTTCCCAACCATCTCGATTGCCTTCGGCCCCAACAACGCACAGTACACGTACCCCAACTGCGCCGTGATCCTGTTTGAGAACCATTTCCGGATTAAGCTGACTCAGGGTCGCGAAAAAACAGAGATCGATGTCTGGAAGGAGGGCATCGAATGCACCGAGTTCCAGATCACGGATGTTGGAGATGGCGAGAGTATGATTGTCATGAAAGCATTATCACGACAATACCTTACCAGGTAAGGGATTTGAGCTTTATCCTTCAGCTTTTTTTTTTTCTGAGGGTTTGGACTAACATGGCCAATTTTTTCACGTGATCTGCAATAGATTCGACAAGGAGCTGTTAAACCCAGACAGGAACGAAAGTCTGATCGTATTCCGGTTCCGTGAGCGACTGGATGGCGGCGGACCAAAAGTGAAGCCCTTGCTAGAGCACTGGCTGACAACCGATATTCCCGTGCCCACTCCTCCTGTTTGAAGGTGCCAACTTTCTTCTTAACTTTTTGTCTTTGTTTTTCTTTTGTTTTGTTTGTACCATTATTATCCCCACACTTGTAATTTCCATCCTCGCCCATGTTTCTACTAGTCCTTTTCTATTTATTCATGTCCCTCCTCATTTCTCGCAGCTACTACCCCAGAGCCTCTCCCCTTTCTTCCTATCCTACAACTCACTTTCATCACTAATGTCCTCCCTCCTCCGCTATGCACTTACGCAAACACGCTCCCAGCCCTCACGAGATGGCGGCCGTAATTATTTAAAATAAAGAAAACATTCCATTATCGAACCTTATGGAGTATGAGCAAAATAGTAAATATTATTTATTTATCAAAGAGAGGATGCCCACCATGGCCTGTACAAAAAATAATAATTAGGAAGCATCTCCCTACATCCCCACCTCCAAACAGAACTGCGAATAGATCCAGAACGGAAAAAAAAAAAAAAAAAAAAAAAGCTTGTTCCTTTTACTCCCAGTCGCTCCAGTCATCCTCCTCCTTCGCCTCCTTCTTACTCGCTTGCCCTTGTTGCGCGGGCTGCTCGACACGAGGCGACGATGCTGCGGACGACATCGACTGCACACTGTTCACAGCAGCACTGCCACGAAGGGGTGTTTCAGCCCCGTCCACGACCGCGTACGAGTCCTCGCTCGTCCGGGTCGAGCTCATGTTCGTGGGGCTCTTGGCGACGGCCAGGTTGGCGCTCGATACTGGTGCAGCCTTGGGGGACTCGGTGCCCCATTCGTCCTCAGATCCAGAGTCGGCGCGGTTGATCTTGTCGGAAGAGGGTACGGGGAGGGCAGAGAGTGAGGAGGCGAGGGCTTCGGGGGTCAGAATCGAGGTAGAGCCCAAGACCTGGCCTGCTTTGGGGGTGTCGGAGGCGGCCTTGGGGGTGGCGCTTCCATGTTGTTGACCGTGGTGTTTGTTGGTGGTATCGGATTCTTCCTCCTCGTCGTCGTCCCATGTGAATTCGTCCTCTGCCAGATCATTTCCAACCTCTAGATTAGGGTGCAGATCGTGGATAAATATGCGGAGGAAAATGAAACAGTTAGAAAAAATGACGTTTTCCCCTGCTTTGATGAACTTGCTTATATTACTATTGCTGGTTGTTGGTCGTTTCCTTACCTTGCACGAGCTTCTTTCGTCTCTTTTCCTCCTCTTCAATCTCAAACAGGCGGAAGTGGTATCGGAGCCAAAACAACTCTTCGTCCGCAACGTCGATGGGCACTATTTCAAGATGATCAAGTCAACAAGAAGAGTTAGATCACCGTCATGCAATAAAAGCAACATGTAACAAATATTCCATCTGCGTTTACCAAGTTTGTGCATCAAGGCCTTGACCTCGGGGTATTCGTTCAGCAGGCGAGTAATGCGCTGTTGGTACTCGGCCATGTTGAACGTCTGCAAAAAGTACTTGTACCGCTCCAATCCCACAATATCGTTGTCCGCAATCGTTGTCATTGGATCCACCGTGTACGTAGCAGGATCCAGGCGGAGCTGCTCCAGCATCGCGGCCTTGCGGTCAAAGCTAAAAAAAAATCATGTCCAACGAGTCAGCGGGCCATCCTAGCAACATTATTCATGCAAAGCAACAATGAAGAAAGGCACTTACAACATCTTCTTGCTCCGTCCCGTCTGTTCCTTCTCCTCAGGTGGCGCCGAGATGACCACCGCACTATTAATGAAATTCGCCATCCCGGCCCCAAACTTGTTGACGTACTGCTCCGCAATCAGGCCGTTGCTCTTGAGGGTCTCGGTTGTGCTCTTCAAGAACTGGTCCGCCTCGCCCAGGTGCTTCTCAGCCACAGCGGGGAGCGTTTTCTTGAACAACTGGTTGGCCGAGGTGCCGATATCTTTGGTCGACGCTGTCAGCGTATGTGTAAGAGTGCTGGCGCCCGCGGTTAAGAGGCTTGCAGTGTTGGCGAAGCTCAGTCCTGAGGAGGTGGTCTTTTCTGCGCGGGTCTGTGGTGCAGTTGTAGCGGTAGTCGATGATGTTGAGGCGTCTCCAACGATGGCTTCTCCTTCAGGCATAGCACCTTTGTTTTCCTCCGTCTTATTGGCTGTGGTGGTGTCCTGTGACATAGACTTGCGTGCCTCACCCTCCTTGTCCTTGTTGTCTTCCTTATCCTCCCCTGCTTCTCCATCTTTGTCCTTCTGCTGTGCGCTCGACACCCCTGTCGCCGCCTCTGTAATCTCCTGCTTGATCCCCTCGACGACGGCCGACACCGACGCGGGCAGGGTGGTTGACTTTTTCAGGTCCTCGACCTTTTTAGACAGGCTCGCAACGGTGGTAGAGGACTCGGCCTGGACGGTCTGGACGAGCTCGTTGAGGTCCTTGCGGGTGACGTCGACAAACTCATTCATGTCCTTCTTGCCGCGCTCGATGAACTTGTTGAGGGATGCGCCCCATGCAGAGGAGGAGCCCCATGAGGAAGAGGAGGCGGCGCCCCAGGTGGACCATGATGAGCGAGCACTTGTGGATGAGGTAGAGGCAGCGTCACTGGATGCGGCTGCTGTGGTGGATTCGTCGGCGGTGGTGGCGGGTTTGGGTGCGGCGGGCGGGGGAGTGGGGGTCATGAACTGGTAAAAGTCGTCCATTTTGTATGGCCAAAGGGAGGAATGATTTCGGTTGTTTGGTGGGCTTGATGGTGCAAAGGATTGGTAGAGCGAGGAGGGCGCAAGCTAAAAAAAAAAAAAAAAAAAAAAAAAAAGAAGAGGGGGAGGTCGGACTGTCTTATTTTCCCTCTCTTTGGCTTTCAAAACTCAAAAAAGCACGAGGCGCGTCGTGTCGCAGAAGCCCACAAGCCCACAGGAAACGAGTTCTGATACCAAGTACTTTTATTCGTCGCCTCAATCCTCTCGGTCTTTGCTGGCGACCGAGAGTCTCATTTCGCGCAGGTTCACAGCGTCGGTGGTTGACCAGAACTGGTCGTGACTCTTTCCATACAGGCCTAAAGCCTTCAATCGATCAGGATCCAAGCTTCTGACAATAATCACCCAGTCTTGCTGGTCCTGCAGGCGAACGTCCTCAAAACACAGCCCCACCCATAAATTGATGGAGACCAACTGTTGGACGAACCGGACACTTGAAGGAGAGAGTATCTGTGGCGAAGACTCTGATCCCTCAATGAGCAGAATTTTTAGTCGAGGAGCTGCAGTTGGGATCAAGAGCCGAATCCATTCGTCGACGTTATCGCCAAAGAGTTCTAGCCGCTCGAGCATCGACCACGGCACTGAACAAAGTACGTGGGCAATGGAGTTGGACATGCGCTGTTGGAAAATGGGCCGACATTCGACATAAAGCTCCTGAATCGCACAGAAACTCATAAATTTCTGAACTCTCGAAAGCCCTTCCTTCGACAAACGGGCGATATCCAGAAGGAGACCTGGTATGATCAGCTTGACAGCCTTTGTGCCCCAGTGAACTGCTTCCATCTTGGAAACAAAAAGGTCCATTACGTGCGTTGAAGAAAGGAGCTGGCTGGTGATGACGCTGCCAATATCCAGGATCCTCAATAGCGAAAGGTCCATACTCTCGACAATCAGCGACCAATCGTGCTTATCTTGAAGCTGAACGCATCTGAGATCCAGTTCGACTAGCGGGCTCGACGAGATCAACTGATGTAAAAACAGAATGCTCAAGTGGCAGAGTTCTTGAAAAACAGGCCATGTTCCTTGGATCTGGAGATGGATGAGACGGGCGTCAATGTGAGATGGCCAGAGCTGGAGCCACTCATCGATATGGGATCCTGAGAAAACCAAAGAATTGAGCGAGGGCCACAGGACAGAATCAAGAACTTTGGCGATAGATTCGGACTGACTGGAATCGATAGAAGTGCACATGATGTTGAGGTGTTCTAGGTTGGAGCGACTGATAACCTCTTTGAGAGAGTCCAGACCGGTAGAAGAGAGCCCAGACACGTTCAGGGTGAACAAGGTCAGGACCGACGGATGCTGTTGTGTAGCCATTCTGAGGAAGTCGGCAGAGTAATCAGAGAGTCGACCAAAGATATGGTCACAATCCCACTCCAAGAACCGAATATCTGAAGGTGCATCCATTGATGGCAGCCATGAGATCGGTGAGTTCATGTCCGCATCTTGGATTTCAAGAGAGCTCTTTCCAAGAAGCTCAATGTCGCTTCTGCCGCTTGATAGTCGAGCAACAACTCGGCCTCGAGTGTCGTGCATGCGATCGATTATAGTGAGACTGAACGGACTTGAAGAGTGGTGCCATTTCATGACCACCTGGCCCGCATGGTACATCACGTTGTGTCCAGGATAAGAGACGACGAGCTCCCGCAACCCTCTGTTGATCTGTACCATGCTGAAGAGCTCTTGATCAAACTCCACATCATTAAGATGCAATACCACCTTTCGTAGGGCACCTGCGAAACGCGTGAACTCGCGGTACGCGATTTCTACTGAACACATCTCGACAAACTCTTGATTCTTCAGATCGATTACAGCCTCAAAAAACGGCTCGCAGTGAACTGTAAATGTAAACACCAGGTCCGAGAGTCCACACTTTTCCAGTGCCGCATAGATCTGCATCAACGCAGGAGTGTCGAAATTTCCAGTGGTTTTGCCATCAAACATGTCGCCCATTGACTTGTTAGCTTTCTGGATGTTATCATTGAGTACCAGTAGATCAGGACTATCGCGGACTGTTGGGATCTTTGAATGCATCGAAATGGTGTTGGAGTGAATGCACTGTTCCTGGAGTCGGGGATAGTTGAGAAGTGTCAACACAAGAATCCCGTTTCTCTCGCTCACTTTGCTCGCGAACATGTTGAATAGATAGTGACCCAGGCTCTGAGGATGGATGTCGGGGGTAATGCCATCAATTTCCAAAACTTTTGTGCCAGTAGTCGCAATTGCTTGGCAAAGTTCATCCAAGTACGATCGCGTCGCCTCCCAGGATAGTTTTATAGCGATGTCGAACGGGAATTTGACGACTGTGAGAAGAGTCCGAAACATGTCTGCCTCGGCTGTTGAAGTTAACTCGACTCTGAGTGTTGCCAGTTTCATATCGATGTTTCCTCCATTGCTGTAGACAAACTCTTTGAGATATTCTAGAGATTCGCTAAGCAAGTGTTGCTGTGCATGCTCTTGACACTTCCAGAACGTAAAACGGATGGGGTCTACACACCGGTGTAGATTTCCGTTTGCGGTGTCGCCAACCAATACATCCAAATGGGATTTGACCGCAGCACATTGGAATCGATCAATTGCATAGTCCGAAATCCACTCGGGCAGATGGAGTCTCTGGAGGTAGGCGATGGTAAAGTCAACTAGTTTTCCGATGGTCTGCCCCGTGAGGTGGTTGTCAAAAGCATTAGGATTGCAGTTCCATAAGATATTGCAGGCGTTCAGGGGCGGAATCTTGTATCTGTTGTCCGAGTAACCGTCCTTGATCATCCGCAGCACTCGCAGAACATAGTCGCCATATATTTGAAAGAACTGCTGTGGTTGAGTGACATTGTATCCTGGATGGTTCGACAGGTGCAAATGCTGAGGTAAATCCCCCTGGAATTCTCTTGTCGTCCAATTGTCACACAGATAGTAGAGTCGAAACCGATGGGTAGATGGATCCAAAACGTTCCAAAAATCGGGATCCGATGGCAGGATAATGAAGAGCCTTGGTTCTGTGAAATTCGACGTGAAATCGACCGAGTACAGTGTATTCCAGCAAGTGTTCTGGTGGGTCCACTCTGGCATCTTCTGTTGGAGATCTACGAGCTCTCGATATGCTTCATCGAATTTGGCTTCAGTCCTATTCATTTTTGTCCTCTCCATTTCCAGTAAGAGAATCGACTGGAAATACAGAGTGTTGACCGCAATTTTCCGAACTTCGTGTCTGGAGTCATTGATGGTGGACTGGAGCAGCTTGTACAGAGACCTGCAAGTGTCAACAAGATATTGGAGAGAAGGCGGGTGTCCATTGTGCACCAGATCCCGAATGTCTTGTTGGGTCTGGTCGATATCAGGGACATTGGCCGCAAGATTGCCGACAGTACGACGATGACTATTGACTGATGCATCTTGAAAGATGGCTACGTGGCCGTAGGTGGAGATTTTTAACTGCTCGAGCAAATACTTGCAATTGTTGAATAGCTGGCCGAGATATCCAAGAGGTGAGAAGGTGATTTTTGGTTGGATGTGATTGGTGTCTTCAGAAGGTTCTTCTTGACGGCTGCAGGAAATGACGGTAAATGCTTCGTCTGGATCAGTTTTAATGCGCAAAGGCCGAAACCTAGGATTGTCCAAGATGATGATACGTTAGCTAGCAAGGCTTGCAATGCACATGAACTCTCCCTATGAAAAAAGCATTACGTACAGTTTAAAGTCATTGCGAATCATGAATAAAATTCTTTTTTCGTCGACGGTTTCCAGGTGGTCGATACCTTCAAAAGCGTTCTGAACATCGTTCCAAAGGAGGAATTTCTCTCCCGTGTCTGTGCAAACATGCGGTCGAAGGCTGCGGAGGGGTGTGCCATCCTCTGATTTGAACTTTTGAACGAGAACATGAGAGTTGGCGAGTTTCGACTCTTCCAAGATATCTAATATGTGCTGTTGGAGCATGGGTGTGGATGGGGAGGAAGAGTGGATAAGAAACGAAGTTCGTGGCCAACCTCGAAATTAAATTTGTCAAAAATGCTCTCAAATGCCTTCGCCCTGGGCGGTGGCTTGGTTGGAATATCCAATATGAGGAAGGAAAAGAGAGCCGACCTGATGCTTCGACCCTTTCTCAACAGTCATGTCGACATTGTTCTCACAAAAAGCCAAAGCACAAGGACCAATAAAGAGTGGAGACACATCTACCACCACAAACTGGAGTCAAATTCAATGATTTTCATACATGTGAGTAGAGATGCACTCTCTGTTTGGATGGGCAGACGAAAGAAACAATTTTGGTGGCAAAGACGAAACTCACCAACCCATTATTTGTAGCGCGCAATCTACAAATGAGTTGCACTAATTGATGAAGAATGCTTCAAAAAGTTATTGGACATCAGGAACATGGGGGGTCATCAATATTTCCTTTCCCTCGTTTCCAGGGTGCATTAGTCTGTAAGTGCCACAAGGGAACGGAGTCAAAATGAAACCTCATTTCTAACCGCAATATTCATCGACATCTGTCACATCGCCTTCATAATGGCTTCAAGAAAATCAAGCCACATCTAGTACTGTAGCTATTTATCTCGCAGAATAATCGTTCGGCATTAGCAGCCAGTGGTTCAGATTGATGGGTAACATGCAAGAAACAGACAGCATATTAATTGAGTCGTCCACTTGTTTTGACCGGGCCGAAAAATGAATGTTGTAGGCAATTGCTGTGAAGAGAGTCAAACGTGTAGAAGAGATGCAAGGTGGATCCGTACTCGGCCGTCAAACCATCACATCATAAAGACTTCTGAAACAATAAAAATAAGCAAGCTGTTCTAGGTACCGGGGACCGTGGTCGCGTCAGTGGGTTGGCTTGGAAGATGTATTTTCGTTTTTCAAAACTAAGCTGAGATAGTATTTTTTTTCTCCTTCCTCCTTGTCTGCTATGCCACCATGTCATTCTTCGGTTCCACCCTCCCCATTCTCAATCATTTCTGGCCATTTTAAGCATTTTAAGTCGTAGAGAGCCACAGCTTCCGGGGTAGACATAAACTGATCGTTACTCCTACCGCGAAGAACAAAATTCCTCAACAACGTAGGACTCATGCTCTGGACAAGTACCATCCAGTCAGACTTGTCCTCGAGTTGAACATCCATGATATACAAGCGTACAAGCAAAACATGTGTCGATCAGCTGCTGGATAAACAAGACGCCCGTATGGGACATCCCTTGCTCCACCAAAGGCGTTCCCAAGATGATCAGACGCTGGAGTCGCGGTGCCTTAATCTTGGCCAAAAACACAATCCAGTCATTGAGGGCGTCGCCACGGAGTTCCAGAGACTCGATAGTATCCCAATGGACAGAATCAAGTACTTGGGCAATGGGGTCGGACAGTCGCGGGGAAAACGAAGGGCACTTGATGCAAAGTTCCTGGACTGAACACTGACACAAGACTCTCTGGATAGTCATAACGCTTTGCTCCGTCTGAGCAGTGATATCCAGGGTGAACGCCTTCAGGAATAAGATTGTCCTCGCTGCTCCACGAGTAGTTGTTTTCAGCCGCGAAACAAAAAGACCTGCTGCGTCCGTGGTCGAGATGAGCTGTTGCATGGCCGCTTCGCCTAGGTTCAAGGTCACCAAGAGTAGAAAATCCATGCTCTCGACCAAGAGAACCCAATCACGCTCGTCCCTCAGCTGAATGCCTTGGAGGTGCAGCTCGATTAGCGAGCTGTACAATAACAGCTTGTGCAGAATCAGAACACTGGAATGAGAAAGCTTTTGAATGTCGGGCCCTGTACCTTGGATTTGGAGACAGAGCAATGGGGCATCAGCAGGTGATGGCCAGAGCTGGAGCCACTCATCGATGAATTTGCCTGAGAGAACCAGAGACTTCAGTGTGGGCCACTGAATGGATCCAAGGACTTGGGCAATATATTTGGACAGACTGAGGTCGACAGCAGAGGATAGTATGTTGAGGTGCTCCAAACTCGAGCGGCCGAGGAAGTTTTTAACTGAGGCAAAGCCAACGAAAGAAATCTGAGATACGTCCAGGGTGAGCAACGTGAGCCTCGGAGGATGTTGTTTTGTTGCCATATCCAAGAATGCAGCGGAATAGTCGAATAACGAGGAAAAGACATGGTCGCAGTCCCACTGCACGAATTCAATGTCCACAAGCACATCTGAGGCTTCTTGTTCGCTGCACAGAAGTATGACAGAGTCTCCTTGACCACTTAAAGCACCATGTCCCAGAAGGTCTCTATTGTTTCTGTTGATCGCTAACTGGGCAAAAGGCCTTCTTTCACGGTCCAGGAAGCGATCTTCCAAAGTGAGGTGGGGGCATGAAGACTCGCACCATCTTTGAACAATGTGATCAATAAAACGAACCACATTATTTCCCAGGTGGGACACGATAAGATCCTGTATCCCGGTATTTCTCTGCACCGTGCGGAGTAAATCTTGGCTATGCCGAAGGTCATTTAGACTCGCTACCAGTTTTCGCAACGATCGTGAGGAGAGGATGCTCTTTGGGCAGGCCGAGTCCTGTGAGTATGCTTCGACGCAGGCGCCTTTCTCAAGGTCGAATTTCGCGAACCAAGTGTCCCGGAATAGCGTGACCAGAGTGACATCTCGTTGTCCATGCCTTTCCAATATGGCCTGCAATTCTTCCGAAACTGTGTTACAATCGGATTCCACTCTCTGTTTAGAGAGAGGCTTGTAAATTTCCATCAAGTCGGATCTCAGGTTCACCCAACTATTTGAAAATCTTTGAGGAGAGATCACCGATTGAAGGGAAGCTCGGCTGATGAAAACTGTCTGTTCCTGAGGTCGAGGGTAGTTGAGAAGTGTAATGAACTGCAGTTCTGTGGAGTTGAAGATACCATCAAAGATAAGGTTGCTCCTGTAGTGCTCAGCGCCCTGATGATGAATGTCGAGAGTGATACCATCGATTTCTATCATGATGGCACCCGCTATCGCAATGCCCGTAAAAACTTTCATGGCGCACGACCAAGTCAGTTCCCAGTTCAGTTTGACGGTGACACTGTAAAACCGGAAGTTGAGGCCCACAAGGAGAGTTTCGAACTGGTCTGCCTCAATTGTTGATCTCAACTCAACCTTAATCTCTGCTTGCTGCATATCAACATGCCCTCCGTGACCAATGACAAACTCCTGCAGACGTTCCTGAGTCTTGCGGTCCAAAAACTGATGTGCATGAGCCTCACACCTCCATGACATATAACACCTGTCGTGGACATAACGGTACAGACTGCCGTCACCATTGTCGCCATCCTGCTTTTCCAAGTATTGGATGATCGCATAGCTTTGATCACGGGATAGCCCAGGCGTTTTCCACTTCGGCAGCAACATTTCTTCAAGATGAGCGATAGTCTTGTCAAAAACAAGTCCGATGGTTTCCTTGGTAAGATGGATTCCAGTAACATTGGAATCACAGTTCCACATGATCTTGAAGGTGTTCAGTGGCGGAATATCGCAGAGGCCGTTCAAGTACCCATGCTTGAGCATAAACATCACTTTCAGCACGTAGTCGCCAAAGGTGTCAAAAAACCGTTTTGGTCGGCTGATGATGTATCCTGGATGATTGGCCAGGTGCACATGCTGGGGCATATCTTCCCGAGCGCCGTCTTGTTTCCAATGGTCACACAGGAAATAGAGTCGAAATCGGTGGGTTGATGGGTCCGAGTCGTCCCAGAAATCGAGATTCAATGGAAGGACGATGAAATACACGGAAGTTGCGTAGACCCATAAATTATTGGGTGCATGCACTATAGCCCAGCATGAGTTCCGATACTCCCATTCGGGAATCTGCTGCTCAAAATGGCGAAGCTCGTCCAACATTTGTTGTGGATCCTTTTTGTATACCTGTGCTTCGGCTCCAACCTGATCCAGTCTCTCAACCTCGTTCAGGAGCAACAAATGAGAGTACTGAACGTTGGCTAGATTTTGTTGAAATATGTCCCGGAAATTGTCGACGGCCATCTGTAGAGTTGCGTATAGGTCCTTGCAACTGTCGAACAGATAGTTGAGAGGAAGTCTGGGCTCACTGTGCGACGTAACTTGATCTCCTCCTTGGATCTGGTTGCTGACGGTCGCTGTGTTGAAGGAAGGCGAGCCATTATTTTCCTGTTGGGCAGAGTATGGCTCCTCAACTCGTTTCCCACCACTGTTGCTGCTTACGACAACGAAATAATTGTCGGCACCTGAGGTACTCAAGATGCGTAAAGGTTGATGCCTTTAGAGAGTATAGATGGATAATATTAAGTGTGTTAAATAGTATATCACTATCAACATTTTTTTTCTCGATTCACAAGTTGTTGACAGCATATAGACCATACAGCTCACCGTCATCGTTGATCGAGTACAAAACTCTGACACCGTTGCTGTACTCCAAGTGAAGGATCCGCGGAAAGGCCAGCTGAATATCGCTCCAGTGAAGGTATTGGATCTCAGTCTCTGGGCAAACATGGCCTTGTAAACTAGTTAGTAGTTTGCCCTCTTCGGATCTGAACTTTTGAAGGGCAGGTGGGTTGATGTGTTCAGGATGCGCCATTAGAGTCGACTGTGAGGAGGAGTGTGTGTGAAGAAGCAAAAGCGGATTGAAAAGAAGAAAGAAGGCAAGAGCAGCATGCATTCATCACAGTGCGAAATCTCACCTTTGATCAGTGCGGTAGCTTGGCTTGTCCCTCTCAGGGGTGCGCTCTCGGCCCTCAAAGTCCTTTTGCTTTTTCGCTACACCAATATGATAAATACTTTTTTTTTTTAAATTCGGTGGAGATGGGAGAGGACTCCGCGGAACAACGATGCGAGACCTTTGTACTCTTTGAACTTTTTTGTCAAGCCCTACTCCTATTGATATTGCTCATCGATCAAAGTCCTATCCCTAGGTTTCCCACTCCTCTTCATACGCTCACGATCCCGGCTTCCGTGTTGTACATCAACCTCTCGAAGTGTCGAAACTCCTTCAATTGCGCGGTTCAAATTCTCAGTCTAAGTATGGAGAAAAACTATAAATATTTTTTATAACTTTCGTCCGCAAAATCACCAACAACGACACCTTTTCCACCATGACGCCTTCTGTGGCTGCTCTCCTTGTTGCTCGTTACCCTTAGGTTTGGTAACTTGATTGAGCATCACGGCGTCATTGGCCGCTATATCCTGGAATATCTGTGGCGGTGCTGGTGCCGCAATATACTGACCTCTTCTGTCAGTCGGTGGTCTCGGTACCATAACACCTTGGGTTCCTTGCTGTACGGCCGAATGATCTTGAGTTGCAATATCTCGGGAGCCTTTTTGTGGTCTGCCAGTCGATTCTTGTGCCGCGGAGCTGTGGAACCTCATTGATTTGTCAGATCTCACGATTTTTTGAGATCCATGTTGGCTGGCAGGTAGTCCGTGTGTGATACTTTGGGCTCTCGATGGTCCAGGAAATGACATCCGCGTGTCAGCATTGCTCACCATCTCGGGTGTGGAATGTGGAGTCTGTACCCCACTTTCGTCAGACACTTCGGACATGGAAGCTGGTGTCCGTGCTCCTGTCTCATCAGACATATCCGACGTGGAAACTGGCGTCTGTGTCCCAGATTCTTCAGATATCTCGGAAGCGGCAGTCGTCATCTGTGATGCAGATTCTTGAGTCCTTAGCCCTAACCCCCGGGCCTTCGACCATGAATTTCTTGGTCTCTGTGGCAACACAACTTCGAGCGTCTGGTGCTTGGCATGCGGAGACTTTGCCATTGTGCCTATGCCTCTGTTGAACCTGGAGTCGAAAAGCTCAACAGCGTTTGAGTTTGACTGGAGCTGGCGGAAACTGTTTTTGCACAGACCAAGCTTCTTCAGATACTCTGGGTCCACGGCATCCACAATCACGGTCCAGTCACGCGCTTCTTGCAGCTGAACGCCCTGGAGATCCAATCTCTCCAGCGGGCTCTCGTTGACCAATTGATGGATAAACAGGGTGCTCGAGTGCGATAGCTCCTGTGGCACCGATCCTGATCCAAAGACTTGCAAGCTGAGTAGGCGCGGTTCCTTAGGCGTGGGCCAGAGATTCATCAATACGTCGGAGTTGTTGCCAGAAAGAACCAAGGACTTGAGTGTATTCCATGGCACAGCCTCGAGGACGTGTTTGATAGATTCATGCAAAGTTGGGTCAAGAGTACTACAGATGAGACTGAGGTGCTGCAGTGGTGACCTGCGTAAGACATTGCGAACGGCAAGAAGACCATCGTGGGATAGCCGAGAGGTGTCCACGGTGAATAATACCAAGGCGAAGGAGTGTTGTTGTGTGGCCATGTCCAAGAACACGGCTTGATAGTCGAATAGTGCAGACGCCTGGTCTTCGTCCCAGTGAAGAAACTGTATAACTGCCGTTGGTGCACCCTGTCCGTCCCTTTGGTTAGATGGTGGTCCATCGCTATCACGTTTTTCGATCCTCATTTTTGCCACGATTCGACCCTGAGTGTCTTCCAACCGGTCGATTAGAGTGAGGCAGTAAGGAATTGAGGACTCGCGCCACGAATTGACCATATTTTCGATGTAGAAGAACACTGTTTTAGATTCGTACGAAACATTGAGATGCTGTAGTCCAGTGTTGGCGTTCACGATCTGGAAGAACTCCTTGTCAAACTCCAACTCACGCAGATCCACTGTAAGCTTCCTTAATGATCCCGATGAACGTATGGCTTTTGGACATGCCGCGTCGTATGAATACGCCTCGATGACTGCTCCTTCCTCCAAATCAAAAACTGCAGCCCAATTTTCACCATGAACGGTGACCAAGGTTGTGCTTGAAAGGTCATGCTTCTTCTGCACCGATTGTAGCTCCATCGCGGCGGCCTTGCAATCGGACACTGCTTGTGCTCCAGAAACCAGCTTGGCAAACTTGCCCAGGTCGGTCCGCAGCTCTACCCAGCTTCGAGATGAACCTGATAGGGAGAATTTCGACTGAAGTGAACATTGGCCTAGATAGATGCGTTGTTCCTCCGGTACAGGGTAGTTGAAAAGCGTAACGAGTTGCAGGCCGGTTTCTTGGAGAACCTTGTCGGCAAATATGTCGCGAGTATAGTGCGCATATCCTTGAGGATAAATGTCCTCGGTGATGCCATGGAGTTCCAGAGTCACTGTTTTTAATTGCGCAACGTTCTTGCAAATATTTTCAATCTCTGAACGAGTCGCTCTCCAGTTGAGTGTGATCGAAAGGTTGAATGGATGCCTGCTATCAGCAATACGTCTTTGAAATTTCACCGCCTCAACGTATGACTTCAACTCGACTCGAAGCGTGGCTTGCTGCATGTCGAGATGCCCTTGCTTTCCACGGAGGTATTTCTTCAAGTCCCTCAAGAGTTTCCAATCGAAGTACTGCTCCTTGTGCATCTGGCACAGCCACGATACACACTGATTAGAGTCGATATGGCGATTCAGATTCCCTTCTGCGTCGTCGCCTGGCTGCACCTCCAGAAAATCCCTGATCGCAGCGCTTTGGTTGCGAGTCATCCCAGGCTCCACAATCCATTTGCACGGTGAACTGTGTTCAATGTAGACGATAGCCATGTCGACGAGAGATGTGATGTTCTGCTTGCTGAGAGTAGTTCCTGTGGGAGATTCATCTTTCCAAAGTATGCTCTTGGTGGCGAGTGAAGGAATGTGGTAGGTGTTGTCAGAGTATCCGAGCTTCACCAGCTGCAGCATTCTGAGAACATAGTCCCCGTAAATGCGAAAGAACTCTTGCGGTCGCTTAAGGTTGTATCCCGGATGCTTGGACAAGTGTACATGCTGCGACGTTCCCTTCTGTGTCACTGCGTCCATACTATTGTCACACAGGAAATAGAGTCGAAAACGGTGGGTTGATGGGTCGTGACCATCCAAGGCATTGAGATCCGTAGGCAAGACGATAAAAAGCTTGGATGTCGCATAGTCCCATCGGCTGTGTCCTCCATAGAACATATTGAAGCAAACGTTGCGGCGGTCCCAGAGTGGCACGCTTTCCTCTAGGCTGCGGACGTGCCCAATAACTAATGTTCGATCGTTTTCACCAAACTGTGCCTCGAAGGCAGCCTCGTCCAGACACTGGATCTCGTTCACCAACAACCCGTGATAATATCGTGTGTTTGCCACAAGTTGTAGAAAAGTTGACCTGGCCGCTTTGGGGGTATGCTTTAGGCGGTCGAAGAGATAAGTGGTTGTCGTGGCAAGTCGCTCTAGAGGCGGGGAGAGAATGACGGACGACGGGAACAAAGCGGATCCTTGATCCCGGTAGTTGTCCGACTGCCCTTGGCTCTCGATGTAAGTGACAGTGTACTCTTGATCCGGATCGTGCTCTATGCGTAGTGGTTTGTACCTGTATCCGTCATAAAATATTTGCAGTGAACATCACAGGTGTATTTCAAAAAAATCAAAAAACATTGATGCATGCACGAATAATAACCTACAACTCTGCTTTTTCGTTGATCATAAATAAAAGTCTCTCTTCTGACCTATCTTGAAGGTAGTCTATAGACTTGAAAGCGATCGTTATGTCATCCCAATTGACAAAACGCTTGCCGGATTCTGCGCAGAGATGAGTCGAGATGCTGGTGAGGGGACTGTTATCTTCAGTTTTGAAACATTGAGGAAAGAGTGGGGCGGAATGGTCTGGCCGAAACATGATGTTATTGCTTATTTTGATGGTGTGCATCGTGGGTGGGAGTTGTGTGGGAAGGACAGAAAACAAAAGTGGGACAAACAAGAAAATGGTGGAAAGAGGGGAAACTTGTTTGTATTTATGAGAGATGCATGCGTGCTTGTATACAATTTTTTTTCCTTCGTTTGTAATGCAACGGTGTAGTCCTATTACACCCCCCTGCCCTGTCTTTTCCGACCTTTTTGCTCTTGTGCAATTGGATGCACGAGCCCACCAAAAAAGGACGGGGACAAACATGCAGTTGAGGCGAACGTGTTTGTTGTGCCTGTGTGCGTGTGCAACAAACACAAGGGCCATGCCCTGAATTTTCTTTTTGGGTCCTTGATCCAGCTTCAGCTTTAGACGAGGAAGGATGATCCCCAAAGATCAAACTCCCACAGTCGACAACCATGCAATATTGGATCAAGTCGTTCTACGATTCTGCGACAACTTTAGCGGCAGACCTGAATATTCCTTACTTCTATCCCTGGAGGCGAATGGAGTTGATTCTATTGTTGGGCACTCTTGCCCTGAGGTGATCGCTTGAGAATGCGGGTCTAACAGGGAAATGGGCCGACCCATGCCCACAGACCAGCAAGCCTCCAATAAGAGCCGCGCAGCAAGGAGGCTTGTACATTTTTATCTTCTTTCGCCTTCCCCTTCTCCTCGGAGTGTTCCTGAAGGGCAGTTCTTGTTCCGAAAAAAGTTGAAACGCGATAAAGTAGGGGGATGATCACAGCAGACCAAGGCATGGAAGAAAAAAAAAGGTACACTATAGACTGAAAGGAAAACGAAAAAAAAGGCGGGATGGACAACGAGATCAAAAGGAACTTCGCCACTTTCCTTTTGACGTATGTCTGTTTGTCTCGTTTGTCTGTTTGTCTCGTTTGTCTCGTTTGTGTTTTTTGCCTCCGAAGACGGCTTACGTATGAAAACCAAAGAAATCTGCGGCTTTTTTGTTTCTTGTACGCCCATCAACTTTGAAGCAGAGATGCGTGGCCTGCTTCTGTTATCGCTCGCGATAGAACCATGCACTGCACGAACTAACGAGAATAGAGAAACATGGGCCACAAACAATGAAAGATGATGTGATGGCAAGGAGCAACCCCCCCGCGTAGCAATTCTCCACCTGTAGAAGTTCGGTTTCGAACTATTTTGCTCTAAACATTCAGGACTCCTTCCAGGATCGTTTTGAATAGGGCAGTGCATGGCCCCTTCACTGCTGCAATTAGCACAAATAGACGAACAAAGATGCGCAAGAGTACATGAAAAGGCCCTCAACAAGTTCCTTTTGCCATCGGCGGCGAGGTATTTATTCGCAGGGAGCACAACAAAAGCTCTCACGATGTGTAACATCTGAGGAGATAGAATCCGCGGGCACAGACCGATCAGACTCGGCTAGCCGAGCCAGGAAGGGGAATTGCAAGAAATAACCCAAGCCATGAAGCCACTGTGAACGATCTGGTGGCCGACAGTCATAAAGCGCCGTGTCTAGCAAATGCAGTTTGCAGGCAGTAGTAAAATTGTTGGTGACAAGAAAGACATCCAGATATACCTATCTGACCAGGAAGGAACAAACTTCATTTCTTGACCGCAAAAACGTAGATATCAATCACACCGCTCTCATCAAGATCACATTATATGAAGCCTTAGCCGCCTCCTCAGAAGGGGTATTCTCCATTAGAAACCCAGGGTCCAGATTGGCATTGACTTGGCGATGCAAATCCTTCGAGGCATCCCTCTTTTGTGCAGACTCTCGGTAATTGTGGCGAACTTGTAAGCAAACAAGACGAGAGAACGAAGTTCAAAGTCCGAGTTGGCCAAACCTGATCAACTCACCAAGCATTCTTCACAACACACTTTCCACAATCAAAGTACATGGATCTGTAGACATCACTTGGATGGCATTTCAGTCCCAGCAACACGCCCATTTCACTCACCAGTTGGAGAGCTTTTCGACGCTGCATGTGTTTCGGGTTGAACAGAGGGGAGCACGTGCAATCTTTTGGCGTGGCGCGGAACACGAAAACAAGATATGTGGTGCAGCGACAATTCTTGCATCTTCCAATCCAAACTTCCTCAAAAACCAAGAAACTCATCAACCCTTTGTCACCACTCAATCAGATCAAAAACGCGACATCTTTGTTTCGGAGAACCCTGCATCATGTCGACATCATAACCTGGACTACGAGCAGACAGTCATCCAACCTTACTACCGTCGAACAGCCTCTCACCGAGCGTTCTCCCGCCTCCTCAAGAACAAGCCATCTCCCAAAATCGCATGTCGCCGACTCGCAAGAGGATCAGAGCTATTTCACCTGCAAACCTGGGGGGGGGGACCTCTTGTCTCAAGTGCCTCCTAAAATAACAACACCGGGATGACTGCCGTTTTGCTGCAAAAGGATACGTTCATGCAGGTCAGCGCTCGGCGTAGTGTGGAGAGTACCGGCGTAGCCTTGAAGAACCGACAGGTGGACAACAACGACAGTAATAACAACAACAGCGAACAACGGACACGGAGGCGATGATCGTGGCCAATCCACCAAAGGCTCGAGGATGGCTTTGAGGTCTAAACAGACGACTACTAGAACGAACAGTAGGATCACAAGCAGGGGAGCAGGGACTTGGCGTCCAGGATCTGGACCAGAATGAGAATGACCACGAGTTACAGGTCTACCAGAGAGGAGTTGGCATTTTGCTTGGATGTTGTCTGAACACAAGGGGTTTCTCGCGGACAAAAAGCTGGCTTCCGAAAATAGCTCAGTTGGTAGAGCGGGAGACTGTAGTTTGCCTGTCATCTCTAGGTCCCTGGTTCAAATCCGGGTTTTCGGAGTGTTAAGAAAGAGTTACAACAGAATGTTCTTTCCTTCTTTTTTTTTTTTTTTTTTTGCCCTTCGAGATGATAGCCAAGGAGCTACTTCGATTGACCTTAAATTGGGGTATTTTTTTTTTTTTGCCCTTCGAGATGATAGCCAAGGAGCTACTTCGATTGACCTTAAATTGGGGTACCATAACAACACGGATGGATGAGTCAAGGACGTGCAGGTGATCCGTAGTCGTTTTGAACTCTGCTTCAATAAATTACGGCATTTAGCGTGCGGACCTAATTCTCGGTCTTCTAATCGATATTCGTCTTCAGTCAACTCAACAGCTCGACACTTTCAGCAGGTTACTGCGTCTGTCGTCAGAGGAAGATTTGCTGCCTGGGGGGCTGCCTCTCCGTGCGGTTCAAAAGTTCTTCTGCGACATCATGCCCCATACTCTCGACAAGAAACGCCCAGTCCTGCTCGTCTTGCAGCTGACATTCTCGAAGTTCAGCTCCACGAGCGGACTTGCAAAGACGACCCAATGAACAAAAAGGCTACTCAGATAGGAGAGTTCCTGTATCGTGGATCTTGGTCCTGTGATATAATGACAGAGCAGGTCGGGAGTAATAGGACATGGCCAGATCTGATCCATCCGTCGATGTTGTCACACACACAACTATAAAGTGATCCAGGCTGGATCGGGCGACGATATTGTTGATTGAGACGAGACAGTGACGTGAACGGAAAGAAACACTCAGAATGAACGAGGTCAGGACCGATGAGTGCTGATGTGTGACTATGTCCAAGAACGAGGTACAGTAGTCAGATAATGGAGAGAGGGCGTAGTCGCGGCTCCATAGCAAGAGGTCAAGGTCCATTGGGAGCTCTGGCGCAGGCTCTGGACAACTCGCTGACCTGGCATTGATGTCTTGAATCTCGAGGACAGAACCGCCTTGGCCGCTTTCCGCACGGATGTTCATTTGAGTATCAATTCGACCGCTAAACAGAGTGAAGAGGGGCGGATTACCCCAGAGGCATCGTAGTCGGACAATAGACTCTATTTGAGAGAGACATCCCGTTCCACTGTCCAAATGTCGAGTTCTCGCAGACCATTATCAGCATGCACAAAGCGATGGAGCTCGTGATCACTTTCTTCGTCGAAGAGGCGCCCTGTCAGTATTGCCACGGATCCTGTAGACGCCACAATCCGAGGGAGCCCCATGTGACCTGAAAATATCGCAATAAACACCGCGTTCGTCAAGTTGAATGTACCATTCCAAGCCTCGTAATGGGCTAGCACTCACTCGGCGAACTCGTTGTTGTCAGCCGAGAGGAGGAGGAGGAAGAGGAGGAAGAGGAGGAGGAGGAGGAAGAAGAGGAGGATGGCCTCACGGTTCTGGATTCCGTACCTGGGTATAAAAGGACAAAGGTGCACGTTTCCATTTCAAACACAGAACAATGCTCAGAAGGGTTCGTGCATTCTTCCACTCTGTCGCACCGTTTCTTCTTTGTCCACAGGCGCATGGGCATGGGTTGGTTCTCTTGTTCACATTCAACTAAATTCGCCCCCTCTTTTTTCCACTTGCACCCATCTCTGCATCTCAATCTCTCTTTGCTATAATGCATGCCCCTCCATCATCATCACCACGGCATCACACTTGAATTCCACTGTCTGAAGGATGTGACTTTTTTTTTCACTACTCGTGACATGCTCCACAGACACGGAATTGGGGTGTGGCATTTTGCTTTTTCAGTCCACAGATTGATCGTCTACTCTGCTTCACAGCCTGGTTTCGCCCTCCCGACATTGGTCACAGTTATGTCTCATGTACGTATCATTACAGCTTCGCTTTGGATGTTTCTTTCTCAAAGGTACGGATGATGGTTGTAGATCCGGAATATGGTGTCTAGCCTCAAATGGAGTTCAAAGTGAACCTTCGACCAATTTCCAAAAAGGCGAGCACAAAGCACAAAAAGTAGAGTATTTATTTCCCTCGTCCGCCACCACAACAATAGCTCCAAAATGATGCCTTTGGTTTCTCACTCTCGACTTTGTCTTTGCCCATAGACTCGGTGATCGGCTTCAGCATTGCAATGTCACCTGCAACGTTGGGCGCGGTAATCAATGTCCGCTCCAGGGCATCTTGGGCTCCCTGCGATTTGGCAGGCAGTCTCCGTGCCGACATATCTTGCGGGTCTCTCTGTTGTTGCCCAGTCGGTCCCTCTACCGCGATATGCTGGCTTCCATGCGGTCTGCCAGGAGGCGGCCTCTGTGCCATGACATCTTGGGGACCATGGGGGTTGGGACACCCTGTCTGTGTCTCAGTGTCGTCAGACAGGTCGGGAGCGGAAACAGGTGTCTGTGTCCCAGTCCCATCAGACGTGGAGCCTGGCGTCTCTGTCCCAGTATCGTCAGACAGCTCGGACGTGGCACTTGGTGACTGACTCTCAATATCGCCATCCGTTTCGAGTAGGATAGCTGGTGTCCAAGTCTCAGTACCACAGCCCATCTCGGGTAGGATAAGTGATTCATTACCGCCCATCTCGGGTAGGATAAGTGGCTCATAACCGCCCATCTCGGGTAGGATAAGTGGCTCATAACCGCCCATCTCGGGTAGGATAAGTGGCTCATAACCGCCCATCTTGGGTAGGATAAGTGGCTCATAACCGCCCATCTCGAGTAGGATATCTGACTCATAGCCGCCCATCTCAGGTAGGATAGCTGGCGCCTCAGTCTTAGTATCTTGGGACCTCAACGGTCTCTCCCGTGTTCTCTGCGCCAGCACGTCCTCGAGTACCTGGGGAATGCTCGCATGCGCGTGTGTCATCGCGCCGATTCCGCCCTTGAACTTGTAGTCGAAAAGATCCACAGCGTCAGAGTTTGTCAGGAACTGATCCATACTACTCTCACACAGGCCAAGCTTCTTCAGATGCGTTGGATCCATGACATCGACAATAACGGTCCAGTCGCGCGGGTCTTGCAGCTGAACGCCCTTGAAGTCCATCGTCTCCATTGAGCTCTCGTTGGCCAGCTGGTGGATGAACAGGATGCTGGAATGGGTGAGGTCTTGTGATACCAGTCCTGTTCCGTGGATCTGGAGGCTGAGTAGCTGAGGAGCCTCAGGAGGGGGCCAAAGATCCATCCATTCGTTGGGACTGTCTCCAACGAGAACCAGGGACTTGATTGTATCCCACTGCACGGCGTCAAGCATGTCCGAAATAGATTGCTTCAACGTCGGGTCAACAGAATTGCAGGCAACATTGAGGTGCTCCAGTCTTGATCGGCGGAGAATGTTCTGGATAGAGGCAAGACCATCCTTTCTCAGCTGAGAAGTGTCCAAAGTGAGTAGTTTCAGGGCCGCCGAGTGTTGCTCTGTAGCCATGTCCAAGAGAGTGGCAGAGTGGCCAAATAATTTGGCAGACACTTGATCGCAGACCCAGTCCATGAAATTGATATTCGCGGGAGGATCAGCTACCCTGTTCATTGGAGCAGGTGATCTGATCTTGTTCTGATCAACTTCACAATTGCTGCCTCCAGATCCGTCGCTACCGCGTCTTTGAATAACCATCCGAGCAACAATCCGACCTTGTGTCGTGTCTTGCAACCGGTCGAGCAAAGTAAGGCAGTAAGGACTTTCGGACTCATGCCAGTACTTGACAATGTTGTTGAAATAGTAGAATACATCGTGTCCATGATACGAAACGTTAAGTTCCTGTAGTCCGGTGTTGAAGTTCACAATCTGAAAGAACTCCTTGTCAAACTCTAGTTCGCGCAAATCCACCGTCAGCCTCCTCAGCGATCCCGAGGCGTAGATGGCCATGGGGCATGACGCGTCTAGCGAATACGCCTCCACAATCGCACCGTCCTTGGAGTCGAACACTGCACCCCACTTGTCGTCTTGGATGGTCACCGAGGTGGTATCTGCGAGTCCATGCTTCTTCTGCACCAACTGCAGCTGTGTCACCGCGGCCTTGCACTCGGACACCTCTTGTGCTCTGGAAACCAGCTTGCCAACCCTATCCAAATCAGTTCTAAGGTCCACCCAGCTGCGAGATAAGCCCCATGGAGAGGATTTCGACTGCAGTATAAAGTTGCCGATATGGATGCACTGTTCCTTGGGTGCAGGGTAGTTGAGAATTGTAACGAGCTGCAATCCTGTGACCGTGTCAGGGACGATCTTTGCCGCAAAGATGTTGCGGGTATAGTGCACGTAGCCTGGCGGAAAGATCTTGAGGGGGACGCCATCGATCTCCAGTGCTACCGTTTTCCTTTGGGCGACGCTTTGGCACAGTTTCTCCATTTCGGACCGTGTCGGATTCCAGTTCAACTTGATCGACAGGTTGAACAAATGTCTGATGTCACTGAGATGCTGATGGATCTGGTCCGTCTCGGAGAATGACTTCAACTGGACTTGAAGTATGCCTTGCTGCATATTAACATGTCCGAGTCGGCCATCCACATACGTCTTCAGGTTTTTCAAATGCCGCCACCCAAAGTGCTGCTCTGTGTGCATTTGGCATCTCCACGACACGTGCTGACCAGAGTCGATATATCTGTGAAGATCACCCTCGGTATTCTCGCAGCCCTGCACCTCCAGAAAGCCCTTGATCGCGGCGCTTTGGTTACGGGTAAGCCCAGGCTCCATGATCCATTTAGGCGGAGAGAGAGCTTGGATGTGAGTGATGGCCTTCTCGATGAGAGAAGTAATAGTGCGCCTGTTGAGGGTGCTGCTGGTGTGAGAAAATTTCCACAGAATGGCGGAGGTATCTGAAGGAATATCGTAGGCGTTGTCTGAGTAGCCATGCTTGACCAGCTCTAGCAATCTGAGGACATAATCACCATACTTGCAAAAGAACTTTTGAGGTTGGAGGAGGTTGTATCCGGGATGGTTGGACAGGTGTACATGTTGCTGCAGGCCACTACGTGCCACGACGTCCATTCTATTGTCGCACAGGAAGTAGAGTCGGAAAAGGTGGGTTGACGAGTCGGCATCGTCCCACGACTTTAGGTCCGACGGCAAGACAATAAAGAGCTTGGAGGTCGCATAATCCCACTTGGTCTGCACTCTGTAGAACATGTTGTAGTAAACGTTGCGGTAATCCCAATCTGGCACTTGCTCCTCGAGTTCACGGAGTTGCGTCATGATGAGTGCTCGATCTCGTCCTCCGAACTGTGCCTTGAAACTAAACTCGTCCAACCCCTCGATTTCCTCCACGAGCAACCCGTGATAATACCGAGCGTTCGCTACAAGCTGTAAAAAGGTGGCCCTGACCGCAGTGGGGGCAAGCTTTAGGCGGTCAAAGTGGTACATGGTTGTGGTCACCAGCCGCCCCAGAGGCGCAAAGAGATCAATAGGTGACGGGATATCGTTTCCATTGTGCTGGTAGCTGTTCGACCGGTCCTCGTGACCATCGATGTAGACAACGGTGTATTCCTCGTCTGGGTCGTGCTCAATGCGCAACGGGCGATGCCTGTATTTCGTCATAGAGCATTTGTTCAATCAGAATCGCAAGTGCATACTTTGGCCACACGTATTCGGAAACGTTTTATGTGTGCAAAAGTACAACTTACAGGTCTGCGCACTCATCGATCATAAACAAGTGTCTCTCTTCAGACCTATCCTGCAGGTAGAATACGGATTCAAATGCGTTTTTGATGTCATCCCAATAAACAAAACGTTTGCCGGACTCTGTGCAGAAATACGTTGATAGACTTGGCAGTGGATGGTTGTATTGGGATTTGAATTTTTGACGAACGGATGGAGAAAGACTTTTTGGTCGTGTCATTTTTGGTTCTGTTGGTTGTTGTTGCTGCACTTTGGGGGGTGGGATCGTGTAAAATAGATGGAAGAAAAAGTAGAGAAATTGAAGTTGTGGATAAAAAAAGGGGACAAGGCAGCGTACTTGTTTGCTGTATTTATGGAGATACATGCGTGCCAGCGTGCATGATTGTTCTTATTTCTTCCTCACGATACCTCGCTGCAATGTCGCTGCAAGTCGTCGATGTGGTCCTACCCTAGTCCCTGCCCCCTGTTCTTTCCCGACCCTCTTGTTCTTCTTGCAATTGGATGCACGTACCCAAAAAAGGAAGAATAGACAAAGAGTGTTTTTTGTCAGTGTTTGTGAGTACGTACCCTAGAGTGTGCGTGTGTCCGTGTTTTTTTTTGTGTGTGTAACTGGTCCAGGGACACAGTTTTCAGTTGTGCCTTGGCGCTGGATTTTTCTTTTGATATTTTCAGATGCGGGAAAACGACTCCCAATGGTTAGGTCTCCCGCCTGCTGGTACATCCGAAATTGTGTGACCAAAACCACAGCTCAATGAATCAACAATTTAATATAATGCTACGATATGTGTTGATGGTGACACTGATATTTCCCCTTCTCTCAATCATGAGGCCAAAAAGCGAAATCAGAACTTGCGCATAAGATCCGCCTCTAGACTTTAACTATTGGGTAAGCCGACCCTGGACTTGATCGCCCGAAGGAGCGGCACGACCTAGGATAAGGAGCGGCATGACCTAGGATAAGGAGCCAATCCAACGCCCGTGGACTACCAGGTTGGTCAGCGAACCATTGAAGAGACAAGGCTTGAATTTATTTCCTTCCTGCCTCCACCTCAGCTTCTATTTTTTTTTTTTGTGAGTTGAAACGCATAGACGCAGGAGGATAGTCCAGAAAAATACAAAAAAAAAAAAAAAAGAGGAAAAGAGAGAAGGCACTTGGCGAGATGGATAGCGGGATCAAAGTGAACTGCGCCATTCTCCTTCCTTTTCGACGTTTTTCTCTTTTGTATGTATGTGAGTGTGTTTTTGTCAATGATATTGGGAACAACGGCGTACGTGTGAAAGCAAAAAGTAAACATGGTTTCGTTTTTGTGCGCCCATCAACTTTGAATCAAAGAAAATGTGTGGCAAATTGCCATGCATGCGTGAACTAAAACAAAGGCAAAACAAAGTACGCCATTGAAGTGATGCAAGTGCTTTGCCAAGGGGCATCCCCTAACTTGCAATTTCGCCTGCAGATGGTCAGTTTTTCGAACCGTTTTGACGCCTCGAGACAACCAAACTCTTTCCCAAATCGCCTAGGATCAAAGCCTTTGCGTGTCGAACTAATCAGGACTTCGCCTAGAGGTGCCATAGTCACCGTATTTGAGGAAATTGTCCAAAAAAGGGCACTGACACTCTCGTCCATCTCTCGTCCATCCCCAATGCCTATGCCAACACAATCAAGCTCTCAAAATCTTATTTTTATCATCGGTATTTTTCTGCATTGAACACAGCACTAAGCAATCACAATGTGTAACCTCCGCGTATAAATCCGTGGGAACGGACAATGGTACAATTGATCGCCTATTCTCACGCTTTAACACCTCTGGACACAAATGCACATCCAGGCTCAAACAAGATGTGATTGGACCAGATTCCTGTTGCTCATGCCGATTTTTTTTTTATATAAGTGGTGGTCAGGGCACTGCTCCAGTTGTTGTTTTTTTTTTAAAGTGGGAGGGTGAAAGTGAAGTGGATATGTGGTTGGGGTTGTTGTACCTTTTGCTGTCGCTGGTGTGCCTTCTAACACACATTTGATGGGATTTAATTCGAGACCGAGGAAAAGTGAAATAATAAACATGGGTTGTGGTGAGGCTGAGCAAGTCGAGCGGGTTGAGTGATTGTTTGTTTGACTTAGGTAGGGCCTTGTCAACAATCTGCAAAAGCAGTGGCGAAAGTAGAGGGAAGAAAAACAGTGGTCTTCTCTTTCTCATCATGTGTTTGTTCGCTGAAAGAGGGAGATTGGTGATATAAGAATCTTGAGACAGTTGCTCGATTTGGTTAGGCCTTCTGGCTCGCATCAGAGGGGTTGGGGGTTCATATCCGACAGTCCGACAAAAAAAAAGAGAACGTAGACAATAGAAGCAACCCAGCCCCTTACCCTTCGGCCTAAAATGATTGCCCTGAACAACCCACTTACATTTTCACGTCGGTTCGCCACCAAAATCTACAATTGAATGTTCATTCAGTTACAGTGCATCGTCTGTTCAATGTATGCAAACAATCAATCGTACTGCATATATTGACTTTTGATTGCGCGACATGGTTGATAGTTTATAGTCGAAGATCAGTTTGCGCCCTCTCGCGTTTTTTTTTTTTTTTTTTTTTTTTTTTTTGGTGTTTCACCTCTGAAATTTGTGTCTGAATTCTATGCTCAAGGAGAATTCCTTCAAAAACATATACATATTTCTAGACTTGGCCGCTTCGAGCATAAATTTTGATGGATATTTTCTGCCTGGATGGATCTTCCGTACTCGACTCTTAGTGAGTTCCTTTTAAATGTGCAGATGAAAAATGGAACTACGAAGAGCCTCAAAAGTCTTCAAACCGTGAACCTTCAATTTACAGCAATTATTTTATTTCTCTCGCCAGAAACAACATAGCCGACGCCACAGAGGAGTCGTTTGTTTTTCGATGGCACCTGGTTTCTCCCCCACAATGTAGTTAGTCATCGGAGGCGCAGCGTTTGGCTGCTGATTCACAAAACTATTGATTCTTTGCGACCACCTGACACTCGGTCTCTGCGCCACAGCTTCCTCGATCGTCTGGGACTTCATCGTCGGTGTCTTATTCAACGCGCGCACGGCTTTGTTGAACTTTGCATGGAACAGCTCCACCGCCGAGCTGGACTCGAATTGGCTCAAGCTCCGCTCGCACAGACCCAGCTTCGTCAGAAACGACGGATCCACACTGTCCACAATCACGGTCCAGTCGTGCTTATCCTGCATCTGCACACTCTCAAACTCCAACCTTCCCAGTGGGCTCGACTGAGCCAACCGGTGGATGAACAGGACGCTCGAGTGCGACAGTTCCTGCGGGGCCGTTCCTGTGCCACGGATCTGTAGACTGAACAAACGAGCTGCTTCGGTCGAAGGCCAGAGATCCATCCAGTCATTGGTGCTGTTGCCGGAGAGGACCAGTGACTTCAAAGTGCCCCATTGCACAGAGTCTAGAACTTGGGCGATCGATTTGGAGTTGGTGGTGTCGACGGAGTTGCAAATGACATTGAGGTGCTCGAGGTTTGAGCGGCGAAGGACTTTCTGGACAGAGACGAGACCATTGCGGGACAGGCGTGAGGTGTCCAGGGTGAAGAGCTTCAAGGCCGAGGGGTGTTGGTATGTTGCCATGTCCAAGAACGAAGCAGAATAGTCGGATAGTTTGCCGGAGACCTGGTCACAATCCAACTGCAAGAACTGGATGTCTGTTGGAGGGTCGTCCAACGCGTCGTGCTGGTCGGAGGGCATCGTGTAATCGACTTGATCGACCTCCAGAGTGCTGCTTCCAGATCCGTAGCTTCCACATCGTCGGATGGCCATTTGTGCAACGATCCGACCACGGCTGTCCTCTGTGCGATCGACCAGAGTAAGGCTGAATGGACTTGAATACTCGTGCCACTTCTTGACAATGTGCTCAACGTAGTAAAACAAATTTTGGCCATTGTATGAAACGTTGAGTTCTTGCAAGGCAGAGTTGGTGTTGATCATCTGAAAGAAATCTTTGTCAAACTCGAGGGCGCTCAAATCCACTGTGAATTTGCGTAAGGATCCCGAAGAGTGAAGAGCTTTGGGACATGCCGCGTCCTGCGAGTACGCCTCGACAACCGCACCTTCCTCCATATCAAAGACGGCGGCCCACTGAGAGTTGTGAATGGTGACGGAGGTCGTGTCCCAGAGTCCATGTTTCTCTTGCACTTCCCTCAACTCTTTCACAGCTGCTATACAATCAGAGGCCTCTTGCGCTTTAGACACTATGCTTCCAAACTTTTCCAGATCGTTCCTCAGCTCCACCCAGCTGTGGGCGGATCGGGCTGGTGGGAGTTTCGACTGCAGAGAAAAGTTACCAATATGAACGCACTGCTCCCGGGGCTGAGGGTAGTTGAGCAGGGTGATGAGTTTTAGCCCAGAATCCGGATCGACCTTGTCCGAAAACAAGTTGTTTGTGTACTTCACGTATCCTTGTGGGTAGACGTCGGGGGTAATACCATCAATGTCCAGAACCACTGCTTTGGTTTTGGCGATATCCTGGCACAGATTTCTGACATGGTCCCGTGATATTCTCCAGTTCAGGGTGACAGCGATATTGAATGCGTGCTTGGTATCCGTAAGACGAATCCTGAAATTGTTTGCCTCGGTCGTTGATCTCAGAGCGATACCAAGTCTGGCTTGCTGCATGTTGACTTGTCCGCCATGACCAGACACAAAGTCCTTCAGGGAGGACAGAGGCTTGCGACCAAAATATTGTTGTTTGTGCGCCTGGCATCTCCAAGACACGTGCTGTTCAGAGTCGATGTATCGGTGCAGATCGCCTTCTGCATTGCCGCCTTCCTGCACATCCAAGTAAGCCTTGATCGCGGCGCTTTGACTACGAGTCAACCCAGGTTCCATGATCCACTTGGGCGGCGAGATCTCTTGGATGTGAGTGATGGTCTTGTCGATGAGAGATCTGATATTGTACTTGGTGAGGTTGTTGCTGGTGGTTGCATCTCGTTTCCACAGGATCCTGTGGGTGTCCAAGGGAGGAATATCGTACTTATTGTCCGAGTAGCCGCGCTTGATCATGGTCAACACTCGTAGCACGTAATCACCATAAATTTGGAAAAAGTCGTGCGGTCGCTTGAGATTGTATCCCGGATGGTTGGAGAGGTGCACGTGCTGTGGCATTCCCTTTTGCGAGACTTTGTCCCCGCTATTGTTGCAGAGAAAATAGAACCGGAATTGGCGCGTGGACGGATCCGGGTTTTCCCAGGTGCTCAGATCCGCTGGGAGGACAATAAAGAACTTTGAGGTAGCGTAGTCCCATCGATTGTGTTCACCGTAGAACATGTTGAAGCAGACATTGCGGTAGTCCCACTCAGGGACCTGCTTCTCGAGATCGCAGAGTTCCACAAATATTTGTGCCCGATCTTTTCCGTCCAACAGTGCACTGACATCCATCTCATCCATTCCCTTGAGCTCCTTTGCGAGCAATGAGTGATGATATCGGGTGTTGGCCGTTAATTGCAGGAACGTTGCTCTGACTGTATTGGTGGCAAGGTGATCGTATAGATACATGGTGGTGGCGTACAGTCGCTCTAAAGGTGCTGATATCTCGATGGGAGTCGAGCTCATGTAGTTTCCTTGACTATGGTTGCTGTCTGATTGATCTCCTGCGGTGTCTATGTATATGACTGTATATTCGTCCTCTGGATTGTGCTCGATCCGCAATGGTCTATGCCTATGTTGATCAGACAACGGTTTTCAAAACAGAATTAGGATCTCTAAGCTCGAATGTATATCTCGAAATGTAGTTCGAAACCATTTTGTTTATGCGTGCAAGGCAGAGTATAACGTACAATTCGGCAGATTCATCGATCATGAACAAAAGTCGTTCTTCGGACTCGTCCAGCAAATAGAAAATGCCCTCAAAGGCATTCTGGATGTCGCTCCAGTAGACAAAGTATTTGCCGGTGTCTGAGCAGAGATGAGCAGGTAAACTGAAGAGCGGTTTGTCATCTGGCGATTTGAACTTTTGAATGATGGGTGGAGCAGGATATACTAATGGTGCCATCTTGTTGTTTCTCTTCGAATAACAAGTACGTGGGAGAGGGGTGAAATTGTGTGGGAACGACGATGGAAAAAGAAAGAACAAGGTGTGGAAAAAGGGATAGTGCATTGAACTTGTTTCCACTATTTATGATCCATGGGAGGGATGAGGATGGGGGGTGCATGCGAGGCATGGCGCGCCTGCATGATTGTGCTTGATGCCTTTGTTTGTTTGTTGGGAGCACAAAATGGGGGAAAACGAGGGCCGACATCGCCCTCCCCTCTCTTTTCTTTTCTCTGCTTCCCGCTTTTCTCTCCCTTCTCACTTTTCTCAACCTTTGCCCTCGACGTGTACACTCCCAACAACGATGCAAATATGGTAGAGGTGCAACAGAATCCAGGGACAAAGGAAAAGAGCGCCCTGCCCTGAAAATATAACTGAATCATTTCTTTTGATTTGTTTCGTTGGTTTGTATCGTTTGTTTGTATCCGTTGTACGACGGGGATATTACTCCATGGCAGAACCCTATACCGTTTCACGAAACTTTGCAAAACACAAAAAAAAAGATGTATCGTTGATTAACTTTGCTAATTTATGTAGCAAAACATTGACGGAGACTTGGATCGATAACTATCTCCAATGGATCTTGAAACTGGCGAGAAGAGCAGTGTACTTCTCCTGTACTCAGCCCTCAATTGGGATCCAAGACAACGGTGCACGCAAGGAGATGTCACCCCAGTAACATACCGAAGAGCAAGGGAGGCTTGCACCCCATCTGCTTCTCCCCTCGAGGTATATCTGCTGAGATCAAAGAAAAGATGAAACGCTCAGAAGTGGGAGGATGGCGAGAGCGATCAATTGAAAAGGGAAAAAACGTATCCCGATAAGCAAAAGGCATCGAACAGGAAAGAAAAAACGGCATGGTAAATCGGTGGCAGAAAGGAAAAGGTTTCTTTGTATTTGTGGCTGAATTGACGCTTTTTGGGCAGATTAAGAAAACGTATTACGTGCTGACCTATGGCACTGTGTTTGTACTCCCATCTATCCACATCCACGATTGAGATGTTGACCATGTTGTGCTCGAGGGCAAATTTGAACCAAAAAAAAAAAAAAAAAAAAAAAGTAAAACAACGTCTTCGCCCTCTCCCCGGGACGATTCGCCAAATCACACCCTTTTGTGTCCATGGCTTTGGAGGAGGACTCATGTTAATTTGCACGTGCATGTGCTGAAAGAATATTTCCAGGGGCATTAGATGGTGACACAAGCACTATTTATTTCTTTTCTTTCTTTCCTCGATCACAACAACAACAACACAACCAATGCCAAAAGGACGGTTCTGGCGGCACTGATGATTGCTTTTGATCTACGCCGTCTTCCACAATCACAACCTTGATGCTTGGATCTTTCTCCGCGCCGTCTTCAGAAGTTGCGACATTGGTGCTTGATCCATGGTCCACCTCGTCTTTGGAAGCCACGACATTATTTGGCTCTTGACCTGTATCCTCGGAAGTCGCGACTTTGTTTGGCTCCTGATCTTTCTTGATCTCCTCTGCTGTAGCTTTGTTCTTCGCCGCTAGGCGATTTGGTTTCCCCGGAAACTTCTCATTGTAGAGACCGATCGCCTCTGGGCTTGAATCGAACTGGGCTCTACTTCTTTTGCACAGACCAAACGTCTTAAGCGACTCAGGATCCAGCCCACCGACAATGAGCTCCCAGTCTCGCTTGTGCTGTAATTCGACGTTCTCGAACTTCAGATCCACAAGTGGGCTTGCGTAGATCATTTGGTGAACAACCAGAACACTCTCGTGAGAGAGTTCTTGCTGAGCGGATCCTGTTCCGCGGATGCCAAGATGAATGAGCTTTGGTGTGTCATTCGATGGCCAAAGTTTGATCCACCCATCAATGTTACTCCCAGAGAGAACCAGAGACTTGAGTGCATTAGATTGCACCGAATCAAGAACTTGCTCCATCGAACCGGACAAATTAGGATTGAAAGGCGTGCACACAATGTTGAGGTACTCCAGATCCGATCGGCCTAGGATCTTGCTGGCGGCGGCAAGGCCGTCGCGGGAAAGCTGAGAGGTGTCCAAGGAGAGCAAATTCAGGGCCGAGGGATGTTGCTCTGTGGCCTTATCCAAGATCGAGACAGAAAAGTCGGATAGAGGAGAAAAGATATGGTCACCGTCATACTTCGAGAAGTGAACGTTGGGAGGAATGGGGGCGCCTTTTTGAGTCGAATGCGTGCTGTCAACGCGATCGACATTCAGAGTGCTTCCAGACCCGTCGTTGCCACGTCCTCGAATGGTCATCTGTGCCACCACCCGACCACGGCTGTCCTCCATGCGATCGATCAGGGTAAGGGTGAAGGGACTTGAGGAGTCGTGCCACATCTTGACAATGCTCTCGATGTAGTAAAGCAGATTGCTGCCACCGTACGAAACATTGAGTTCCTGCAGCGCCTTGTTGGTCTGAGCCAAATGAAAGAAGTCCGGGTCAAAGTTGAGATCGCCAAGCTCCACTGTCACTTTGCGCAGGGATCCCGAGAAATGTACGCCCAAGGGGCAGGCCGCGTCCTTGGAATAAACTTCAATCACACCACCTTCCTCTGGCTTGAATACCGTATTCCATCCGGACTCGTGTATAGTTACCACAGTCGCCAAGGGGTATCCATGTTTCTTTAGTAAAGATCGCAACATTTCCGCGGCATTATTGCAATCGATTCCAGTGCGTACAAGCGAGACCATGTCTCCAAACTTCTCCAACTCGGATCTGAGTTCCACCCAACTGCGGGCAGGCCGAGATGTCGAGATGGTTGTCCGTAGCGAGTATTTGCCGAGGTGAAGACACCGTTCCTGCGGTCGAGGATAGTTGATGAGCGTAATTAGTTTCAGGTCACTTTTTGGCACAACGTTGTCGGCGAACAGGTTGAGTGCATAGTCGACGTAACCCAGAGGATGGGTTTCAAGGGTGACACCATCAATGTCCAGAATGACGGCTTTTGATTGAGCGAGATCCAGAACGAGATCACGCAAATACTCTCGTGTTGGCCTCAAGTCGAGTCTGAGATTGAGGTTGAAGATCTGTTGGGTGCCTTTGAGAAGCGTCCGAAACTGGTCCGCCACACTTGATGAGCGCAGCACGGCCGTGAGAGTCGTCTGCTGCATGTTCAAATCCCCCCCATGGTTCCGCACAAACTCCTGGAGAGTCGCCAAAGGTTTTGGTTCAATGTGTTGCTGTTTGTGCCACTCACATTTCCATGACACGCGCTGATCAGAGTCGATATGTCGGTGTAGATTGCCTTCCGTATTTTCGTCCTCCTTCACATCCAGGAAGTCCTTGATCGCAGCGCTCTGGTTGCGGGTTAGCCACGGATTCATGGTCCACTTGGGCAGAGACAGACCCTGGATATGGGTGATGGCTTTGTCAACGAGAAGGGCGAAGGTTTCCTTGGTGAAATGGCTGCTGGTGATTGCGGGATCACATCTCCACAAGATCTTGCCCGAGTCTATCGGAGGGATTTCATAGATTGCGATGGGGCACCCATCCTTGAGCATCTGTAGTACTCTGAGCGCATAGTCACCATATTCTTCGAGAAAGATTTGCGGATCGAGGAGGTTGTACCCGGGATGGTCGAAGAGATGGACGTACTGCGGCATTCTACTAAAAGTGAAGTCCTCCTTGCGATTGTCGCACAAAAAATAGAGTCGAAATTGATGAGTTGATGTGTCTGCGTCCCGCCAAGAATCGAGATCCGAAGGCAACACAAAAAAGAGTGTTGACGTCGCATAGTCCCATTTGGTTTGTTCACCGTAGAACATGTTGAGACAAATATTTTGGTCGCTCCATTTGAGCACCTTTTGCTCCAACGTGTGAAAGTGCTTCTGGATCTGCTCTCGGTTCTTTCCATCCGCCAGCACCATGATTCCAGCCATGTCAAGCCTATCCATCTCCTCCCGAAGCAGTGCGTGGTAATGTCGAGTGTTGACTACTAATTGTTGAAAGATTGGTCTGACCACATTGGACGCGGACTCAAGTCTCCCATATAAGTGCGTGCACATCTCAAATAGACGCTTGAGGGCAAGTAATGGCCGGTTGTTGCATTGCAGTTTCATAACGGTATATACTTTGTCTGGATTGTACTCGATGCGCAATGGGTGATACCTGGATCAAGAAGAAAAACAGAATGAAGTGAATATGGAGTGGTACAAGAACAAGACATTGCTAAAAGAGGCGCACTTGCATGAAAATATGTGCACTTGCATTTTGCCGTGCTTGTCGATCATGAGCAAAGCTCTCTCTTTGGTCGAATCCTGCAGGTAGCTGATACCCACGAAGGCTCTCTCAATGTCCCTCCAGTAGACATAGAACTTGCGGGTTTCGTCGCAGATACGAGTCTCTTGGGCGGTAGGCCATTCGTCTGGAGTCTTGCATGTCTGAAAAGTGAGCGGGTCACAACTCTGGGGCGACGCCATGCTGTAATTGATAGAATGGGAAATTTTGTCCAGAAGATGGAAAAGATGGCAAAGATGGAAAGGATGGACAAGAACTGCGAGTCGAGTCAAACATAGGCGATACGTTCCTTTTTCTCACTATTTATGGGGTGTCATGCATGGACGTGCATGATGATGCCTCGGTGGCTTGTTTGCTCAAAAAAAAAACTGGTGAGGTTTTCAGCTGCAGCACCCCCCTGTATTTTCTCTCGCCCTCGATAAAGATGTGAATGGACAATATCATAGTATCTAGGGACACAATGTCTCCCCTGTTTTTTCCTCTCTTTTTATCTTCCCTTACTGCTCGAGTACCTATTGAGGGAAAACACAAACATCCAACCACAATACCCTCGGTCTGGTTGTACCCATGGGGTTGCCATCAGACAACGCAAGATATTGGGTGACTTGTGCTGGTGGTGAACATAGCACTGTCCCGTGGTGTACCATTTCCTTGGACTCATCCAAGAAAGTGATACCAAACTTTGTCTTTGGAAAAAAAACAGACGGTGGTCTAACATCCCTTGCACCAACAAGCATTGTGTTTAGTGACTTGTAGTTGTGTGTGTTTGTTTGTGTCTGCTCCTTCGGCGTTATTTTTCTGCATAAGTTTGCAGGATGCACTCTGTGCCTTGTGCTTGAAATACACATTGTAACGTGCGGTTCGTAGGAGAGTGGAAGGGATCATGCAGTCACTGCGAAGGTATAGAAAAGCGACCTCCTGGCTTTCGTTCACTGTTTATCAGTCAATCAATCTTCCTTTTCTTACGCCCACTGCTCTCGAAGCAAAGGGGTTGCCTACAACAAAAACTTCCCTGGTTTTGCTTGCACTAAAATCTAAAAAAACCACATCACCAACATTTCTTTGCCCTCTTCCCGAAGAGTTGCTTGTTCTCATATCAATCATACATTTGTCTCTGTGCCTTCAAGGAAGGCCTATGTGGATGCATGTATTGTAGAATATTTCTTTTCCTTTCATCCACTACCCCAGTATCAGCACAACCTACGCCAAAAAAAAAAAAAAAAAAGGTTTTGGCTGCTCTTTCACTCCATCCTCCACGATCGGGATCTTTGCTCGGTTTCTCTTCAGTCTTCTCTTCGCGCTTCTGAAACTCGGCATTGAAGTGATCGACCGCCTCTGGACAGGACATGAACTGAGCCTTACTTCTCTCACACAGGCCAAACGTCTTGAGTGACTCAGGACCCAGCCCACCGACAATGAGCTCCCAGTCTCGCTTGTGCTGCAGTTCGACGTTCTCGAACTTCAGATCTACAAGTGGGCTTGCGTAGATCATTTGGTGAACAACCAAGATACTCTCGTGAGAGAGTTCTTGCTGAGCGTATCCTGTTCAGCGGATGCTAAGATGAATGAGCTATGGTGTGTCATTCATGGCGAAAGTTTGATCCACCCATTAATGTTGCTCCCAGAGAGAACCAGAGACTTGAGTGCATTAGATTGCACCGAATCAAGAACTTGCTCCATCGAACCGGACAAATTAGGATTGAAAGGCATACACACAATGTTGAGGTGCTCCAGATCGGCCAAGGACCTTGCCAGTAGAGGCAAACCCCTCGCGAGAAAGCTGGGAAATATCCAGAGAGAGACGAGTTCAGGACCGACGGATGCTGTTCTGTGGCTATGTTTATGAACGACACCGAATAGTCGGACACTTTGGAAGAAACATGGTCACAGTCTCAATGTGAGAGCTGAATGCCTGTGAGAGAGTTTGGCTCATCCTTTTGAGTGGAGGAGGATGTACTATCGACGCGATCAACCTCTAGTGTGCAGCCACTGGATCGGCCCTTGCCATAGCCTCGAATATTCATCTGCGTGACAACTCCACATCTTGTGTCCTCCATGCGATCAATCAGAGTGAGGCAGAAGGAACTCGAGGCTCGTATCACATCTAGACAATACTCTCGATGTAACAGAGCATATTATGCCCACGGTATGAAACATTAAGTTCCTACAGCGACGCATTGGACTGAACTAAGTGAACGAAATCGTGGCCAAACTCGAGGTCACTCAGATCCATCGTCAGCTTGTACAAGGATCCTGAGGAATGCATACCCATCGGGCAAGTCGCATCCTGGAATTACACCTCCACTACTCCATCTTCCTCGAGATTAAATACTGCATCCTACCAGACTCGTGTGTGGTCACAACAGTCGCCTTGGCTTCTCCAGCACTAATTATAACGTTTACGCGGCACTCTCGCAGTCGGTTGTCGTTGTTACAAGCGAGACCAAGTCGCCAAACTTCTCAAAGTCATTCAATTCCACCCAGGCGCGAGAAGGCCGAGATGTTGATATTGTTTTCTGGAGAGAGAATTTGCCGAGGTGGAGATACTGTTCCTGAGATCGCGGGTATTTGATGAGCGTTATCAGCCGCAGCTCACTGTCCACGACGACTTTGTCGGCGAAAAGATTGAGTGCATAGTGGACGTGTTATTATTTTGCTTGATTGTTTAGGAAGGGGATAGGAGGAGAAGGATGGATAACAATGGACCCTTTATTTTTATGGGGGATGCATGAGTATATGCCTCGCTGGCGAGACGACCGGTGAGGGCTTTCCCCCCTAGATTTTTTTTGAAAGAAAGAGAAAGATGTAGATGAGTACTGATTCAAGGGACATGGGTATGGATCTGCACAAATAGATTGCCTCCCCTGGATTATTTCCTCTCTTTTTTCTTCTGTCTACGTCACTGAATCTTCTGGCCGAGAACAATGCTCGCTCAAAATACTATACATGTCTCTCCCATTGAACTCGTCGCTGGATTGACGGTGAATATGCTGCAAAAGCGAGGGGGGAGGGATGAAATAACGACAAAGCATGGTGTTGAGCGCATTTTTTCATGTGTGCACCTCGGCGTTTTTTCGTTCTCATATGTATGTGTTCGATTGTCTTTGAAATCTTCCCTGAAGTTTGTGGTGAACAGAGTGGATTCCTGTCAAAAAATTAAAAATAAAACAAGTGGGCCGGACAAGCGACCTCCTTTTCCCATGCATTTAGCCCTCCTTTTGTGGTTAACCCGTCTTTGTCATTTCTACGCCCACAGCCTTCAGAAGCGAAGGTAAACTCCATATCTAAAGCAGTACGGATTCATCATTGGGGGGCCAGAGCTCGATCCATCGATTGATGTTGTTGAGAGGACCAGAGACTTGATTGTGGACCACTGAACCGAGTCGAGAACACGAGAGATGGAATCAAAAAAACAGATGTCAAAGTCTGTACAAACAACACAAAGGTATTCCAGAGATGATCGGACAAGAATGCGTTCGACACAGGAACGACCGACTGTTGACAAGGCGGAGATGTCCATTGTAAGCCAAGACAGTGCCGATGGGTTTTGCCGTGTGGCTGAATCCGGAGAAGTCAGAGAGTCACTGTGTGAATAAGGATATTTATTATATGTGGGAAATCCTTCATTCGCTATGGGGCTGTGCGCTCAAAGCTAAAGGCTTTTGGCTTGCTCTCTTAACCCCTTTTTTCTTTTTCTTTTTTACACTGTCCAACCAAGCCCGAGTTGGAGCACAATTTTGTCCAACCAAGCATCTTTGGGTCCTTTCTTTCTTTCCCTCAGAAAAAAACGTGAAGCAATCGTGGAAAAAAAAAAAAAAAAAAAAAAGTTCAAACTGGCACAGAGATAATGTGACTGTCTTCCAGGTATGTTGTGTCTGTCCTGTCTGTCGCCAGTAAGAGTCTGTCCAGATTACTGAGGGGCTGCCCATCAGAATGAGGACGTTGAGGTTAGCTGGCCAAGCACCTAGCTGTTATCACAGAACAACCAAACTCAATACTTGCAAAGGGACATGTATAATAAAGAATCCTGACAATTGGTGACATTCCAGTCTCGGCTTCATCCTCGAAAACCGTCAGCAACAAGGCCGAAAATGTAGACTAGGTAGACAGGTAGACAAAGTAACATGTCAGACAAGGTAGACTGCGGGTATAGGTAGACCGGGTAGACTAGGTGGACTGAGTCGACACAATCGCATTCACACAGCCAAAGCATTCATTAAATATCTTTATTCGCCCGAGTCAAGTGCGATTTCCGAAGCGCTTTCACTCCTAAGTCTTGTCGTCACACGATATCTTCATGTACATTTCTTATGAGAAAGACTGCTCCGAATGCACCACCGTTTATTCCATTCGTATAATCAGTACTAGCCACGTTGCTGTCACTGTGCAACGTCCCACAAAAGCACCAAAGGAAAAAAATTGTTAATATGGTTCTTTTTATTTGACTTTTCTCTGTTTCTTGAATGAGAATAGTCAATAAATTTTCCACGGTAAGGCGCACTTTGTCGTCTACAGTGAAGGAATCCGTGAAATTGTCTTCAGTTCAGTTTCCTTGGACAATCACCCTTCTATAATGTGGCTTTATGTGGCGTGATGTTTTTATTCAAAGAGAACTCTAGAAAGTGCGTAGAAACCCATCTTAGAGAAAGCTGACTTGGGCGATCTATCAAGAGAGACAGCTGTCGGAAAATATTTCTTGCTCCATTTTGACAGCTGTCAGTTCCCATTTGACGTTTTGGTATGCAGAATCAGTTTGCACAAATATTTTGACAGCCGACGCTCCTGATTCGATTTATCCGCATCTAGGCCCTGCCATTGGCTGTCCGTCATGAAATTTCTTTCTCCTTTGTCCATCTGACATGCACTTTCCATTTTAGACGTTGTCCGATGATTGCTCCGAGAATTAAAATTCGACGTCGGGCAAAAGAATGATTGCCGGTTAAAGTATGTCAAAAAAACTGGTGAGGTCGTCCAACGGGTCAAGTCTGTCAACAGTTTAAATGAAAATCGTCTTCCCATCTCTTTCTCGACCTTGTCATCTCTTTCTCACTCTGACATTACTTTCTCGACTCTTGTCCTCCACAAGCTCGCACTTCTCCCTATTCCCCCTCTCTCTCCAGAAATCTCTCCATACATTCAATACGATGAACATGGGCACTCCCGCAACGATAAACTCGATGGTAGGTGCCTTGCCTCTGTAAAACAATGAATATGTTCGTGGCATGGTAGCTAAGTCCGACTATGCTTGCATGTAGGCCTTGCATTTTGGTCTCGGGGACAACGTTCTTTTCAGTTCTTGGATGATCACCAGCGCAGGGGGATATTTCGGCACCATTGTCTTTACCATCTCACTGGCTACTCTACGAGTTGTCGTCTCGAACTATGCTTTCAGTTTGCAAGGTGAGATGCTACTCTTGAACCTCTTCTTTTTCTCGGAGCAATTCTTCGCAGTCGTTTAACTCATAGTGAAATTACCATGATAGAAAGGAGCAGAAAGCAACTCGGAGAAAATGCTGAACCGACGCTTAATATTTTGAGCTTTGAAATTTACAAGGAACGCTTGCCTTTGGCTGCCGTCGGAGCATTAGAGGCTTTCCTTGGCTGGGTCCTTATGCTGGTTGTTATGACTTTCAACGCTTCCTTATTGTTTGCTGCCGTTGCGGGATCATTCATTGGATTCCTGTGCTTTGGCAAGAACGGACGCGAATACTGTGGTGGCAGGGATACCACTCAAACCGACGCCGACATTGTACCGGAAACCTCACGTACGCCTCATTTCTTGGCTCGATCGATACTACCCCGTCTTGTCGTAGTCATTTTCTTGATCGTTCTCTTCTTATGGATCTATCAGGCTGAGGGCGGTATTGGCTTCCAGGAATCGAACTTGTTTGGCTGGCACGCTCTCCTCATGTCTCTCTTCGTCGTGGTTTTTACCCAGGAGGCTATCCTGGCTTATTCCTCGCCGCTGATCGGCTTCTTTACCAAGAATCGCACCATCATTAAGTAAGATTGATCACCCAAAGTTCACAATTCGCACTCTGGCAGCTGTTAAAATTCATCCCAATTTTTTATGGCGACTAATTCCATACTTTTATTGCCCGTTTGATCAGATATTATCACGTCGTTTGCCACCTTCTGGGAGCCATTTGTGCCCTTGGAGGACTCTGTGCCATTGTCTACTACAAGAAACTTTCGCCCCAACCGGTCGTCTTTCCTTTCTTCACCCTCTACAGTGCTCATTCATGGGCAGGCATTGTCTTTTTATCCCTCTGGTTACTCCAAATTCTGGCAGGGTTCCACGTTTACGTCGTAGGCAAAAAGCGGACCTCAGAGCAAAAGCGTGCATTCAGCCAATTCCATAGCTTCCTGGGCAAGTCTGTGTATGCAGTCGGCTTAGTGACCTGTATCATGGGTTTCCAAGATATGCAGTCCAGCGACCTTGCCAGCAGCACTCCTCCGAATCCGGGAAATATGACCATGGCCATGGGTGATATGCAAGGTTACTTTCCCAACTCAAGTTTGGCACAGTATTCGAGTGCTGGTAGTATCTTATTGATTTTCTCTGGACTGGCCACATTTCTTGCATTGAGAAGCCAGCATTGAGAGATCATTTAGTGCACCGTGTATAGGTACGCGGTCAATCCAGTCTTCTTTGGCGCAAACCCTTATTAGTTAGGCATTATACCAATATATATATATATATATATATATTTATGAGAGTGTGTTTTCCTCTTACCATCCCTCCATCCTGTCCCTACTCTTGTCTCTGTTCTTGTCCCTTGTGCTGAGAAAAAGAATGTCATTTTTACTATATAGTCCCTGCACCTGTTGTGACTGTCACAATACTACATCACATTATTTTACGCTACATCTCCATCACCTTGGAAATTCCTTCTGGCTTTAGGAAGACTATGTTATAGTTGTGCAGAGCTTTTATTTGGCCACTCATCCACCACGCTCAAAATGACTAGCTTTCATATATTCCACTTAATCCCTACACGATGCTCATAAGTCTGCAGTTTCAGGGAGAGGAATAGGACTTCGGACTCCTTTGATGTAATAGGAAGGACACTGCCATTTTTTCTTCATGTTGTCTGTGTTGGTGTGACGTTCAATTACGACAAGGATTTCTCGATCTGTGTCCTGCATAATGCACGATCGCTTGACTCTCACAAGTACATGATCTCGAGCTTACTATGTACCCAAGAACCTCATTAATGGTGTGTTTTACATGGCTCATTTCAACAAGGATAACGAGCCTTACTTCGTTGAGCGGGATTGTGTCGTACCACCATTATCTCTTCAGCGCCTTATCTTTCCATGGATCGTGAGCAGTTTTGACAATGACATGCCGGAGAAGACCGAGTCCTGGATCAAGGAGTGCAACCAAGCAATGTCATCAGATGACCCTAAAGAGACCAAGACATCTGACATCTATTGGGACTAGTGGCGGAGTGGACTAGCCGCAAGAACCCTAGCGAGCTGACTAGCACAATATTGGTCGATCGCATCGGTTTCCTCAAGTTACTCGTTCGAATGAGGCGCGTCATTCTTCAGGATTCTGTTTTGTACTTGAAGCGGGACGAACTGGCTCGGAACCTGTCCAATTCCCTCTTCACATCCAAGCAAGCAGTCCGGGATATATTCGAGTCAGCGGCCTTTGCCTCGTTCCAAGACGATCTATTACGTAGGATGTACCAATGCCAGACGGATCTCAGCTCTTGAATCTGACCTTTCAACTGAGCAGCCACCAGTTCATTGAGGCGATGAACAGAAGCCATTCCCTTTCGATGCGAGAGAGCAAGAAATCGCAAAGAGCGGCGGATGCACTCTCGGACAAGGTAAATTGGGCGAGGCAACTGCTCGAAACACTTGTGGCTCAGGGGTCGGAGGGGCGGAGGCTTGCTCAGGAACGCGCGTTGAAGTCCACAAATCTCAGGCACCTTCATCAAAAGGAGCTGCTTGAACGTCGGTACCAAGACGAGACGCAGTTGCTTCTTGGTCCGCCGCAAATTTTATCAACTCAGCAAATGTTACATCATGCTCAATGAGAACTGCAGCAAGTGTAACTACACACACAAATGACCTGCAGCGCCAACAACTGCAGCAACCACCGCCATTGTCGCTGCAGCCGCAAGCGCAGACACAGTCTCGACCACAAGGGCAACAGCGCAAGCAACTGTTGCCACAGGATAATCATGAAGATCTTTCAAAGAAGGGCTATACGATGCTTCGTGACGATGGCAAGCTGACTGTGCAGAAAGCTTGGGATGCGTTCCATGGGCCTGTCACGGCGGTTCGTTTGGAGGACAAAAAGAAACGCCACAGACGCCACAGCTCTGGATCGGAGCTATCGACCCAGATGTAGACAATGTTGAAGTGGAGGGTCTCGGGTGTCTGGTCAGCGTAGCCTGGGTCGAAGCCCCTCCACCGGCTCCAGTATGCGTACCAGATCTTGGTGCCCTGGTATGAACCGTAGCCTCCTGGAGACGGCCCCGTCCAAACGCTATCTATGTAAGGGTCAGCGAAGAGTGGCGGTGACGAGGAGGCAGACAGAAGAGGGTCTGGCTCTGGACTGAGGCTGTGTTGGGCGAGAACCAGGCAGCATGGCGTGGTCTTCCAGAGCCTTCTGTGGCGGACATTGGTGGCAATGAGAGTGCGGATGTATACCATGAGAGGGACAGGAGTGGGGGGGGGGGGGATTATAGCGTCTGAGTCGGGCACCATTCGCAGCGGAGGAAGGCGATGGTGTGAGTGTGTGTATCCGCGGAAGGCGGTAGTGGTAGCGATGGCGGTCGTGGTGTCGTTAGGAGAGAGATTACGATTGGATTTGGTAATTGGGCGATTCCCTGGTTGTTGAATGCGACGGAAATATAGATCTGTAGACAGGAGCCGCTGTGCATAGATAATGACTTTTTATTGAGAGTACGCTCAGGGGACACATAACCGAGCGAGTGGCTCTCACTTCCGCCCAGGACCACTCTGCGAGCAAACAAACACGTCGAGCAAACGCACCGTTGGTTTATCCGCCGGGGGTGTGTCTCACGCGCACACGCCTGGATCTTTCTTGAGACAGCAGGGCAGCGTTATGTACATGTACATGTACATGTACATGCCCTTTGAAGACGATTGCCGATATGCCTTAAAAAACAAAAACAAAGATGGTTGATTTTGGTAAAGAGATCTTGATGTAGGAGCTTTGCCGGGTAAACACTAGTGTTTGTTTCCTTACGATGTATGGAGAGAAGCAGTGGACACTCTAGTTCATGCTTGTCCTGCTCAAGCAAGATGATTTTATCGAATTTGATGTTTTCGTGAGCTTGCACGCCACTTCTTGTCTCGATGCACCTGCACGTTTGCACTGAAGTTGCCGACCCCGACCAAGTCAACGCTCAATAGCCCGTCGCACTTCCAAGGCGTGGTCCCTGTTTCGAAGAGATCTGCCAGCTTCGATTTGGACAATGCAGATGCAAACCATCCTTGTTCGGTGCTTCAGGATTAAAGGAAATTGTAATGAGTGACAACAGCTGCTGCAACGTGAATAACAGTAACAGCAGCACATACAATACTTACCGATGCATGAAAAGAAGAAAGTTTAGAGGTAAGCCCTTCCTGGAAGATTGATGACCAAAGGGCGAGGCTATCAGCTTCTGAAGGCGCTTTTGATCCATGTAGCGGTCTAATTTAATCCGGATACCATTACAATGAGTTGATAAAATAAAGTAGCGTCTCCCTTTGAAGAGTCCTTCGAAATTGAAGCGGTTTTCGATCACCGTAAAGGGGGGAATGGTGAACCGAAATATCTCGTTCGCTGGAAACATTACATATCTGAGTACGACGAGTGGACACATTAAGAAGTTTCGACGCATGTGAGTGCATTGCGAATTATTACCGCCGAAGTGTTTAGTCCCAGACCGTCATCGAACTGCATCGAAAATTTTTCCTTTACAGTCGAAGAATGATCAGACACCGAAGACGGCGACCATCGCGTCTAAGAAGCCACTAACGAATGCTACGTTTTGCAAGAAGCCTGCTCTGCCTGCTAAGGTGAAGAGCTGTTAATCCCTACGTGCTAGGAAGCGCTACTGCTGCATTATTTTTTCGTCTTGCACGATCCCTTGTCTTGGTTGATCGATGAAATTTTTCTTTTTTCTTTTTTCGTTCTCTTGGAGGAGGGGGGGACGTGGTGTATCGTTCCTGATTTCACATGACTGATGAGTTTCTATGGCGATTTTGCTGCTTCTCTTGCTTCTATTAATACCGCACAATGCGACAGATCATGTCGAGTAGTGTGCTTAATTATCAACGTCATTGCATGGTGGGCCGACTATTTAATGGTAGTTCGGCCACCAGGAGAACATAACATAACTTGATTTCTTGTCTCGCACTTTACTATCAACCTATGCCTAAATCTTCTACACATATACTCATTCACCCGCGGTCTCGGAATAACACCGGTTAGATCTACAGGGCGCATCCTTAACTCCCACGGTCTCGGAATAACAGTTGAAATTTTGAACATCTGCGCCAATGTTGCTCATCGTTGTCAAAAAAAAAAGCGAAGGAAAGATGGCTCGAGAAAGGTTTTGCATCAAGTATATAAAGGAATCGCATTTTCAGGTTGGCACCAAGACTCAAAGACTTTGCCTTAACATCCATACTCACAACAGCGCTCACAGATACAATCACAAAAACTCTCTCGCACGCACCCTCACAAGAGCCCCACTCAAGTTCTCTCACAAGAACCCACACAAGTACCGTCGAAGGAAAATTCGCAAGAACCGTCGCAACAATCGCCAGGACACATTTGTACAAAAACGTAAGCGGATGCCTTCTTTGACATAATCATTAGCATACATATTTTCATGTTACTCAAGTGTCATTCATTTTTACTGCTATAGAACATGAAGTCATTGAAGTTGTCGATTTTCGCTGCATTCTTGACTTTGCAGGTTTTCTGCAGGGCAGGCAGATGCGATGAGGGCAAACTTGCTTGCATGGAAAACTGCACCCGAGTCTGCACTGGTAATGGGGCGGCTGGATGTTGGGCGGGCTGTAGCACCGATTGTGCAAGGCGTTGTGACCCGAACCGCGGTGGATGCCACAAAGGGTATTGCTGGGCAGGTTGTGTGGCGGTTTCACCTTTCGGTGGTGAATGGTGCTATACAACGAAGGGCTACTCGCAAGACTATAAATATGTGAAATGTAGCAGTGCTGATGAGTGTAACAGTAATTGGAAATGTGCCGGTCCATGCGCACTCTTTTAAATCTTTCATATTTTTCAACGCCAGTAACTGGTGTGTGACAATTGTTAGATCATCTGCAATAAATACATCTATTTATTTAGCCCATCGTCATTCAAAGTGTAACAGGCGATGTCAGAAGTGTAGACCAACTCTCTCCAATAAGGGAGAGCTCTAGCCCACCGGCATATGGATGTGTTTTATAAACCCCTTAGATAATTTTTTTGGCACCTATTCCTCAATTTGCGGTCACACCTCAATCCCCCCCGCCAAAAAAAAAAAAAATCTACTAACAGCAGCGCATCTCAGTCGATGTAAATATAGACAGGTAGAAGAGACAAGAGAAGTATGCGGAATTTACGTACCTGTCTGTGCGGTTGGCAAAAATCGGAAAAAAATCAAGTACTTTCAAACTACAGTAATGCACAACTAAACCCACTGCATCCCGTCCGATCTGTACAGTTAAACAACTGATGGCAGAGTCAGCACTATAGTGGAGGACCATGGGAATACTTTGTGCCGTATTTTTTTTTTTTTTTTTTGCATTTTATTATTCGGGATTCCATATCGGTTCTCTCTGAATCACACTAATCGCAGGTGTATGGGGCTATCCTAACAATATAGGTGTCTCGGACCAGGGTTTATTTGACTGCATCCAAATCTTGGAGAGGATCGGTAAGATAAGGCCGACAGTCTGCATGCGGTTTAGGGCTGCGAGAGAAGAACAACACCACCAAGATGCTGGTCGGGGGAAGAATCAGTCTTGCTGGGAACGTATGTCTTACGGTTCCAGAAGTCAAAGACGATGGTGTTCGCACCAATGGTGAGATTGTGGGTATTGCCCTCGTAATCGACCTGCAAGCTCAGGAATCCCTTATTCTCCACGGAGAAGGCATACTTCGAGACATCAGTTCTGATTGGGTTGACTGACCACTTGTACTGGCCGTTCTTTACACCGTAGTGAGTCTGGTGGTCAACAGGATTCTGCAGGTTGTCATAGAAGGTAATCTTGACTGAACCCTGGCCGAATGCAGTGATAATGGCGCCGGTGGTGGACATGATGGCTAAAGATGTCAGAAGCAATCAATGCGAGAGGGAGTGGCGTTAGCAAATGCAATGAATATTGTGAGCAAGGTAGCCGAGGCGAGAGTTCATGGGAATAGGGTCAAGAGCTCAGTTTACTTGTGGTGAGGAGTGGATAGTGAGAGAGTATGCTGAGAAGACAATCGAAGGAGGGAGTGGAGATCTTTTATACTTGCGACCTTTGCATGGGACTTTGTTGGAAACGTTGTAGCTACGGCATCCTCGCTGAAGGCGACAAAGGATAACGCAGTGGTTGCCTTCATGTGCCCGTCTACGTTGTTTGAAATTTGGGCCTGGACTGCTGCGATTCGCCCGCCTAAGATTTGGGATGCATACAGCACATATAGTTTGATTGAGTTCTCAACACCAACTTCCCCAACTATCTTGAAAGTGTGCATCAGGCACCCCTGCATCTGAGGTAATGAGCGGTTACCAGGTCAATGTGGTTTATTATGGCGTGCGGGCAATTTTGCATGACATGCATATCAACCTACTTCTTCGACAAGGCCGGACCCAGGCCAATGTAGTTTGCTATGGCGTGCTGGCAATTTTGCATGACATGCATACCAGCCAACGCTCGATGTCGATCGCAGGCCCACAGACAGTGTGCCTGGAAACGAGGTGAGGAGCCTCGACATCTTAGACAAGGCAGGGAGACCTAGCCCAATGTAGTTTGCTATGGCGTGCTGGCAGTTTCGCATGACATGCATACCGGCCAACGCTCGATGTTGAGCACAGGCCCACAGACTGTGTGCGCGAAGGAACAGAATCTACCAATTTTTAAGCTTCTCTGGAAACTCTTCCAGAGCTAAGCTTATCAACAAGTTCGATTGCTTAGCATACATCCAAGAGCGATTTTTTTTTCTTTTTCCTTCTTTTTTTTGGGCTCTATGAACCAGTGTATGCCTATCGCTACACAAACAAACTAACCCTCCCTATTGCTGGCTCACTCTTCAGGTAGTCACTTGTCCTCCTACTTTCACTGCTTCCTCTCAGCCAACAACATACCCAAAAAATGAGATGGGCGCAATCGAGCCCATGGATTGCAACATAATCAACTTGATTACCTCACCTTTGCCTCCGTGTATCATGGATTATAACCACACACTGACGATACGACATGAATCGCCACATCGCGCCTCCTCTTCCCCCTCCCCCCTTTCCAAAAAAAAAAAAAAAAAAATTGCTCGCTACTACAGGTACCCTGACCAGACTGATGCATAGACATGCATTTCGCAACTAGCGTGGCGTCAGAAATGACACAAATGTCGAGCAGAATCCTGCAACTCCATTTATCCCGCAGATAGTTGATGTTAGGGAAGGTGCCCTGGATATCCGTCCACAATATGTATCGTTTTCTGGTTTCTCTGCAGACTAAAGTCGGTACGCTGGCGAGAGGCTTGCCATCCTCAGATTTGAAACGTTGAATGGGGACAGGATCAGAGTTGTCTGGTAGTTCCACGGTCGCATTCAATTTTAGTGGGAAAGATGTGCAAAGGACACAGATATTTTATTGCTCGCGCTATATAAAATCACCCCTATGCTCCTCTCCTGCTTGGTTTATTTTGCATCAGTTCAAAAATGTCATCGTGTGGAGGGGCTAGGTCCTTGAGCCGCAAGCGCGCAGTCACAAACTCATCTTTGTTCGTTTATTTGATTTAAGCAAGGAGAGACGCAACAAACTGCCTCCAAATGTGTTGCCAACAGCCTAATCGGTTCTCGATCTACCCTGTTTGTCTCGTCCAGGTCATCCAAGTCGCCAAATTTGTATCAGTGTGAGTGAGAATCATGCGTTTTTCCGAGTCCATATCTACTTGCTCGTGTTGCTTATGTCGAACAAAAAATCTGACATTGAACAAAAGCCATCTTTTCACTCTCTTCTCTCTTTCTCTCTTTCATCACAAATAATAACACACTTTTAAAAATGACAACCCGCCGTTCATCCCGCTCACAAGCCAAAGCCGCTGCCGCCGTTGCAGAGGCCTCTGGGTTGAATTCTACCCCACCCCAGCAGGACTCGGCCATCGCTACCCCACACGACTCTGCAACCGTTACTCCCACTGCTTCTTCTTCAGACGCCACCCACACTGATCAGACCAGTGCTCTGCACCATGAGAAGAAGGACCAGTCCCTCGAAGCCTCGGACCCAGACGTGAACGCCGCCTCGACCGAGGACCTGGTTCACGATGCAGTCTCGACACCCATCAACGCCGAGATCGAGTCCGTGCCTGTCGAACCTCACCACGACGGCACCGCCGAGCATAAGGAGGACGATCCCGTGAAGGACGCTGAACCTGTGCACGAGATCCACTTGGTCGGGCATATCAAAGGCGTGCCCCATCATCACACTGAAGAGCACAAGAAGGAAGGCGAGCACGAGGTCAAGAAGACCGAGGCGCACTTTGAGCACCATCATCATGCCACAGAAGGTCATCATCACGCCACAGAGGGTCACCACGCCACAGAGGGTCACCACCTCACTGAGGGCCACCATCACTTGTCGGAGGGCCACCATCACTCGTCGGAGGGCCACCATCACTCGTCGCAGGGCCACCACAAGGCGGGCGAGGATGAGACGATCAAGCATGCAAAGCGGCCCGTAGAGGCGGATTCGAACACTGAGGGCCAAGCCGTTGATGCCGAGGCGCAGGACTACTTGACGGGAGCGTACAAGTCCCCGTTCAGACATGCGCACAAGGGCGAGCAGGCCGGTAAACAGGAGCGTTGAAAGAGGGGATGCCCTTCCATGTTGTATATAGATCTGGGCTAGCAGGTGGAACATATTAAGCTAATGGTACCTACTTTTAAATTGGCAATTGAGGCACTCCTTTTTTTTTCGGGACGAGACCGAATTGTGCGATTCGCATAGTGAAACCTATGAAACAGAAGAAAGGGAAAAAAAAGAAGCGCGCTTTTATGATTCGGTGACGTCACCAAGCTGTGCTGCGGGCGCAGGAGCGCAGCACATTCGCGTGCATACGCGGTCACACCAGAGTTATGACCAATTAGTATAAAAAAAGGTGTGGAGGTTTACCGAGTTTCCCTCAGTTCACTTCTACTTTTCTTGCCCTGAAAATCACGCGTTCCTTTCACATTATCTTTCATCATTACGCCTTGCCATACGCTCCTCTTTCATCAACCCTTGTTGCACTTCTCTCACTTTCTCGTATTGAAGATTACGCAATTGCTCTTCCTCTCCTCATCATCTGCCATGGCGACACCATCCAAGCCCTCCGAAGCCATGATCTTCTATGACATTGCTATGCGCCCGCCAATTGCTTCTACCTGCTGCTCGCCGAACCCCTGGAAGTCTCGATTGGCGCTCAACTTTAAGAATATTGCTTATTCTACCACATGGGTTCCTCTTCCCGACGTTGCTCAAGTTCGTCGCGCTCTCGATGTGGACGCCTGTCGCAAATTTGGCGATGGCACGAACTTCTATACACTCCCCATTCTGGTTGATTCCGCTACAAACTCTAAAGTCGGGGACTCCTTCGATATTGCCGTCTATTTGCAAACCACGTACCCGAATTCAGGCTCAGGCGATTTGTTTCCCCCTCAAAAACTCGATTTCGACTTCAACTACGATCTTGCACTACTTGCGCCACTGTCAGAGCGGAAAGAGAGTGAACAGGACGAGTACTCCCGATTCAATACAAACGTCGATGCGGCATTCAGCTCTCATGTTGCTCTTGGGATACACAACTTCCCCTTTGATCCATCCACCGCTGAAGCTAGCAAGGCCGAATTCATGCGACGCGCCGGTGTAAAATCTTGGGACGATTTCGAGGTCAAGGGGGAAAAGCGAGAGAAGCTAAAGGAGTCTTTCCGTCTCATGCTGGGTGACCTTGGCAAGCTATTTTTGAGGGACACCAGTGGGCCTTTCTTATTGGGTGAGCAGGCCAGTTATGCCGATCTAATCGTCGGCGGGTGGCTACGCTTGATGTGCGTCATTCTCCCAGAGAATGAGTGGGAGGAAGTGAAGGGCTGGCATGGAGGTATCTTTGGACGTTTACATGATAGTCTGGAGAAGTATGCGGAAGTCAAGTAGGAGGGTGTGCCGGATTGCTGGAGTCGCCCAGGGCTAAAAGATGCAGCAATCAGGGCTGGAGAATATATGATCTATAGCCCGAATCAAAATAAAATGTAAAACTTTTCTAGAGATTATTCTTCAAGTTTATACCGAAGGTTTCATGAATCAAGCACAATGTTCTGTACATGAGAGCCTTTACTTTGCCTTTGCTTTGCACATATTTATTCAGAAAGACCTTGGTGGTGAGCAAGAAATTAATGAAGTTGCACAAAGAAAATTTCAAGGCATGAGAGAACAAGAGGACCTTTTGATTTATCTTATATACTTTTTCTGAAATGGTTTTAATTACTCTACGCGTTAATGTCGCGTTCTTGTGCCTCCCTGCATGAACGTGTAGAGGCAATAATTCACGGGACTTGAGGCATGGCAGTGCTGTCCCCTTCCAAACTCTCTTTTTTCTATATGCTCCCCTCGCCACCAACATCAAACTGACTCTAGTTGGTAATGGCGAATGCCTTTTTCTGAAGATTGGATATGGCGTGGTATGGTTTGGTTTCGAAGAGAGGGTTCGTAGTCGAAAACACAGTTTTGATTATTTTGAGGGTCCTCTATTTCGTCTCTTGTTTGGACCCCGCACTAATCCCATGGACCACTCGATCGCTGATGTACCTCGAAAACAAGGCCAAGGAAGCATTGCTCCTCCCTTTGTTCACCCTCCAAATCTGTAATTGAACATTCAATTAAGGAGGTCGAGCCAAAAGACATGCAGACGATCGGACCCTGGTTGCTAATGCATTATCGCTGATCCGGCCAGTTTCCATTGCCTCATATAGCTTGTTCTTCGAGACACGTAATGTGGATAATGTCGATCATAATCAGGTTCGAGGGATGATGTTGGGACAAGCTCCTGATTTTTTTAAAAGCTATTATTTTTTGAGGTGCTTCTTGGGTGGCCAATCCACGTATCCTATTCTCCCGCCAAACTTTAATTGAACACTCAATTAGAGAGGGAGAACCAAGATGACATGCACCGACTGGTCCAAGAGCCCAAACGATCAATCTCGATCCTGGTTGCTGGTACCGAATGACTCTCCCAAGGAGCAGCAACAACACCAAGGTGTTGTCTCTTTGATTTTCCCTACAAAACATTAAAATCTGAAAATCACCACAGCCAATGGGCATGAACAGAGAAATATTACAGCTTTTTGTATTGAACAAAGACGAAAAATATATATATAAATGTATGTTTGCTAAATTAATGTACAGGCTCCTCTACTTCTTCACGTTCATGACCGAGTCACTGTGCGTCGACATGTATGTCCGCATCCTCTCCATCTCCAGCGCCGAGCTGTTCAAGATCGACAGTGGCGTCATCGTCCTCCGCTTAATAAACTTGTACAGCTCCGCAAAGCCAATAAACAGCACCACACTCGCTGCCACCAGCCCCCACTCCTTGCCCAGCGCCGAGTGCTTGAATACATCGTGGTTCAGTCCGGGAATGTAGATCACAGGGAAGCACAGCAGCGCACCAATGATGATCGACAACCACAGCATCCTGTTGTGCTCCAGCGTCTTGAGTGCCTTGAATGACCACCCGCTCGATCGCAACGCGCGGCAGTTGATCGCGTGGCACAGAAGCAGCATCGTCAGGCAGGCGTAGGCCGTGGCGCGGGAGCGGAAGACGCCGTTGCAGCCCTCGGACCAGCTCTGGTTGCACTCGGAGCCGATTAAGGGGCCTTCGTTGAAGCCAAAGAGGACGATGATGAACGAGGCAAAGGAAAGGATTCCCATGGCCAGACCGTAGACAAAAGTGTCCATGACGACCTCCCACGAGAACAGGCCTTGCTTGGCGGAACGTGGGGGTTCTTGCATGTTGGACTCACTAGCGGGCTCGAGACCGAGACCCATGGCAGGCGGGGAGGAGGTGACCATGTTCAAGAAGAGAATCTCGACGGCACTCATGGGGAACAGGGCGTGGCCGTCCTTGTCCTTGATGGCGAGACCAACGACCAGGACCAAAATCTCTGCCACGTTGGCGGACATCAAGTGCTGGACAAACTTTTGGATGTTGGCAAAAATGCGGCGGCCCTCTGCGACAGCCTGGACAATGGTGGCAAAGTTGTCGTCGGTCAAAACAATATCGGCGGCTTGCTTGGCGACATCAGATCCGGACTGGCCCATTGCGATACCAACGTTGGCGGCCTTGAGCGAGGGCGAATCGTTCACTCCGTCTCCAGTCATGGCGGCAAACAGGTCTCGCCGGTGGAGGGCGGCAATCATCTTGACTTTGGTATTAGGCGAGCAGCGGGCGACCACACGGGGCAGCTCCTCGAGTCTGTCAACTTCTTCGTCCGACATGGCATCGAATTGTCCGGCAGTCATGATCAGGGGGTTGTTCTTGACGGAGACGTCCTCGGGGATAATGGCGACCTCTTTGGCGATCGCGGCGGCAGTGGAAGGGTGGTCTCCAGTCAACATATGGACACGGATTCCGGCATCGTAGCACTTGAGCACGGCGGGGCGAGACTCGGCACGGGGAGGATCGTAGATACCTACCAGACCCAGGAATACCATCTCGGCCTCAATCTCCTCGCGCTTCAGATCGTGGACCAGATCGACGCCAGGCTGAGGTTCGAACCTGCGGTAGGCAAGGGTCAACACACGCAGACCCTTCTCGGCCAGGGCGTCCATCTTCTCGGTGACCATGTCCTCAAATGTCTCGAGCTCAGTGCCCTTCTCGCCCTGCAAGCTGCGCTCGATGTCGCCGTCGCGCCAGTGGGTGCAGCAGCCGATCACACGCTCGGTGGCACCCTTGAGGAAGATAAAGTGATCGCCAGGACCTTCTTCAGTATCAGGACCCTGGTACAGAACAGACATGCGCTTGACAGACGAATCGAATGGGAACTCGGCCACAAGCTTGAACCCTTGTTCTATCAGATCGGGCTTGGCGAGCCCAGCTTTGTACGCGAGTACCTGCAAAGCAATCTCGGTAGGGTCACCGATAGCGTTCCACTCGCCGTTGGCTTCAGGGTTGTGGGCACGGCGCAGCTCGGCCATGTTGCAGAGAGAGGCGGCTTGAAGGGTGCGGAGGAAGTGGTCGCTGCCCGAGCCGGTGGGGATCTGCTCCTCGTCCTGCTGGAAAGCGCCCTGGACAGTCTCGCCTTGGCGGAAAATGTCACCCTCGGGAATAAAGCCTGTGCCGGTGATGCGGTAGAAACCGTCGCTAGGGAACCACATTCGGACGGCCACCATCTTGGACTGGGTCAAAGTACCAGTCTAGATGTGGTGAATTATGAATAAAAAGAAAGACAGTTAGAATACACCCTTAGCATTTATGCCAACATCCAATAAAAAAATCCAACAACTTACCTTGTCAGAGCAAATATTAGTGACAGCGCCCAAACTTTCCAAACTGGACAGACGACGCACAATGGCCTTGACCTCGGCCATGCGGCGGACACCAAAAGCCATAGTCAAAGTGACGACGGCAACCATACCTTCGGGAATAATAGCAATAGCGACCGAGATGGCATAGATCGCCACCTCATTGCTGTACTGGAACTTGTGCACAGCAAACACAATGAGGACGAGGATGACGGCTGCCACGAACACAAAGTACGCCATCTTATTAAGGCGCTTCTGCAATGGCGTGGCCTCGTTGGTGTCGACCTCCAACAGGGTGGTGGCAATCTTGCCGATCTGTGTCTTCATGCCAGTCGAGGTCACAATACCCTTGGCGCGGCCCTTGACCACCGTCGTCGAGGCAAAGACCATGTTCAGGCGGTCACCGAGGGGCTGGTCGGCCTCCTCGATCAGCTCTAGGTTCTTTTGGACGGGCAGCGACTCACCGGTCAGCAAGGCTTCGTCGGTCTCGAGGTTAAAGACTTCAAAGAGGCGGCAGTCGGCACCGATGACATCACCGTCCTCAAAAAGCATGATGTCGCCGGGGACGGCTTGGTTGTTGGGGATCGTGACGCGAGCTTCGCCACGGATGACCTGGGCAGTGGGGGAGGACATGTTGCGGAGGGCCTCCATGGTCTGCTCAGCGTTGAACTCTTGCCAGAAACCAATCGCGGCGTTCATGATGATGATGAACAAGATCACACCACCCTCAGCGAAATCCTTGGTTGCGAATGCCAGTGCCTAGACATTGTGAATGAAGGGATGAAGGATGAGGGAAAAGAGGAGGAGTAGATGTGGTCAGGTATGGGGTTTCACATTTGTTTTGTTATCGGTTGTTCCAACTAAAATAAGAATAGTCAAGACGTACGGTGGCAATGAGCAAAATAACGACGAGGGCGTTGGCAAGCTGGCGCCAGAGGACTTTGTACCACTTGACACCACCATTGCCTTGCAGTTCGTTGACGCCATAGACTTTGAGGCGATTAGTGGCCTCAGCGGCGGTCAGACCTTCAAGGGTGTTGGTGCCGTAGTGCTCGGCGACTTGGTCGACGGTGAATGTATGGAAGGAGGTCTCGGGCTCTACGTTGATGATCTTCTTCTTGGGCATGGTGGTGTATGGTAAGGTGAAGGGGTGGTTTCCGGATCCAAGATAGGCGGAGGGAAAAAGTGTGTTTTAGGAAGGTGTGCGGTTTGCTGGTAGAGCAAGGAAAGAGGTCAAAAATGTAGGAAAGTGTGTGGATTAGGGTATGGTATTATATGCTTTTTCGCTGGGGTTGGGGGTGAGCGACGATCGGTCGTCAGAATGATACAAGGGCAATGAGAACGGAGAACGTGCTATGCCGACAAGTGACGAAATGGAAATGAATGAATCAAAGGAAAGGGTCGCGAGGATACGGAAAAAAGAAAATGAGAGATGCGAAAGCGACTAGAATAATGGGAATAGAATAGGGCAGAGGTGACGAGGGGACGGGGAAGGGTTGAACGTGGGGCCGAGCGAAAGGGAAAGAAAGCGAAAGAGTGAGAGCGAGATAGAGTGAGGGCCAGAGAAAGAGAAAGACCCCGGCAGACCCCAAAAACGGTAGGACAAAGGGTACCGGATCCAGATCCAACAGACAGAAAAGCGAAACACCAACCAACTTCTTATTTGGTCTTTCATGACGGGGATGATGGGGGTCCCACTTCGCGACTCTTTGGTCTCGCTTTGTTTGTTTGTACGGGCCTTATTGTCCGTAGGCCAACCTCATCCAACCATATGGAAGAGAACTTTGTTCCGGGCATAAATGGATCCTTCTTCTCCTTCCAGGAAAAGAGTCGACAACTAAGAAGCTCTCCCTCTCTCTGTCTCTCTGGTAACATTATTAAGCTTATCTTGCATGTTCTAAGAGAGTCCAACTGCCCCCAAAATGATGTGCTCAGGTTCAAGTGTCTGTGTCCATGTGCTCCCGTGGTTTCCATTGGTCCCATCCCCGCAAGACTCTCTGTGTTCGTCATCGTGGTCTCTTCGATCTGCCCTTTTGTCTTTTGTCTTTCCCTCTCTCTCTCTATCTCCGCAGCAGCCCTCTTTTTTACTAGTTCATTCTTCCTCTCCCCAACTGTGATCGAAATCGACGATCTGAGAATCTGTGGCTTAGTTCGTCATGTTCATCACATGACCAGATGGCCTCGGCGAATCACGGGAAATTTCAATTCGCGTGTAGCATTTGCGATCATCCTTCTCTACCTCTTTGTTTTGGTGTCTGCTCAGCCAGGTCCACCCGTTCCTACTGATTCCACTCAGTCGTCGAAATTGAACATTACATTTTCTATTTTTTGTCTCCTTCCAACCTCTTCATCTCTCTCCACTCAATCCCACATCCATCATCATGTCCGCTGTTAAGGCTGCCGCTGCTCACATCGACTGGACCAAGCTGTCCACCTCCCTCGGTCTCAAGACCGAGACCGTTGCTGCCTTGAGCGCTTTCCGCAAGCGCAACGAGGAGGCTCGCCGCGTCTTGACTGATCTCAAGGAGCAGAAGACTGCCGTTGATTTCGCTCACTACCGCAAGGTCCTCAAGAACCAGGCTGTCATTGATGAGGTTGAGAAGGCTTTCGCCTCCTTCAAGCCTTCCTCCTACGATGTCCAGGCCCAGATCAAGTCCATTGAGGCTGTCGAGGCCAAGGCTGTATGTCACCCATCCCATCAATCAACCAGCAACAACATCAACGACACGCACAACCCTATTCATCCCGACAAACTCGTTCAATCTATTCAAACACACAAAGAACACCAATCATCAACCCTCAAATCAACCAGCAGGAAACGACGCAAGCTTCGGGATCGTGTTTTTTGAGATCAGGAGGGGAAATCATCGTCTTTCATCATACCCCACTATACATCATCAGCAAATCTCAGGAACCAAACGAAACACATAGTTGTTGTGACAACCAATATTTATTATTTGCCCGTTCGATGCAGGGGCGAGAGTATCAATCGAACCTCTCGTTCACTTCGCATCAAAGATCGCCATATCGACAAACGTCTTTCTTGGAACACTTACGTCCGACCACGACTATTTACTATCGCTCAAAGACTACGCCCAGTTGTTATATTTATGCATACCCACTAATCAACCATTCAACGTTGGATCCCTTGAATCATAGCTTGAGCGCGCCAAGTTCACCGCCACCAAGGTTGAGTCCGAGCTCGCTGATCTCCAGGCCACCTTGAAGAACATCGAGACCTCCCGCCCCATCGAGGAGCTCACCGTACGTATCTCTTGCGCGCTATGATGCACTTGGACAACAACTCTACGAAAGCATTGGCTGGAGCATGGATTCGGTGAAGTTGTAAGAATGTGACCCCGCTAACCTTTACAATATCCATGATCTATTATTTCTCTTAGGTCGATGATGTCCTCAAGTCCCGCCCCGAGATCGCCGAGAAGGTCGACGCCTTGTTGTCTAAGAGCAAGTGGGACACCAAGGGCTACAACGACAAGTTCGGCTATGTCACTCTCTTCTAAGTCATGTCATCTGTTTATCTGGAGGTTGTCGTGGCCAAGGCGGGATAATGTCCGTGTCGTGGTTGCAATAGAAACATACACAAACACCCAAAAACGCTTATTAAAACTTCTTTCATTATTCGCTCGATCCACGGGGATACTTGGTTGGGTTCTGTTCCTTGTGAATGTGCAATTGGTCGCATACCGCTCTTTTTTTTCTGGTGTTCAAATGAGCTTGCAGTTCCTGCAATCCCTTTTTTGTTATTCCAACTTGCGGATACTTGCTTGACCAAGTATCGCAACCTCGGATAGGTGCCTTACCACTCACGGATTTGGCACGCACATTGGGGCAAGTTACATGCATGTACTGTTTTTGATTTTGCAAAGACACGCGACGATATAAGAGTACAGTTGTTCAAGGATACGTAGCCTTTGTGGGTACCCACATGTTCGATCTTGAGATCGTACTCCTCTACTCGTTTGCCGCTGGTGCAGGATTGTTTTATTTTAAAGACGTATGACGATATATGAGAGCAAGCTCCACGTCAAGGACCAGGAACCGCCTAATCTCTCCTTTCCTTTGCCTTGATAATTATTTGTCTCATACATTTTTCACCGATAACAGCCTTTGAGAAACGCGTTGGTTGCGATCCTTATTTTTCTCTGGTCCGATAAAATGGCTGTATCCACAGAGAACTATTCGAGTATTTCTTATGCCTGGTGCTTGGCTTTCTCCTCTTTTGTTGAAGGATTTCGTGCATGGATTAACAGATTGGAAAAAGAAAATTTGAATAGCCGAGGCATCATGTTCGCATTATTCCGAGTCGTCTTTTATTTTGGCGATTACGCGCTGTTGGGTGTGTCTCGACAAAGGCCAGACACAGTACCCACCACCTTGATGGCTTTTGTTGAATGTCGCAATGTCTATTTTGAAGAAGCGGACAGGGCCTTGTGAATTTTTTACACTCAGGATAACGACCACCAGATTGTCTTTTGCAACACCTGATGAGGCGCTATCGTCTTCCTGTTGCCAAAGCGACTTTGAGCGAAATGATAGTCCCTGTGGGAATGGCGACCCTTTTCTTGCGGTGGCCCACACTCTGAGCTTGTTTGAGGCCCGGAGGCATACAGCAATGATCTGGTTGCCTCTATTTTCACTGTAACATTATAGAGATCTGACGCTGACCGGATGCGTGGGATAGATTTGCTTGGTCGTAGGGGGAACTCCAGCGCGTTGGCAGTCGCTATAGGATGCTTTTTGGCGCAGCCTCGTCTTTCTTTTTGCTTTTTTTCTTTTCTGTTTTTTTTTTTTCCAGTTTGACATCGCGCGATTGCTTGGACACATGAGAAAAAAAATACTTGGATATCTTAGATTGTGCTTCCTTGTTAGAACAAGCAAACAGGCGAATACCTTGAAAGGTTTCGAGGAATACAGGAGACTCCTGTTATGGGGCCTGAGGAGAACGCTCTTCGCTTCCTTTCATTTTTTTTTTTTTTTTTTTTTTTTGGGTGCATGTGGTGCATGTGGTGCATGTGGTGAATGGAAACTTTCATACATTGTGCAGGAACCCACGTTCCAGACCACTCAAAATGACCTGGAGGCGATACATTCTTCTTGATATCGTAAAGGTTGTACTTCCACTATGATAATAACGCAGATCTACAAGATGATTTGTGTGTGTATGATGGTTTGAAAGTAAGTAAGGGCTCTATTGTGCACGGTGATCCTTGAGGATTCTGTTGAATGAAGACGGGGTTTTTTTCCTTTTGTTCCAAAAAGGAAACTTGGATACTGAGAGACAATGTTCATGGTCATCCTCTTTGCGATCACGTTTTTCTCATTGACCTACCTTGAGACTGCGTGTTTGTCTCCCGAGCTTGATCCGCTTTTAAGGCTGTGAGGCGGAGTGGACAATTGGGATGCTACGTGAGTCGCGGCCGTCGCGAGGTTCTAAATAGCCTCGATTCATAACACAGGCAGGATATGGTGCTATATGTGGTGTTGAGTTTGCGGTAGTCTTTGCGACCCACTTTTACAAGCGGTGGCCATAGGCAGATTCATAGGGCCTCTAGTGCATTGGCATGCCGCTATGTGATAATCCTTTTTTTTTCCGGTGCAACATTGTTTCATTTAACGATTTTTGATTTCTGTTATGGCATGGTGTGCCTCAGTCTCTCAAGCTTTTTGCTGTATTTGCCATATTTGCGTTCAAAATAGATAAACGGCGAATAGCACTGTGGTGGAACAACGCCGAATAGAAGCCCTTTGGGCTGTAGCGAACGTGCTTTTAGTGACCCATGAGGCCGTCTCTTTGGCTTTCTGCTCATTTGAAGCAAGGACCTTTTCGTGCACCTGTGTTGTTTGGATACCTCAGACTCATCTTCTTCCTTGCATTGAACTTACCCAAATAGACCTGGTGGCGATACATGCAGCTCCTAGGTCCATGTTTACACTTTGAATGTTTTTTTCTGCAGATTGTTATTCGAGGATACGATTTTGCGAATGGTGCGTTTGCTTTCTTTTCTTTTCTCCAGTGGCAACTTCGAGCATGAATTAAACAAGTTGGAAAAAGGAAAACTTGGCTATGGAGTCATCGCTGCGATTTCTTTTCGCGATTGCGTTTTTTGCTCTTGGATTCACCTGGACAATGGGCAGGATATATATTCTATCATCCCGATGACATTTGTTGCGTCTTGAAGTGATTGTGTTTGAAAGTAGCACAACAGAGGCGTGGGCACCCTTTACTTTCTTCATATTCCGGATGAAGCGGTTGTATGGGAGCATGATAAGACACTGGATATCTGCTTCGTTTTGTTGCAACTTCAAGCGATAGGATATTCTCAGGCCATGGTGACTAGTTTCTACGCAGCGACCCTCATTCTGAACTCTCATTAAGACGCCCGGAGGCGATGTTGAGTCGGCATGTCTCACTCAACTTTCACTGTGACACTACAGAGATCTCGCACTGACCCGGATGTGTGTGGTGGGTTTGCCGGTACGTAGGGGAGAGGGACTTAGACTGTTGACAGTACCCTCCGACGTCCTTTACAACATCATGTCGAGTAGCGCCAAACGATTAAAAAAAAAAAAAAAGTACTCTCGCGCGATCGTCTGTGGGTCGTCATGATGTCTTCCGGTTACTTAAGGGTTCGACACTTTGTATGGAAAACAAACCCTGATTCAAGCCCTTCATCTCTCGATTAACCCTGTGATTATGTTATCTTCTGCATTAACCATGCAATTATATTATCTTGAGTATTGACCACACGATTAAAATATCTTCTGTGTTGACCATTGGAGTAAATCTTCCTGATGATTCCAAACTATCAAACCTCTTGTGGATTAAGTCAACCCCCATGCAAAATTTTCTCCACGTCAAGCTTGTCGTACCACTACCCAGCACACTTAGACCAATGCATATACACGTGCAATTAGATTACTGTACACATGCATGCAGATAGAATACTGTGACATGGTTGAGTTGCCCTTAGTTGGACGTATTAATTTCTCAACGATGCACAGCCTAAGTAAATCCTTCTATTCTCGATTACTCAACTCAGACACAACAAAGCTCACGAATATTCGTCAACGTTCAGCATAGCATTTTGATCCTGGGATGTCAGCTCTCTCAATCACTGCGTCATTAGAATTATAGGTGGCATTGTCAATGCTTGGCTATGTAGTATAAATTTATATTGCATTTAAAGGGTTTGTTTCCGAAGTCCATTTGACTTGTTCCTGGTTAAAGTCTATGTGTGTGTGTGCATGTGTGTGCTAAATACGGGCTGCATGCATGTATTATTTAAGGGTTCATTTTAGAAAAGCAAACGAACTGGGCCGGTCGATTTGGTCTTGTGTGATGTAGATAATGCTTGAGCTCCATTGTCCCCAATCAAGTTGTCCCCAATCAAGTTGTCCCCAATCAAGTTGTTCTCTAGGTCTAAAGTGGTTAGACTTGAGCTGGACTTGAGCACGCCAGACAGTGCTTGAGCTCCGTAGTCTCCGATCAAGTTATTCTCCAAGTACAAAGTGGTGAGAGTCGAGTTGGTCTTGAGTGCCTCAGCCAGTGCGTGAGCTCCGTTGTCTCTGATCTGGTTGTTCCCCAAGTCCAAAGTGTTAAGAGTTAAGTTAGTCTTGAGTGCCTCAGACAGTGCTAGAGCTCCATCGTCTCCAATCTGGTTGCTCCGCAGTTCCAAAGTGGTCAGAGTCGAGTTGGTCTTGAGTGCCTCAGACAGCGCCTGTGCTCCTTTATATGTCATGGAGTTGAGCCGCAATTCCAAAGTGGTCAGATTCGAGTTGGTCTTGAGTGCCTCAGACAGTGCCAGAGCTCCGTTGTCTCCGATCGCGTTATTCCACAGGCACAAAGTGGTCAGAGTCAAGTTCGTCTTGAGTGCCTCAAACAGCGCCTGAGCTCCATTGTCTCCGATCGAGTTGTTCTGCAAGTCCAAAGTAGTCAGAGTTGCATTGGTCTTGAGTGCCTCAGACAGTGCCTGAGCTCCGTTGTCTCTGATCAAGTTCTGACTCAAGTCCAAAGTGGTCAGATTCGAGTTGCTCTTGAGAGCCTCAGACAATGCCCGAGTTCCATTTTCTCCAATCGAGTTGCTCCACAAGTACAAAGTGGTCAGGGTCGAGTTGGTCTTGAGTGCCTCTGACAATACCTGCGCTCCATTAGCCCCGATCGAGCTGTACCCCAAGTCCAATGTGGTCAGAGTCAGGTTGTTCCTACATGCCTCAGAGAGCTCCAGGACTATTTTGTCCTTGATCAAGTTGCCCTGCAACTCTAAAGTGGTCAAAGTTGAGTTGGTCTTGAATGCTTCAGAAAATCCCAGAAGTCCTTTGTACCAGACCGAGTTATTCTGCAAGTCCAAAGCGGCCAGAGTCGAGTTGGTCTTGAGTGCCTCAGCCAGCGCCAGAGCTCCATTGTCTCTGATCGAGTTGTTCGTCAAGTGCAATGTGGTCAGAGTTGAATTGGTCTTGAGTGCCTCAGCCAGCGCCAGAGCTCCATTATCTCCAATCAAGTTGCTCGTCAAGTGCAATGTGGTCAGAGTTGAATTGGTTTTAAGTGACTCAGCCAATGCCCGAGTTCCGATGTCTCTGATCAAGTTGCTCGTCAAGTGCAAAGAGGTCAGAGTCGAGTTGGCCTTGAGTGCATAAGCCATTGCCTCAGCTCCGTTGTCCCCAATCGGGTTCCCAATCGAGTTGCTCCCAATCCAGTTTCTCTCCAGGTGCAAAGTGGTAAGAGTCGAGTTGATCATGAGTGCCTCAGACAGCGCCTGAGCTCCGGAGCCTTCAATCCAGTTGCTCGCCAAGTTCAAAGTGGTCAGAGTCGAGTTGATCTTGAGTGCCTCAGACAGCACCTTGACTGCAGTCCATTCAATCTCGTTCTGCTCCAAGTTCAAAGTGGTAAGAGTCGAGTTGGCCTTGAGTGCCTCAGCCAGCGCCAGAGCTCCATTGACTCTAATCGATTTACCACTCAAGTCCACAGTGGTAAGAGTCGAGTTGGTCTTGAGTTCCTCAGCCAGTACCTGAGCTTCATTGTCTCCAATCGATCTACCACGCAAGTCCAAAGTGGTCAGAGTTGAGTTGAAAACAAATGTCTGGAACTGTGCCTCAGCTCTACTGAACGACTTCTGAATCATACGCATGGTGCCAATGACGATGGGTCTGTGAATTGAAAAGAGTAAGTTGAAACGCGGCAGAAAATGGATGCAAAAGTCACATAAGATTGAGGCGATTGTTGAAATTGGAGAGATTTAATTGGCAAAAGAAATGGAATCCTTTAATCATCCAAGCATGCGAAAAAGGGAGAATTCACACATCACTTATTGCTTCGCCCTATCCAGAGTCAAAACCTTAAAATAGCTTCGCTTCATCCTTGTTCATAAGTCTTATTTTGTAGTCTGTTGGCCAGGAGCCGAGACATGGATCCGCGTGATGTTTGTCATGTTTGCGATTTGACTATAATTTTAACAAGAACTGCAACTCGGCGTTTTGGCAGCAACTTTTTGGCCGAGGCTTTGTGCTACCGTCGTGAGAGAGGAGAGAGGTGCGGCCGTAGCCGTTGCCGTAGCCGATGCTATGGCCAAAACTTGTGCACATTTTGGTCCTGGCCGCAGGTCATGGAGGTGGTGGAAGAGAGAGCGAGAGAGAGGGAACCCAAAGAGAAAGGGTGTATGTATATTTCACGGATAGTTGACCGCCGCAGCATAGGATGTCCCGATGGCATCAGTGATGATCGTGAAGTTGTGTTGTCTCTTTGTCTCCTGTATCTTTTGTTTCCCACCGTCGCTCGTGGAAAAAAATTCTCGTACCGCAGAATGGCGTAGTGCGCCCCTGCAAAGACCTGTTGCTTCCATAGCTTCACACTCCTCATTCACTTGGCAAACAACCATCCATCGACTTACAGCATCATCAGCATGCAAAGAAGGCATTAAGCAAACTCGGACAATTATTCTCTATTAAGGACAACTGCCGACTATTGACAGTTGCTGCGTGAGCAAATGTGCGCGACTGTAGCTGGCTCAATGGATGCGTGGGACGAGCTCGAGGCTCATGATCGCGTTAAACGGAGTGTAAATGGGCCTTTTTTCCTCCTAGGAAGAAGGAAGTGTTATTGCTTTCACTCCTCATAGTAGTTGGTTTGACTCGGCCGACCGTGGTAAGAAGCTCGACTTAGTACGGGACAGAATCAATACGTGGTGCACAGAGGAACGCTATTGCATCTGGGAAACGCCGAGTTTCGACGAGCCAAGGCAGGATCAAACTGGGCCAGGTCCATATCGTAGGGGTAACAAGTCAACAAAAACATGCGCATGGCAACGCCAACTGATCAGCCGGTAATGGCGGTGACAGCAGCCAACATCCGGTCCAGCGGAACAGCATCTTTTACAGCGGTGTCTCTCCAAACTCCGCCTGGGTTCTCGTTCGAGGCTGGAGGTTTCTCAATGCTCGCCAATACCCAGAGGCTACAGTTCCTCGTCTTTTGAAAACGCTCATATCAACCATTCATCATTCGGCTCGCTTAACTGTAGCTTGGGGTCGTCGCCAAGTCTACCACCGAGATCGAAGTCTGGGGCTCGCCGATCTCAAGCCCACCTTGAAGACATCGAAGACGTCCCCAGCCATCGATCACCCTGTCGTTGTCTGTTCGTTATTTGGATTGACTGGAGATACAACAGCATATTCAAGTCGATGGAGCAGGAACAGGAACATGGTTCCTACTGACCCATCTTCCTACCTAGTCATTCTTCCTGTCTTCCTGTTGTGTTTCATCTCGGTCGATGACCAGCGCAGATCCTGCTCACCCTGAGATCGCCGAGAGGGTCGCTGGCTTTTGATGTCTACAGCAAGCGGCATCAGCAAAACAGCCTGCGATGGCCCAGCTTTCATGGAGATTTGTTCGTGGGCAAGGGACAGGCACCACTAACAATGTTCTAGACAAGAAGCGTGAGAGCTGAAACCAGAAAGAGAAATGCATAAATAAAGGTCTCAAGGTTCTTTGCAGAACAAATTAAGTATATCGACTCTGGTCTTCATTGGGGCTGTGTACGTATGTGGCGGTTGCTTTGACAAGAGGCTGGACACTTGGCATGTTGATTTTGCTTGCAGTAGCTTCCTGTCCACTGACGCAGTGGGCCAGGCTTGTGGTGGATCTTTTTGTGCGGGCACAAATTTTTCCCTCTCAAAGTGGCCTCTGTACCCCACGGTCTCTATGACGTAGGTCTACCCTCGTGCAAAAAGAAAAAGACAAAAATAGGCGAAGCCTTTGGTTCTTCTCTTCTTTTTCTTCACTCCCATTCCCCACTCCCAAAAAAGCACTCCCCCGCCACATCCCACTCGACAAACCAACTAATCAAACCAGCAGCCACCCACTCGCACACTACAACCAACATGTAAGGCGGACAGAAAAGCATGCATGTCAGCCATTGCTCTCGTGGCAGCAGACGAATCCAGTGCAAAAATGAGCACTGCTACTTGGCTCATAGAACAATCACCCAGCTGGACGCTCATTTTCTCACAATGCTCTCCTCACTTCTCCCATGGTCCTTGCTCCCCTGGCAAACTCACATAGGTCTTCGCCCAGCTCCACTCCCTACGACCCCCACTCCGGCCCCTCCGCAAAAACTGCCCAATTGCAGCAGCAGGTCAACGATGTCGTCGGCATCATGCAACAGAACGTAAATGAAGCAACACAACAATCACATGCGAGTGCATTTGTAGTTGACAGAAAGAAGAGGCATGTTGGTCTAATAGCACAAATGTCCTCTCCCCTCTTTAGATTGACTCTGTCCGTGACCGTGGCGAGAAGCTCGACTCGCTCCAGAACAAAACCAGTAAGTAGAGCATACCCACCCATACAAAGCTGTTTGAGGAAGTCCTTTATTATGCATGGAGAAGAGTATCGAGTATCGATATGCTGCAGAGAACAGCAAGGACAATATCAAAAAAAGGGGAGGTCGACAACACCAGCTACCCATTGCCAATCCCAACCGACAACAGCCGACATCCAGCAAACCAGCGGTGGTAGCCTCTCTCTCTTCCACGTCCCCCAGGCTGGTGTTCTTGGCGAAGGCGTGTCGGATGGGGGGCACAACCCGTTATTTCATTTTATTTTTGGACGAAAACACAGGGCTGAACACAAAGTGGCCCATGGACCTTGGACTGGGTCACAAAGCTGCATCCCCCCATTGTTCATGTGGAACATGAGCAAAACAACAAGAAGAACAAGAAGAATAAGAACAACAAGAACAACAACAATAGCGTGCGCTGATGGTGCTTTAGCTGTCTCCTCTGTCTGTTTACTAGTGAGGATGACATGATGGAGGCAGTAAAGGGGGATAATGGGTCATAGCTGGTGTGTTGATACGTTAGGCTGGTTGGGCAATGGATTACTGTGCTGTGTTTTTTTTCTTTTCTTTTCTTTTCGGTTTGTTTGCCTTTTAGTCGACTTTGTGGATGTGGGACAGAGATGGATTTACAGATTTTCCGCTTTCCCCCCGACCGAAAGACAGATTCCGGACTCGTTTATCTCTCGCTATCCTCTCGATGACAGTCCATGCTAACTTTTTCTTTTCTTTTTCTCTGTTTTCTGAATCTCTACTCTTTTAGCTGATCTTGAGCAGGGCGCTGTCCAGTTCCGCAAAGGCGCCTCGGGCGTCCGCCGCCAGATGTACTGGAAGAACATGAAGATGCGCCTGCTGATCGGATTGGGCATCATCATCCTCTTGGTCATCATCATCGGTAAGGGGGGAGGGGCTGTGCCGTAGGAAGCGCAATTGGATGGGCCTATCGGTATATGCCATGGATGCTGACGTTGCTTTCTTTTTCAACTCTCTAGTCCCCATTGTCAAGGCCCACTAAGCGACAAAAAAAAAATAGACCGCCAAAAGGACTCTGTTGCAGGGATCAACAAAGGAAAATGAAAACAGGAATATTGTTTTTTTATTCTTCAACCTTCCTCTGTGGCATCGACTTTTTTTCGACCTCTTTTTCTCATCTGTATTTTCTTTCATCTGTATACTTGTATATTCTGTCTATCAACAACAACATTTTCATAATTTGTTTTTTTCTTTCACCACAATAAAAAGATAAGCAATCTCAAACCACTTGTCTTTGCTTGTCCAATGTCGGGATCAAGTGACAAAGGAACCAGGAAGGAACAACCAGTTGGCATTAGGGGGGGTTTTTTTTCGTTACATGTTCATATCGAGACCAGGGACCGAGGGGCTGAAAAAGCTAGCGAGAAATACGATATTTTATTATCGGATCAAATGTTGTACAGAAGTTCGAGAGATGATAGTGTGGTGGAGTATGTCCCTTAGAGTGCGAGCAAGGCGGCAACACCGATGGCAGCAACGCTCAAAAGACTAGCCGAGTTGGCGACCGCAGCGTTGGGGTTGCTGGTAGGAGAGGTCACGGGTCCTGTGGTGGTAGTCACCACAAGAGCGGAAGAGGTGGGCGCAATAGGGGATGTCAAAGGCGAGGCCACAGGGGTGCTCGACGACACTGGCAAAACGTGCGTAGAAGTCGCAGGAACCGAGAAGCTCGAAGAAGAAGAAGAAGAAGAAGAAGGCACAGGACCAGTGCTATCCGAATAGTCCCCAGGCACCACGACCTTGCACCCATAGGTGCTCTTGCCGGTGTTACAGTCCTTCTTGTTCTTGCAGCACCGGATGCAAAAGATATCCGCGTGAGGCTCGATTAAGTTGACATATGAGCTGTACCCGGCACAGAAAGATCCAACAGGGGCCTTGAGGTCGTACTGTCCGCCCTGGTCGTTGTCCGACAAACCATACTTGGTGTGGTCGATCTTGCCCGTGATCTGGACGTAGCCGTCGCCCTGGGCAAAGTGAGCGGCACGGATGAAGCCGTCAGGGAACAAGCGGGCCTTGGGGGCGAGGGGTGAGTCCTGGGTGCAAAAGGCGACGGCGCGGTCCTCGTTCTGGGCAATGTCGCCACCGCGAACGGGGGGCATCATCATGCACCAGTTGGTGGCGGAGGTGATCTGCACGATCTGGCCGGGCTTGCCGTTGGCGGAAACGGTGGTGGCGAGGGCCAGGATGGCGAGGGTAGCGATGTTGAAGAGCATTGTTCCTTTTTTTTTTTGGTGGTGGTGTTGTTGGGGCGGTTGTTGTTGGAGTGGAGAAGTGAGAGACAAGTTGAGAATGAAGAAACCACAAAAAGTAGGCAGGCGAGGAGGGTTTTATACAAAGTGCTCAGCTCGGTAAACTCTTGCCTCACTCATGCTAGTCTTTTTCGTTGTCTTTGACTTTGTTGCCTTGGTGTCATCGCGCATACACCCGAAACCCCCAGGGCGCTAGACAGGCATCTGGACATCGAAGCACAAACAGCACAACGGTCTGTCTATTCTTATGACGAGCCGTTTTGTTCTTGCTGTCGTCATGGTTCTCGTCTTCCCTCCAAAAAAAAAAAAAAAAAATAGCTGTGTCTCGTAAGCCAAACGCAAAGGGTGGTCGGGCCACGGTGAGGTCAGGACATGCCAAAGGCACATAAATTCCTCCGCAATTCTCAGTCCGCCACAAAACCCGGTGTCAGCCTTCTTTTTTTGTCTGTCCTTCCTTTGGATGCCATGTTCTGTCTGTGCCAGCGTCTTTTGCTTTTGGCAATACGCTGTCTCCATCTTTTGTTTGTGATGATGATTTTTTTTTTTTCGAATTTATGACTCGGTGTCGTGGTTCCAAGGGTAAAAGTATGCCTGGGTGTGGGGGCAAGAACTCTTTAGCGACACTGTCTTCTTCCGTCACCATGTTCCACTTGGCCAAGGACTCAACGAAAGGATATTATTATCCTTTAAGACGCCGACCGTCGTCCCATCCTTATTCCAGGTATAGTTGTCGGTAGTCAAGTGCGCACCACGCCCAGGATAGCCATGGCCGTGGCCAATGACATACGTACAGTGCTGGGAGGAACTCTCACACCTCACCCACTTTTGGAATGGGTGGATCTAGACGAAAAGCAGCATCATGAAGTATGAGATGCTTTGCTTCTTTTTTTGTATTTTGGGCGGGAAAGGGTATGTGGAACATGGCCAAGCGGAGCTCCTTGGATCCTTGGATAGTTTGGTTCCTGAATAGACACATATCTGAAAAGTGGAGAGACATGAGGATCTTTGGACGCGTGTCCATGAACACTCGGATAGACAAGAGCAAAGGAGATGTAGATCAGGCGAAAGATGATGCGAGGAATAGTGGTGTTTCCTCTGCGGCATACTAGGCAATAGGCTCATTGTACAATGGGCGTTGCGGCAGTGCAACTCGCTCGTTTCTTCTTTCGTACCTCTTCCTTTTCTTCCTCGTCTTGGTCACCGAAAGCACAGCCGACAAAACAACAAACGCAAATCACTTTATCGCACATCTCATCCCAGCTCGCCCCAACTCCCTGAACCCCACGAGGATTTTTCATTTTTGGACGATTGGGCACAGGGCAACATCACATTGCATAGTCCGGCCACCCCGGATACCGTCCTCGCGATCACCTCCCACATAATTAAGCACACAAACACGAAACACGCGCAATTGGCTCCATCCCGTCACACCTTGGGCCTGGACCAGACCACAAAAGGGCGTGCAGGTCGCCGCAAAGCGAAAAAAAAAAAAAAAAAAAAAAAAGGAAAAAAGAGATGTGGCAATCCATGCATGGACGGAACAAAGGACACAGGGACAAGATATCTCTCCTCCTTGACGAGTGTGTGTGTTTGTGTACGTGTGTCTGTATGTCTGTGTGGTGGCACTTCACACACTCTGAAAAAAGAGAAGAGAAGGGGCAGAAGGGATGGGATGGGAGGAAGGAGCAACAGACACAGGCGAGAACAAAAAAAAAGAGCTTTTTTTCTTCTCTCTTTCTTCTTCTCTTTTGTGATTTCCATCCCTAATCAAAACGCCACCCTCCCCACATCCGAATCCAACAAGCACATCTCCATCCAAATGACCGCACACAAGCTCGGCACTTTGGTCGCCATCCCCATCAAGGGCCGCAAGCTCATCAACCGCACTGGAGGCAAGCAGTCGCCCTACGTCCAGCTCAAGCTGGGGGAGCAAAAGAAGCGCACCAGGGCTTCGCTCATCGCATCCGTCGAACCCGAATGGGACCAGGAGGCACGTCTACTTTCCATCATCCACCGTTCAGATGGACTACTCCTCGGGGGAGGAAACACATAAGCAAAGGCTAACCATTGCCCTCTCCATCCTACTCCTCACACAGATTCGTCTCGACGTCTTCCACGGCGAGCTGGCCATGAGCGTGGCCGTGCATGATGATGGCAAGAAGGACGAGCTGATTGGAGATGGCGTTCTCTTGCTCAACGAAGTCATTGACAAAGGCGAGCTCGATGGTAAGCACCTCCTCTGTCCCTAACCCGTTACTCTTGCGCCCGTACTCAGGAACAACGGCGTATAAAGGACTTCAGCCCAGAGTATCTCTATTTCTCAACTTTGTCCTTGTTCGAGGAGACACAACACCACTTTCAAGGACGATGCACCCACATGTTCAGGAGCACAGCGAACGTCATAAAGCTAATAATAATCCATTCGAAGGATCGATATTCGCAATGCTCAGCCCGCCAAACAATTGGAGCATAACTCATCATCCGACCGTATTCTCGATGGCTAGATGGATAGCTGCATTTACTGTCTTGCTATCACCACAAGTTGTTTTTGTGTTGGCCATGGTGATTTATCTTCTATCTTCATGCTAACCATGGGTGAAACTTGTAAACTCTCTTTAGTGTGGTTCCCCATCAAGTACAACGGAACAGCGTCCGGAGACATCTACTTCGAGCTGACTTTCTATGCTTCGGTGAGGAAAACAACAACAACGCAAACATCATCATGCATGGACGGGACACAAAAGAAGGTAGTCCTTCATTTTACCCGAATGGTATGAGCTAAACTCAAAACTACGCTTCATGAACAATTAGGCTCCTCCACCCGTCTCTGGAGGCACTCCCCCCACACCCCAGGCACAGATCCAGACGCCAACCCACCACCCTGCTGGATACCATATTCCCCACACCACACCTCCAACCAGCCTCTACGGTAGCCCACCGATCACTGGCGTCAACCCCGTTCTTCCTGGAGCACCAGCACCATTCCCCGGTGGAATGTACCAGCCCCCATTCCCAGGCATCAACGCTCACCCACCCTTCTCTTCACCTCAGCCTGGATTCCCAGCTCAGCCATTGGGTTCTCTCCCACCCCAGCAGCCTATCCCTCCCTTTGGCGGACCTGCTCCTGGGCCTGGATTCAACGCTGGACCTGGATTCAACGCCGGACCTGGACCTGCCCCATTCCGCCCTGCTGCTTCTTTCCCTAACCCCTCACTTCCAGGAAACAACTTTGGTGGCGCTCCTCCAGTTTCCGGACCTGGTTTGGGCGGATTCCCCAGCATGCCTCAGATGCCTCAGATGCCTCAACCAGGATTCAACGGATCTCCCAACAACCTGAACGCCCCTCCAAAGTTCCCCGTGGGCCCCAACAACGGTCCTAACAACTTTAACAACGGACCTGGACCCAGCAACTTCAACAACGGTCCTAGCAGCGGACCAAACAACTTTAACGGACCTGGACCCAACAACTTTAACAACAATCCTGGACCTAACAACAACTTCAACAACAGTCCTGGACCTAACAACAACTTCAACAATGGTCCCAATAATAACTTCAACAACAACGGTCCCAACAACTTTAATAACAACAACGGACCTAACAACAACTTCAATAACAACAACGGACCTAACAACAACTTCAATAACAACAACAGCAACAACAACAACGTCAGGCCGAACAACAGCTTTAACAACGGGCCCAACAACAGCTTTAACAACGGGCCCAACAACAACTTCAACAACAACGGACCCAATAATAACAACTTCAACAACGGGCCTAATAACAACAACGGTCCCAACAACAACAACTTCAACAACGGTCCCAACAACAACTTCAACAACAACAACTTTAACAACAACAACAGGCCTAACAACAACAACAACTTTAATGGTCCACCCAACAGCAACAACAGCAACCTGTCAGCGTCCTCTACCGGTGGGCCTGTGACGCCGCTGAGGCAATACAACTACTCTCTGGAGAGCTTCCCTTGAACAAGGATGAAAAACACCATAGCACCACAGCAGCAAAGAAAAAAAAATACAGCATATTCCGGAATATTAAAAAAAAAAAAACCGGAATATTAAAAAAAAAAAAAAAAAAAAAAAAAAAAAAACCAGTAGTAATGCATTGGATCTTTTCCCCTAGTGAAGCAGGGTTGTCCTATAGACACCTGCAATGGGTGCTTGCGACAGGTTGCACGAAGCCAATTGCTATCCTATCTAAACCCAGTTCGAATACCCCTCAACGGGAAAAAAAAAAAAAAAAAAAAGACGGTCGGGTATACGGCTTTTCTTTTCGTGGTCAAGGATGCTCTGCTTAGTGTTGATCGTCGGTAGTGACTTGATCATCTTTCTTTCTTTCTTTCTTTCTTTCTTTCTCTTTTTGCAAAGGAGAGCGTTTCCCTGCCGTAGCGATTGCCCGATTTTTTTTTTTTTTTATTATAGATGCATGGGTATGTACATCCTTGTCCACGTGCTCTCTAGCTCGTTGTTGTTGCTCCATCCCGACGGGACCCACAAATAAACGCTCAAAGGAATGAAATCACTCTCTTGATTGCAGATCCCCTAGGACAGAGGATGTGTCTCAAGCGGAAGCTCATCCGAGACACACAGAGGTGGGATGGATGGGCTCAACCCCATTAGTTTGCCCGGCTGTAAAAATAAAAAATGGGTCATGAGTGTGAGAGAGGAGGATACGTGTGCTGTGGGGGTGTGAGTGGATGGAAGGACATGTGAGTGCGTAGTCACCGAACGAGGAAGACATGTAGAGACACTAGTAGGTTCAATCTAAGAAGAGAAAGGGTACGTAAGTGTTGGGTGGACATCTACGAGGAGATGATCGTGCCATGGCTGGGTTCATTGGAGACTGTGATCTGATTTCTAAGGCGTCATCGAGGGACGCATTTCCCTTGGGCGATAGGGGATGTTGGTTGCGCTGGCTCTTAAAAATGGGAAAAAGTGGAACCCCACATCCAAAGAGTGTGGACATCGAAGAGGGAGGAGTTTCCTGGGAAACAAACGCATACACAGCCATCATGCACGCACGAAATATGGAATGATGGTCCACTGCCCCTGTTCCGCGGACAATGAAAATATCCCATCGTATCTACGGTAGATTTTGTTTGGGTGGGGGGTTATCTCTCCCAGATTTGCAAATGTTCACATCTGTCTCCCTTTCAAGGCTCCCACTTCCCCAGGATAATCATATAGCCTTGAACGACAAGAGAAGCAACGAGAAGCGATGCTTAGTAGTAGAAAAAAGAAGGAGAAAGAAGAAAGAGAAGAGTGTTTTCCTAGGCAGCGTTTGGAAAATAGATTACCCACCTAGAGCAAATAGGATGCTGGAGGAAGGAGGAAGTGATCGGGTGTGTGTTTATCCATTCCACAAAAGGGAGGGGCTTCGTTGTCCGTCTGTCTGCACTTGACTTCGGATATGCTTTGAATGTGATAGCGTAAAAGCCTGTTTGGTTTGTTGCGCATTGTTAATGTTGTTGTTGTTAATAATGCAACTTTGAGACAGAGTGCATTTCGTATGCCCGATGTGTATCGTTCGTCCTATTTGCCTTTGTGAGGGTCATGGGAAAACAGCAAGAGAGCTATCAACAAGCCCGATAGGGGGGGGGAGGAAGGGTGCTTCAAGCATGAAAAGAGGATGATTGAGGCAGTGCGAGAGCGAGCCCTTTGGCTTGGACCCCTTCCGGCGCCTGTGGAGAAAGCTCTTCCTTTTTCTTCTTTATCCGAGAACGGGTGGCTGCTCTCTTTGTCTTCGTTTTCCCTTCGACTCTCTCTCTCTCGCTTTTTATGATCAGCTACTTACGGAAAAACTTTTAATCGATTATCCAAGTAGCTTAATTCTAGGCAGTCAGACACATTTCCAATCCAATCGTGCAAAGGGCATGAACACGCAGACCCTTCCTTCGCGGTCCTTCTTCAAGTTGAGCCAGCCAGCTTTTCTTTCTTCTCTATCCCACCTTCTGCCTTTGCACTTTTACTTGTAACCCCCACTCTCCCCCGATAGCAAACAAATCAAAGATTCAACCCTTGTCTTGATATCTCGCTCTCTCTTTCTCTCTCTCCCTTCTCTTGTGCTTCTCGCTTGCCTTCTCTTTTTCTCTTTTGGATCCTCCGAGAAAAGGACATCGAAAAAAATAAACTTTTTTGGGTTTCGTCTCTTTTTGAGGCTGCGATTCGTCTTTTTTCACCTTTTTCCTTCACTTTCAAACTCTTTAACGCATACACTCTTTTCGCTCTCGAAACCATCTCTCTCTTTTTCTCTTTCTTCCATTCACTCCATCACACACACTCGGCACTCATCACCCTCGTCGCACCCCTTCACCATCCATCAAACACACAATCACACAGCCTCTCCTCATTGGTCAGCAGTAAACAACACTTGCTCTCTCTCTTTCTCTCAACTGGTGCACACTCACACTTACACTCACACTCACACTCACACTCACACGCAGACGCCCACTTCGGAAACACAAAGTCTCCATCACACAATCACTCCCTCATTGCATTCCCCCCCCCTCCATCCACCTCCCAACCTCACACATAGCACAAGGCTCACAATGGCCGACAACAAACGACTCCGGGTCTCAAAGGTAGAGTGAGAGACACTTGTCTACATGTGAATCACTCAATCACTCTCTCACTGCTCCGTTACATTCACATCTGCCACTTTTGTAAACTGAGAGACAAGGTTAACACCCCATTCAACTTCCACTTAGGCCTGTGATTCATGCAGACGAAAGAAAGTCAAGTGCGGTATGTTCTCATCGGATTGATCAATAGCAATGACTTGAAAATGACAACCAAACGAGCTTATAACTAATGCTTGGCACGAATCAAACTTTTTTCTTTGTCTGCATTAGATGCTATCCATCCACTGTGCACCAACTGCGAGACATTTAACTATGAATGCAAGTAGACAATCCCTCTCTTTATCTTTCTTTTTCTGTGAAATGTGCTCATGGAACCGATGAAACGAACCGACAGAATCATAGGAGGAGCAAAGAGACAGGATACAGTACAGAACGGAAGCACGCACGGATGAGTAGAGAGGAGACGAGGCGCAGACAGAAGCAGAAGCATCCCACAAAAAAAAAAGGGTCTCGAACGTCGGTGTTGTACGCACCCCATCCCTTTCCCATTTGTGCAGAAAACGTTTTTTTTTTTTTTTTTTTTTTTTTTTTTGGTCGGTCTTCCGGTGAACAGCTGTCACTCTCGCTTCCTTCCTTCCTTCCTTCCTTTCGATGCACACTTCCCCTTCGCTGTCTCTCTCAATGCCGATTCGGCTATTTCTTCCTTTTTTTTCTTTTTTCTTTTATCTTTTGCAGTCATTCATGTAGGATATACAACACGTTCATCCCATCCGCATCCAACACCAAAAAACGGGATATTCCCTTTGCGCTTTGGACTTGACTTGGACATTTGAAAAGGGGGCACACTCGATCGAAAATTCGGGCCATGCGATGATACACAATATCTGAAATATCTGTGAATGGCACCATATCTCACTCACTCGCACGCACAACGGAATGCAAAGAAAAGAGGCTCACGACTTATCCCGGACATCCCATCATTATCTCTCCCTCATTCCATATAGGCACATACAACGATCCCACCAAGAAACGAGGACCACCCAAAGGTTTTTTTTTTTTTTTTTTTTTTTTTTTACAAACGCACACTGTGCAATGGAACGATTCATGGGAACATTTGCTCACCCACATGGTCCGTATCGAATAGGATATATCGAGGCAATTGAGGCTAGGCTCCATCGGATGGAAGGACTACTCGGCGGATTGGTCAAGGACAAGGACCCTCGTGCCGAAATTGTCAGAGCAGAGCTGGATGCCATGGCCCGTGAGGCGGAGATGACTGGACTCAAGCTGAGGAGATCCAAGGCCTACGAAGAGATCAACCACGTAAGCGCAAGGTCATGGACGGGTTCACGGGATTACACTTATCGAGTTGTTCATCCTTAAATATTCTTTATGAATTATGTTTCTAGGCAATGGGCACTTCTTCGTCGTCATCATCATCAAGTGCACAAAACGGAACTAATGGATCGAGGGCATCGGTATCAGGCTCGGGATCTGGATCAAAGCCGCTCGTTCCTGCCTCATCATCGTCGTCTTCATTGTCGTCAATACGCCCTCAGCCCCCACAAAGTCTGCAGCAACTCCAGCCAGCACCAGCCTACCCTCAGCAAAGACCCCATCCCAAACTCGAACCTCGTCCTCACCCAGGTCCCGGTCCAGTTCATTCAGGATCAGGATACCACCCTCGCTCACTCCCAGGATCCCCGTCCCATGGACCAGCACCTCGTCAGCCACCATTGCAGCCCTCTGCCCCACATAGCTCGTCGTCGAACGCGTATCATCCCTATGACATGGGCCCTCAACGACACACGCAGAACTCTCACCGGCCTCAGCACCCATCTAATCTCTCGAGCTCCAACAACATGTACTCGCAACATCACGCTCAATCTTCGACGCCATCAGTGCCACCGAGTCACCAACCTTACCCTCCATCTTACTCTACGCCCAATTTCGCGAACAACCACCACAGCAATAGCATGGAAGGCGTGCAGACGTACAACAATAGCCCTGGTTCATACAGCGGACACCAACGCACCCTGTCGTCTCGGGAAAGCCAGTACAGGAACGACGCTAAGCCTTCGAACCACATGCAGACCAACTCCCAATCAAATGGAACTAGCCACAAAATTGGTGTGGGTGCGATCAACCAGTTTAGCATCAACAGAGGCAACAACTACCAGGCGAGCCAACGGGTTGTGCCACACAGACCTTCGCTGGCGCATCAGTTCTCAGACCCAATGACAGGTTACATGGCGATCCCTCAACTGGATCTGGAAAAAGATAACACACTGATCCTCCCCACTATCGAAGTCATGGACCACCTACTGGAGATGCACTTTCGATCCATTCATCCAGTCATCCCCTTCCTGCACTACAAAACGATATACAACCAGATCCACAGGAATGAATCGCCGCCGCCACATCTTCTGTTTGCCACATTTGGTCTGGCATCTCGGTTCAGTGACAACCCCGCCTTCCGCATCCCTCGGCCAGGCGTGGAGCGTCCACCTTGCACCCTCTTTTACGAGCGGGCCAAACACTTTATCAGAGATGAGTTTGAAAATGCTCAGGTGGCGACGGTCCAGTCGCTGCTTTTGATGACGATCCAGTTAATGGGCTTCTGTGAGAGCCAAAAGGCTTGGCTGTACATTGGCATGGCGATCCGCATGGCTCAAGATCTTGGACTGAACAAGGAGCCATCCGAGCAGGAAAAGAGCAGGAACCCACTTCTGTGCGAGATTCGCAAGCGGACTTGGTGGTCGTGCTATGTGCTCGACCGCTTTGTGGGTCAAGGATTGAGCAGGTAAACCCACTTACTCACGTGCTTATTCTCACTGAGCTTTGCTGCCTCGTGTAGCTAAAACCTAGCCTCTATTTTTTTCGTGGATAGACCTTTGACAATCTCGCATGGAGAGTGCGAGACTAGCTTTCCCCAGATCGAAGATGAAGAAGTGGAGTTGATCTCGGGTAGAAGCATAGCACCCAACTCGACAGTGATGTCCAACTTTGTGCATATGATCCGCCTGTCCAAGATCCAGGGGGAGATTCTCGAGTTTATTCAGACAAAGTTCGCTCCTTCGCCAGCGCCAAAGTCAGTATTTGCCGATTGTCCACGCGTTGGCGCTGAGCAGGACCGCAAGATCCCAGTCGACACCAGCGCAGCAGCCTTTGCAGCCTTGGACAGGTCTTTGACGAACTGGCGATTGGAGCTCCCTGAAGAACTTCAAAACCCAACCGTACAATCGCCTCCCTACGGCCTGTTCCTCCACTTGACCTACAACACTTTGATCATCCTGTTGCACCGGCCCGAGATCCCCAACTCGCCCACCTCGGCTTCTCTCTGCACTCAGGCCGCCGTCACCATCTCAGACATCACTGAGATCCTGATGGATACCAAGGCCCTGACATCCATGTTCATCAGCTGTCTTTACGCCATCTTTTCCGCCGGAGTCGTCCATTTCATGAACATTCCTAGCGTCAAGCGGCCCAATCCGTCCAACACTTCCAGTCCCGTGCTCGACTCTTCTTCGTCTTCTCAGGCCCCCATGTCCAGTAGCACCAAATCGGCCAAGACGAACCTCAAGCGCTGCATCGACGCCCTCAAGTTCCTTGCCAACCACTGGGTCAGTGCCGCTCGCCGCGCGAAGGTGCTTGAGGATTTGCTGGATCTGAAGCATGTCAGCCTCAAGGATCTGGAGGTGGACACCTTCAAGATGTCGCCCGTGGGGCCCTCCTGGGTCTTGGGGGCTACGAACTACAAGGAGGCACTGATCACTCCTCGCGAGGGTCACGACAAGCTCCGTCAACAGTGCCGGTCCAAAGTGATGGCTATTCATTCGTTGCTTGTGGACGACGACGACTTTCAAAAGTTGCAGCGGAAACGAAGCTTTAGCATGGATGAGGAGCCGGAGGATGTTGAGGAGGCCAGGAATGGCGATGATGGCACCCAAGAGGCAGAGGACAAAGAGTCGGAGAGCAAGGACGACGCTATGGAGGTCGAACAAAAGTCCAAGCGGACCAGTTCTGAGGAAGCCGAGACGACAGTGTCCGTCACCTCCCCAGCAGTCTCGCAGCCTATTGGACTCGGTGTCCAATCTCCCATTTCTTCGACGACATCGGTCTCCTCACCCACCTCGGTCCGCACAGAGGAAAGCCAACAAACCAGTGAGAGCGATCCCGCCATGGTCTTTTCCACTGCCAAGCTCGGCCTTTCGGACAGCCCTGCCGTGAGAGCCAGTGTTGGTGACAGTACGTTTACAGGGCTGCGCCCCGCAGATGTCTTGAGCGCTGCGGCTTCTGGACTGGTTCGTCACGAGAGCGGACTGCTGACCCCCATCACCATGACCACCCTCCAGAGCACCTCGCCGCTGTTGGGTCCCAAATCCCCCAACAGCAGTGTCAGCAGCCTGTCTAATGGATCAACAGGACGCCAGGGCGCGATGTTGGACCCATTCTCGATGCCGAGCAGCATCAACTTCCCGGACCTGGATCGCCGGCCCAGCACTAGTGCCACGCATACTGGCAATGGGACGTCCTCGAATGGCACGACGACCATCTGGTCCACGGACGCGTCTACGAACCGATCCACTGCGCGCTCGGCGGCGTCGTCGCCCATGCTCGGCAAGAAGTCACCGGCGACTGCGCAGTCGTCGGCGACCTTGGCGGAGTCGCTAACGCTGCATAATGAGGCGGCTTTGTCGAGCAGTGATGCTAGAGCGCGGTCTGAACAGGAAGAGCTGGATCTGGTGTGGAACGACATGCCGCCGACGCTGGGGCTGGACGAGTGGGCGGCGTACATCGGTGCCATGATGATGAAGTGGCTCGCGAGCGGGCAGTCGTCGCCGCGGTCAACTATGTCCTCTTGAAAGGCATGGGAGACTCTTCTTTTTTTTTTATCGTTTATGTACTTTATGTTCAGGTGGTCCAAGCTTCTTTCGGCTGGGGCTGTCTATGCTCTCTCTTAACTATTGCAATTGCCAAAAAAAAAAAAAAAAAAAAAAGGTTTTTGTACAATAGCTTTTGGTTCCTTTGTAAATAAAAAAAAACGTTTGTTTCAGGAATTGATGTTCTTGTTTGTTGGGATAAGCAATGCTTGGTCAGTGAGTCGAAAGTGTGTGCAAAGGTGACATGGGACGTGAGGCGACGTGGTGATTTAGGTTTGGGCCCGAGGACTGTCTTTCCCTCGTGCACACTCGCGCCTCCTTCTTGGCCCAACACCCACCACATGCGTAACTGAGATTGAAACTAACACCCCTTGCAATATAAAAAGATTAGTTCAGGTGAACAAAGCATCACAACGCGTGCAGCAAATGGTAATGAGGGAGGAGAGAAAGAGCCGACATCGAAGGATCAAAAAGCAATGTAGCTATGAACGCTTGGCTGCCACAATCCAGTTATCTGTGGCGATGTCCATTGGTGTTGTCTCTTGATCTTTTTGGTGTTATCCCTTGATCTTTCCCAGCCCTTACTTTTCCCCATCCCTGTAGCTGTTCTCTATTGAGAAGCCGACATCGAAGGATCAAAAGCACCGTCGCTATGAATGCTGGGCTGCCACAAACCAGTTATCTTTGTTTTGTCTCCTATTCTCAGCGTGCCTCTGATTATTTCCAGCTCCTTTTCTGATTCAGCATCCTGTTTTCAGTAAATATCACTGTCGTACCCACCATGCTGCAACACTACTCTTCACACTAGACCAATGCATATACACGTCCAGATAGAATACCTTACATATACATGCAAATAGAATACTGTGACATGGTTGAGCAGCCTGCATTGGGCTGTATTAATTTTTCTCAACCATGCACAGCCCAAGTAAGTCCTTCTATTCTCGACAATCACCTTTATACATATTATTTTTAATACTACTTATAAAATCGAGATTGAAAGAGTCATGTAATTGTTATGTATGCTAGGTAGAGAAAACTGTCTTGGGGGGTGAGGCTTCTTGGTCCTTCACTCGTCAATGAGCAATCCAAGGTGGAGAGAGCCAAGTTGTGTTTAGGGATTCGTAAACTGACAAAGTCCACTGACGCATTGGAACAATGGATGGAATGAACAGGCGCCGGCTATGCAAGGAACATCAGTTCGTTCACTTAAATGGACAGGGCTTGCAGAGGACAATGACGGGATGAGGACCAGGACAGTGCACACGACCAGAATGGTAGACATGACCTTGATGGGGAAAATCATGATGTTTGTTTGGTTGGGTTGAATTTGCTGCTAATTGTTCCTTGAATGGATTGAAGGAATCGAGTGCGAGAAGTGCCTGTGTGACGAGGGAAGTTAATTGTCAGGGAAAAAATACTCTTCGATTTACATAGAGAGATCAATGTCTAACAGATGTGATTGCTTGAAAGACATTTTACTGAACCAAAGTTCAAGCTGTGATGTATCACTTGCATTCGTTAGGGATGATTTCACCAACTGAATTTCGGGATGTATCTGGGATGCCACAAGTGAAAGGATTAAAGAGGATACTGAACAGATCCTGGAGGATGCTGAAAAGATGAAAGGTGATGATTGAAGACACACTGCATAAATCAAAGGCAGATGTAAGATCAATGGCATGCTGGAAAGAGATCAAGGGCATGCTAGAAAAAGACCAAAGGCATGCTAAAAAAAGATTAAGGGTATGCTGGAAAAAAGATCAAGGGCACACTGGAAAAAGACCAAAGGCAAGCTGGAAAAAAGATCTAATGCATGCTGGAAAAAATATCAAGGGCACGCTGAACTTCATCGAATATTAGTGAAGACTAAAATGCTATCGGATGACGCGTAATTTACACGTGGTGGTTTGGTTTGAATTTTGCAGAAAATTCAATTGCACAGCTAGAGAAAATTTAATATGGTTAGTGTAGAAAAAACACCGACCGTTAACCTTAGATGTTTTGCAGCCAAATTAACAAACCCTTATTATTGTGCCTTTCACGTAGAATTGTCTTTTGAGCAACTTCCAAATTTAAGTAAATCGGAGTTGGCACAATTTGGATCACGGACTGCGTTAATTCTGGCAGCATAAATTATTTTTTCCTCTCACTTTTCAGTTCTCTCTCACATCATGACAAGAAAACCCAGCACTTCACATAGATCATCACGCCTTGATAAAGAAACAAGCCATGTCGAGTTGCGAAAGCAGCGTCGATTTCCTTCTCAGCCAAGGCGTAGAAATCATCGTCGTGGTTCTCATCCATAAGAACAGTAGTAGATTTGGTGTGCACATTAGCAAATGAAGTAGTAATAGTGATCGAGGCATTGTTCGTGTCCGAGGTCGGGGGAGGAGCATGAGTTTTGCGGGTAATAACATTATCCGAAGAAGAAGAAGAAGAAGAGGAAGAAGAGGAAGAAGAGCCAGGAGCCGAAGAGGAGGTCGCGGCCGAAGATGAAGAAGCCAAGGCCGGGGTCACAGTAGAGTCACCTCTCAGAGGAGAGGCAGGAGGGAGGGGGGTGTAATGGGAGGAGGGTCTCTCGCGATTCCTGATATTTTTCCTATCATATTCGACCTCCCTTGACTTGAACCCCCTTTTTCATGTGAACCCCTCGACTGTACGCTTCCTTCTCTCTCCCTCCCTCTCTCCTCGTCGCTGCATCCTTCATTCCAACCATACGAAACCACTCCAATAGTCAGGACGAGCAACAAAAGTGGATCTCGGCCTCACTCATCATACTTGCGGCTGCTGCTCCGGCGGTGACCCCGATAAACTCACCTCCTATGGCGCTCATTAGTCCTCCTTCGACACAGCTTTAACATACACTCAAACTCCGAGACTGGGGAATGCTACACACCCTTAATGTTCATAGTCTTTCGTGGATGGCGTCCTTTTATACGGCTCAACTCTCCACTTTTGCGAAACATTTTGCACCCTTTCCCTTCGACCATCCTTTACCCCACTCCATGGCAATCACCACTTCCTTAATCCATGACTACTGGCCGTGTCGAGTTGATCTTCTCAAGCTACTCCTAGCCTTTTTAGTGCTCATCATCTACAAATATCGATCTAACGCCATTGGCTCCCGTCCTCGCGGAGACTTGATCGAGCCGAAGGGTGCAGTTCCTCTTTTGGGTCATTTGCTCTTGCTCGCCACAGTTCCGCCAACAGAGATTCACGAGTTCTTTCTGAAGCAGTACCGAGAGTTAGGTCCAGTCTGGTCCATCACCCTTCCCATCATCGGTCGTCTTATTCAAATCGAGACCCCTGAGAATTACGAGCATGTCGTCAAAACCGGATTCTGGAACTATGTGAAAGGTCCCTTGTTTGCGGACGCTATCGGGGCATTTGTTGGACCAAGTATAGTAGTTTGTTTCATGCATCATGTGCGTTGCAAGCACGTATATCTCACTGTCACACTCTACTCACTTGCCCTTAAATTCGTCTTTGGTGGGGTCTTTGTAGGTGGTCTTGTGTTAACAGAAGGAGTACAGTTCAAAGTTATGCGCAGATTAGTCTCGCAGATCTTCCACGTCAAGGCTTTCAATGACTACACCAGCAATGTGTTTGTGGTCCAAGGCAAAAGGCTGAACGATCACTTGGGAAAGGCAGCAGATGAGGGCACAGCTGTAGATTTCCAACATCTTATTGGCAGCTTTGCACTTGACAGCATTGGAGGGTAGGTCTCACGCACTACTGTTTGGTATTGTGGATGTCCGTTGTTACTCTATTAGTAACCCTCGATTCGTATTTGCTTTTCTTTGACTCTAGAGTACTATTTGGTAGAGGGTTCGGATGCTTAGATGATATCCACCACAAGGTTCCTTTTGAAGTGTCCCTCAGGGCTCTACTAGAAATTAGCGGAAGGCGCCTCTTCATTCCGTTCTGGAGGATTCATGAGCCGTTAACCGGAGTTGATAAGAAGGTGCAACATCACAATCAAGTCTTGGAAGGACATATTCAGAATCTTATTGACGAGCGCAGAAGGGATGGCCATTCCGCCCAAAATCCTGACCTGTTACAGATACTACTGGAGGCCAAAGATGATGATGGACAGCCATTGACCGATGATGTGTTGATCAGCAACCTTATGACTATGGTGGTAATTTTTGTTTCTAATAAGTGTATTGGTCTCTCTCTTCGATGTGCTGTGCGAATGGAGAGTTGTTTGTCTAACCCGTCACGCTTCGACACGACAGGTTGCAGGACATGAAACGACGGCACAAGCCCTAACTTGGATGCTTTACTTCCTATTGTGTGAGAATGCGGACAAGGATATCATAACGACCCTTGTTAAGGAAGTGGATGATGTTCTTCAAGGTACGGATCCGATATATGGAACCCACAAGAAACAAAAATATGCTGAAGCATGGTATGTTACTCTCGTCTCGAACAGCCAACGACCCATGACTCCTTGCATCCCCAAGATGACTCACCGCATTAACTCTCACCACAATGGATACACACTTGTTGCACGCTTGGGACAGCTTCTATGAAGGTATTAGTCACACAATGCCTGGAATATTACTACCAGCTCTCGAACACATTGCACTTCGCGTCTTGCTAATTAACACAAAAACACCTCCTCTTTCGTACAGCTCTGCGTCTATCTCCGCCAGTCCCGCGGGCTTTGAGGCAATGCGTCCGGGATGATGTGCTCCCCGATGGCACAAGAGTTTACGCCGGTGAATATGTCACATGGGGCGGGTACGTGATGGGTCGCAGCGAGAGCATCTGGGGTCCTGACGCCTTAGAGTACAAACCCTCTCGTTGGTTGGGCAGCGTGAAGCCATCTGCGAACAAGTTCGTTTCATTCCACGGAGGACCTCGAGTCTGCGTTGGCCAGCAATTTGCAATTCTGCAGGCACAAACGATCGTCGCTCTGATCTTCCAGTCCTTTGAAGTGCGCCTGGAAGACCCAGCCAAGATCGCCACCTATGCTCCATCTTTAACACTCCCAATTCAGGGTGGTCTTAAAATTAGACTTAAACGGAGGCGAAACGGAGGCGAATCAGAGATTGCGTAGCTAATCCAAAGTCATTATTCTGTGGGTAACACGAATTAAATAACTGCGTGCACATTATCTTGACCTGTGTCCGACTGCGTTTCTTGTCCAACTCGAAAAAAAATAAAAATTTAATTCCCGCTCTCCCATATGTTTTTGATTATTATCATCAAGCGTAGTCGAATAACATAAAGACTAAAGCCTGTTATCCGACAAGGCAAGGACCATATATGTGTTATTAATAATAAGTATTAATACAAAGTTATTCAGAGCCCACAGAACATTCGCATGGTAGTCAAAACCCACTCTGGTTACCTTCTACAAAGGAACTTGGAAGCTGTATTCGATCCACGCTCCAACTCATTTATCAAGGTTCGCTTAGTAAACTACAGAGGTCCCAAAGCAGTACTTCCATCAGGATCCATCCTACAGCTGTCGATGGAACTCATGGGGATGGAGTTTGACCACGAGTTCTTCAAGATGGTGGCGGCCCACACTCACTTGAAGGAATTCAGCATATATACAAACAGACACAACGTGCTCTACGACATCTTGAAAAATTTCTTAGAGCTCTTGGAGCTGTCCTTTAATTCAACTCCACTTTGCCTCACTTTGCTTGATCACATGAAGGATACTCAAGCATGAGTAGCTACCTAGTTAGATATCTGAAACGACATTGGTCTACACAATACCTTATTCCTGCCATGGAAGTGTGGCAATATCTTTGCCCAACTGCCCTACTGTACCATCTTGTTCTCAGACATGGTCATGCAACAACACCTGTTGGTGTTGAGTTTGTTCACCTTGGACATGACTCAGCTGTCTCGAGTTGGCCTAAACGCGGTCCTTTGTTAATCCAACCTTGAGCCCCTCCACGTCGTGTGCCGCTCTGTTAATCCCCATCTGTCAGAGTGCTTCGGCCAAGTCCTGGGTTCTGTGCGATGGTATACTGTCATAGAGATGATCATCTCTGACACTCGTTCACGCTATTGGAAAATTTTAGGTCACGTGACCTCCCGATGGTCGATTTTACTAGTACTCTCGACCCTTCTAGAAGTTCATGCAACGACGCTAACGACGACCAAAGGACTTGCGCTAGGATCTGCGCTACAGGGCCATTGTTGCAGGAGAACTCCCATCTAGGCGTCATGTGGATTCAACGACTGGATGAAGTGTGCTCCTTGAAGGAGTTGAGTTTCGAGCGCATTCTGTTAAGTGACGAGAGTGATTGGATTCCAATTGTTGAAAGCGCGCGTCCTTCAGTAATGGGCACGTTTGGCCTTTGCACGGTCAGTAGGAGTCAGTTCAGGTCAACCAAGGGCACTCTAGGCATCTGTAACTCCAAATTCAAGCGTGTGAAAGAGGAAAACGACGACCCAGACATCTTTTTTTTTTTTGGCCCTGAATATGTGATGAATGAAGAATACAGCTGCATGTGTGAGTGTGATCTATACGATTCATACGATTTATACAATTCATATGAGTTGGATACACTGAATGCGAGAGAGTCTTAGTCTTCAATATCTATAAATTTACGCGTGATTGTAAAATCGCTTCCTGTCCAATAAAGCGCGTCAAATGCTTGACTAAATCGTCTTTTCGCGACAAATTAGTAGCCCTTACGTTAGTAACAATCCAAAAACCTTACTCGAATGATACTTGACAGACAGATATGGTACACATAAAAGCAACGTCGCTATGAACGCTTGGCTGTCATAAGCCAGCTATCATGCCCGATTCTCTCCAGTTCCCTTGAAATTCTCTTTGTGCAACCATGATCGATATTGGCTGACCAATGTCGACAGAGTGTGTACGAGTCATTGATCTGCTGATCAAGTGGACAGTCAAATTTTCGAGACGAAATGGTCCTCACAATTTTGTCGGTCTTTTTCTTCTAGCACACATATTCTCTTCACTTTTACTTTCTTGCGTCTTTACCAACATCTTTTTCATTTCGTCCCTTCTTCCTTGCCTCTTCCTTTTCCTTATTTCTCCTTCAGTGCCGCATTGCACCTTCTCGAAATCCCATTGTGCTTGCCACATTCTTCGTTATAATTAACATGTCCCGGACTTATCTCCTCGATCTACCTGAAATTCGCTCAAGAATTGCCAGCAGCCTTGGCCTCAAAGTCCTCGCATCCTGTGCGCGTGTGAGTCAGGATTGGAACGACTCATTTACACCGCCACTCTACAACTCTGTCCTTTTGTCACAACATTTGTCGAAACGTGACCCCAGCATGGAATCTATTGAGAAAAACAAGCACCTTATACAACACCTGACGATTCAAGGCCTTGCCTTTCGAAAACTATCATTGAAATCTGCACGAGACAAAATAATTTCTAGTGTCATGGCCTACTCAACTCTGACCACTTTGAAATTGCCAGATTGCTCGATCGGAGACAATGGAACTCAGGCACTGTCGGAGGCGCTCAAAACCAACTCGACTCTGACCACTTTGGAATTATGCAGTTGCTCAATCACATCAAATGGTGCACAGGCACTGTCTGAGGCACTCAAGACAAACTCGACTCTGACTACTTTTAACTTGCAGTACAACAAGATCGGAGATAACGGAGCTCAGGCGCTCTCTGAGGCACTCAAGACCAACTCAACTCTGACCACTTTGAACTTGCAGAAAAATTCGATTGGAGACAATGGAGTTCAAGCGCTGTCTGAGGCACTCAAGTCCAACTCGACTCTAACCACTTTGCACTTGGAGTACAACCAGATCGGAGACAACGAAGTTCAAGCGCTGTCGGAGGCACTCAAGACAAACTCGACTCTGACTACTTTGAACTTGACATTCGGCGGGATCAGAGAGAACGGAGCTCAAGCATTGTCTGAAGCGCTCAAGAGAAACTCGACTCTAACCACTTTGGTCTTGCAGGTTAACTCGATCGGAAACAATGGAGCTCAAGCATTATCTGAGGCACTCAAGATCAACTCAACTCTGACCACTTTGGACTTGCGGAAGAACTCGATTGGAAACAATGGAGCTCAGGCGCTGTCTGAGGCACTCAAAACCAACTCAACTCTGACCACTTTAGATTTGGGGGACAGCAAGATTGGAGACCATGGAGCCCAGGCGCTGTCGGAGGCACTCAAGACCAACTCAACTCTGACCACATTGAACTTGCACTGTAACTCGATCGAATTCAACGGAGCTCAGGCACTGTCAGAGGCACTCAAGACCAACTCAACTCTGACCACTTTGGACTTGCGCATCAGCTCGATCGGACTAAATGGATCTCACGCATTGTCTGAGGCACTCAAGACCAACTCGACTCCAGTTTCTTTTGATTTCTAACAGTTAGGTTGGAAGTCATTTGGGATTAAAAAAAATAATGCGCAATTGGGTAAATACCTGATCTGAACATCTTGCTGGGGTTGAATTTGAATGGAATACACAGTTTGGGTGTACGTGCGGTGTTTTATGGAGGAGGAGGAATGGAACGAGTAACAAGAAAAAATACTAGCTTGCACTCCCTGCTCAGGGACCCCTTATGTCAAAATGAAAAGGCATGTTGGAGATATGGATCCACTGGCGATGCTAAAAGATGACATGTGTCGCAATCAACCGCCATATCCAGCAGACCAGCAACGTTATGCTCTTGCCCGCAAGAAAATAATGTCACCCTATCGGACTAGGGGACTTAACTGCGGCTTCGCTCGCAGTCTCGCTTGGCGGTTATGGGGTTGATTTCACGTTCTTTCTTTTTATTGTCTTCACTTGTGTTTCTATCCCACCCTTTTTTCTCGAATGCTTTCATGAAGAATCCGATTGCGGAACTCCTGAGGCTTCACCGCTGCAAAAGCAATTGCTAGAGCCCTGATCCTCCTTCGCCACGAAACCAAATCCTGAGCCCTGATCCTCCTCAACCGCTACCAAGACCAATAGCTGGAGCTTGGGTGTACCTGCATTGTGGTTTGACCATGCGCCATATCCCGGTTTTTTGATTCTCAATTAAGACAGAAGTTATTTTTGTATGTCATCCGAGAAAGTGCGACGTAGAGTTGTGGACATCACTGTACGACGACTCTGTCTGTCATTCTCTCCACGCTTTGGTGTGAAATCTAATCGCAAGCAAGAAGTGGCCGGTTCAAGTTCCAGGTATAATTTCTTCATTCCTGTCCTCGTCCATGAAACTGTTTTCTCCATCCTCGTCCATGTCTTGCATAATTTCGTCGACATGCTCAAGGCGCGACCATTGTCCTCGTGGCGATTGTAGAGCAAGAATTCTCTTCCTGATCAGCTTGTGGGGGATGTGACGATCATTGGATATGATGCACAACAACCAAAGTTTTCTATGTCGCGCAGAAGCCCCACCACACAACAATTTGTAAAGGCGTACTTCAAGGATGGATTCAAGCAAGGCGATCAGGATGTCCCTCCATTCTTTTCCCCAATGCCTCGCGTTCCTGAATCGGATATAATATTTTTTGTCACAATCAAGTGCTGCATGTACCCTTGCCTCATTCAATTGAAATTACGGAAAGTTCTGGAGAGTATCGACATCCACAAGGTACTGCAACTGTCAGTAGCAACATCGTGCAGGAAAAGACGGAAAGAGAGAAAGAAAAAATACAAAAAGAAAAAAAAGTGAAGATCCGAAAGGAGCAGAAAGAACAGACATGGGGGTTGACGGATTCGACTGCAGCACTACTGTCTGACAGGATCATATATCATAAATGTGTCGCACAAACAATGGTCATCTTAAAACGCTTTAAATCCTAACCTCTACTACAATCTTCCAACGCTCGCATTGATTCTAAAAAGGTCAAAGTATGCAATGTTTATTTCAAAGGAATTTTGTTGACGATGGGGATCTTCTTGAGGCTGTGCATCAGGTAGAGCGCCGAGGTCAGAAGGGTCAATGAACCGGCCTGGTGAGCAGTGCCGAGAGAGACGGGGACCATGTACAGCAGGGTGGCGATACCCAGGCCGACCTGACAACAGGCGACGCCCATCAAGACATTGACACCGAGGCGAACGTGAGGAGGCAGGGGAAGTCCACGCGAGTACAGGAACAAGGATGAGATAGCGGTGAAGGTGGTAGTGGCCTGAGTAAGAGTAGCGGGAGAAAAATAATATGTGAGTGACAGCAAAAAAGGTGAAGGTGATCTCAAGCATGGCTTATCCCAAGTGAAAACGGAGACTTACAAGGACACGGTGGTTGAACTGGACGGTGACCTGGTTGTCAAACATGTTGCGCCAGAGACCAAGGGTGGGGTGATCGTCCTTGTGCAAGAAGTGAGAGTCGAAAAGCTCCTTGACGGGAGGCATGATGCGTCCACCCATCAAAGGGAACTCGTTATAAACAAGACCGGCATCAAGACCAGCAACAAAGGCACCCGAGATGGCAGTGATAAAGACAAGAGCGACAATTCCGTGGGCAGCACCCTTGAAACGCTTCAAGGCAGGGTTGTTAAGAGCAGACCTCAAAGACTACACAGGCGGAGCAAATAAAAAAAGTGAGAAAAAGTTGTTGGTAACTCGGTAAGGACATACAAGAATATTGCATGCAGATCATATGCACGATTCGGAAAGCATGCAAATACCTCGTAAGATCCCTTGGAAATACTATAATCCGCGAACACCTTGAGACCAGTCATAAAGGCACCAGTGTAGATCAAGAAGGCAGATCCCAGATGCGCAGCAAGGCGGTACTGGGAGACACGGGGAGTAGCACCAGGAGTTTGCATCAATTGTTCGTCGAGACCAGACTTGACCATGTACCATCCCAAAGCGCCCTGGAAACCGATCAGACCACCGATGATGAGCGATCGACGGGCAATGTTCTTGGACAGCATTCCACGGGCAGCAAAGAAGAGACCAGGCAAAATAAAGGCAGCACCAATGGCACGTCCGAGCATACGGTGCGACCACTCGTAGTAGAAAATGCGCTTGAATTCTTCAATTGTCATACCATGGTTCAAACTATAATGTTTTCCAAAGGGAGAACAAAAGTGGTGAGCACTGCGGACTAGGTACAAACACACTCGCAAGATGGATTTTTCCCGCCTTCTTCGGCCAACTTCAACTTACATCTTGTATTCAGGGAACTGCTTGTACTTCTCAAACTCCTCCTCCCACTCAGCCTGGGAGCGTGGGGGCTTCATGCCCTTGATCAAGTTCCATTCGACGATCGAGAGTCCACTTTCGGTCAAACGAGTCATACCGCCGACTACAACGATACCAAAGGTCATGGCACTGATAGTCATCATCCACCATCCAACAATGGGCTTGACCACGATCTCGGGAGCCGCCACAGCGGCGGCCGTCGTTGATGATGAAGAAGCAGCGGTAGCGGTGGACTGGAAGCGAGACTTGATCAGGTTCAAGGTCTGTGTGGATCGGAGGATCGTCCTTGATGAAGAAGCCGAGATATGGTGAGAAGGAGCAACGCTCTTCTTGAACGAGTTGCTGGCAGTGTAGAGAGAGCGGGATGCGGCCGAGAGGGTCCGGGCAGGGTTGGCCATGATGGAGGAGGAGTGGACAGCCCGGGCCAGGGACCTGGAGAGCAAACCCGAGAACGCGTTTGTGCAGGCCATGGCTGTAGTTTAAGTGATGGATATGAAATCGAGTGTCCCTTCTGTTTTCTTCTGCGTGAACAAGAAGGACGGAGGGGTAATGAGGGGAAGGGGGGGGTGAGGCAGTGGTGACGGATGGGAGGGGCAGGGGAAAAAAGAAAGAAGCAGAGCTGCACGTTTCTCGGACAATCAGCTGTCTTCAACAGAAATGCGGTTCCTTGGGTTGAATGCAGAAACAGTTGACCTCATTCGGGAATCCGAACCCACAGTCGGCGTAAATACGCTCTGGATGCCCAGGGGCACACCCTCCAGTAAACAATTCGTGACTGCCAACCCGAGCCCACATCCAATGTCTCACATCGCACAGTGAGGGAAAGACGAAAGAAAGACGAGAGAAGGAAAAGGGCGTTCTCACACACACTCCGCACGCCTTGTCTAGGAAACGACGACCACGCACTCCCTCCCTCGCTCTCTCTCTCTCCAACAAACAAAACTCAATATGCCCGTGCTAGCTCTGTCGCGTCAAGGACTCGCATCTCGACTGCCGTCACTACTCCATCGGTCATCATTATTCTCGCACACCCACACCCACGCCCACGCCCACGCCCACACCCATCATGACAGTGGAGAGAACGGCGAAAGATGCTTCCACGAGCAAGGCATCCATCCAGACGAGAACATTGTCCACCAAATACTCGACAAACACATTCGGCCCTACTTCTACTACATCGACATCCACGGCCAGGTCTTCTTGCAGGACACAAAGCCCAAGAACCTGACCTCCTGCTACAAGAACACAAAGTTCCTAGACTTCTTCATGACCCGCATCAAACCCAACACCACTGGCTGGTTCGAGGAGTACCGCCATGTCAGCCCATGTGGGCGGGAGATGAATTTTGTCCAGGCTGCCGACACGCCCATAGTCTATCACGGGCTGCAGGACGGTACGAGTACCAAGAGCTGCAACATACGATATATATTTCAAAATGATCGAGCGGTGGATGACGTACTCACATATGTTTTTCTTTTCACTCTTGCAGGTCAGCTACTCTGGGCGGGCACCAAGAAAACACCGTTCCTGCCACACATGGTCACTGTCTCCGCATCGACTGGCCGGATCTACCACCCATTGCCACACAACTTCGAGTCTCCGACCTCGGACAAGCAAGAGTACGCGTTGATCAAGTCGGCCCTAGTCCAGACAGAATTCGCAGACGGACTAGAGTCAGACTCGCTCAAGTGGCAAGGGCAGCGGTTCCCTCTTAGGACAAAGGAGTAAGCCGACAAGGAAAACACCAAGGAGCAGGGGACAAGAAACAGCAAGCACATCCCCCTGTTGGTCGCCGTTGTTCCACTCGGCCCCCTCCTGAGCACCTATACAAATCACGCGAGTCCAACGGATCGAATGAAAAATTCTTTTCCCTGCCTCGCGCAAGACGACCTTCCTAATGATCATGACGATGAGCCTGGGCCAGACCTAGCTTATTAACTGCGAGCAATGTAGCGATAATGGTTGAAGGAGGAGGGGTGGATATTTCATTTCGTTTGCATTTTACTTGTTTTCCATCGATTTTCTTCGCCTTGTGCCTCCACCACACAAATTTCCATCCTCTCAATCTTATAGCACCCTTCACCATTCTTTTCTTTTGTACATATCCATCTTACGGAATCTTCTCAACCTGTACATATCAACACAGAGATTCGACGCCCTAAACGACCAGTCCTCACCAACAACGACAAGACCAACATTCAACAAAAATTGAAACTGTACATACATTTCCAACCACCCCTCACAACAAAGCACACTTGTCCAAGGGAGAACATCATGAACTCCAACACCGAAACCTGGGCTTCGAAGGTAGCAGGGAAAACTCTGGACCGCCATGGATCGCACCCGGAGATGTCGTCCTCGGACACTTTTTTGGGCAGAACTAGTCATGACCGTGGCCATCACCTGGCAAACCCCATGCGCCATTCGGGCTCGCACGCAACCGAGTCGAAGTACCAGGTTGCAGGTCATGACTTTGGAGGAAGTAGACCAAAGATGTTTGAAAAAGAGCAGTTAAGTAAGTTGTCGTGAGTCTGCTATCTCTTTTTTTTTTTTTTTTTTTTTTTCCCTGGGAAATGATAGACAATGGAAATAGGAACTGACCAAAGATCGTTTATGTTACCTATATATTTCCGTCTTCTCTGGCAAAAAGATAGTGCTAACGAGGACCCCATGACCGTCTTCAGCTCCATGGACGCAAACCGATTCACCCCTATCACCGTCATTGACTTGGACGGTGAGACCAGTGGCCACCTTCACCACAACGGCAACCACAAGCCCTATCATATGTGAGTGCCTCGTCAATAATGAGTTGGCCATGGATACCTAAACTTATGCCAGGCGGACTAACCAGGAGCAAGATTACTCATTGAGCAGTAGGCACCCCATCATGCTTGAGTCGGGCGACATGTACTTTGGACTGAGCCGAGCTCTCTTCGGCACCCCTCAGGATGGTGAGTAACTCATATCAACCCCCCATATGCGAGGAATGTTGCGATGTTTAAACTAAATGACTAAATCTATCTACTCCCACCATAGGTGCCATGGACCGACCCAGCAGTCGTCAAGCTCGCCAGGAAAACACGAGCTCTCCCGCCGCGGACATTGGCACGTTCTTCCAGGAGCCAACCACCTCAACGTCCAGTCGTCACAAGAGGCATCATGTCGAACCCTTCGACGCTCCAGCTCATCGTATCCATGCGACCCACCATAGCGGCTCGTCGCCTGGCAAAGCCTACAAGCATCCTACTCAACACCGTCCTGTTCATCGCCACCATAACGCCCCGATCGGCACTCCCGAGATGCACTTGGACGCTCTCTTCAGGGAGCCGGCTTGGTATACCTCGTCGGCTACGTTAGGATCGAAGAAGTCCAAGAAAGCGGTCAAGAATCAAGGTGGTGGCCATTCGCACCATATTGACCCCTTCAAAGCCCCTACTCCTCTGCTCCACCCAATCGTATCCAACCACACTTCTCATCAGGATCCCCATTTACACGAGCACGAGCACGAGCACGAGGAAGGACAGGACATCAATCACCAGCCCACCCACGGCCATCTCCAGCCTATGTCCAGTGCCATCTACAAGCACCCTACACAGCACCGACCTGTCCACCGTGCCCACAACGCACCTGTTGGCACGCCCGAGATGCATCTGGAGTCGGTCTTCAGAGAGCCCAAAGCGATCCCCATCCGCTCGGCTCCCCACGACTTTTGTCACAAGGATTGTGTAGACAATGATGACTACGAAATCGGCTACCAGCATATCATCGGGCATCACTCTCCTTATGGCGGTTCCTTGGACCTTTCCCACTCGAGTCACGAACACGACGATCACACCGAAGAGGGATACTATATGAACCATCAGCCCATTCATGATGATTCTCATCTCGGATCTTCACTTGGGGCCCTTTACAAGCATCCAACCCGGCACCGCGCTGTTCACCGCCATCACAACGCCCCAGTTGGTACACCTGAGATGCATCTGGACGATGTGTTCAAGGAGCCAGCCTGGTATGCCACGTTGTCTGCAGGATCGAAGGGAAAGAAAAAGAAGGCCAAAAAGCAAGGCGGTACTCGTGCCCGCCATGTTGTTTCCTTCAACACCCCAGTCCACCCGGTCCATCCTGGCGCCTCACACCCCCACGCTACGTCCCATCATGTCGACGAAGAAGGCTACTACATGAACCAACAGCCGATCGATAGTCACTTTCTTCCTCGGCATCACGATTGGGATCTTGGTCCTGCTTACAAGTATTGGAACGCCGAGCATTCCACTAGGGTGCAACAGAGGAAAGTCGACGATTCGACCGTTTGGAACCTTGGAACTTTGCTGGATGACACCCCCTCATGGGCCATGAATGCTCTTCCCGTGCCTAGGAAGCAACAGAAGAAGGCAGAGGACTCGACAATCTGGAACCTTGGCTCTCTGTTTGATGACACGACTCCTGCTCGTACCACAAAGGTCAGTAATCACGTTGCCAAGCCTTCGTCATCGTCGTCATCATCGTCGCGCCAACAGTCTCGTCCACTGACTGTGAACCAGATCGCACATGTTGCGGTGCCCATTGGGCAGACTGTGACGTATACGACGGTGATCCGCACGGCTGTAACGCTGATGGGCGTGCCGTCGTCGCTGGCGCACGACATGCAGCATGTGCAGGCCGAGCGCGGGCATGTGTTGACAGACTTCTCAGGACCAGTCTCGCATGCGGGCCAGACCTCGATCTGGGTGCGCAAGGAGTCGAGCGAGGAAATGTTTGAGGGCGACCGTGTGGTGTGCCAGGACTGCCGAAGGAGCTTGAGTCGTTTGTAGAGACCTAGGTAGATATGGCCACTGTACAAGTAGGATCGCTTTTTCACTTGCTCTAAATAAAAGAGATCGGTCGGGTTGTGTTTATCTCAGCATGCCACAGCGTTGCAGGCATTGGGCGTTGCTCTCAACGCAAAAATATCCTCCGCTTCAACAAAACAGATATCCGATCACGGTGGCAAAGAAAGTACATGGAACAGACCTCGCACGCAAGTATGTACCCTCCGCAACGATTTTTTCTCGTGTTTGTTGATTTGTATGTGGATGCGTGACCCATTTCGGGAACCGAATCCTTTGGGCGGTGCAACTCTTTGTGGCAAATATGCTGTGAATGGTTTCGAATGCAAAGAGATGCTTTCAGTCCTCATCATCCAAAACATCTCTGAAAGTAACCTCTCCTCATCTACGAAACAAGTACTCAAGAGCCTCTAACTCATGCCGATCCTTCTTTTTCGACCTTCCCTCGTAGGAGCAAGTCATGGATTTCAATAGCAGCCTCCCCCTCCCTCGAAGCCAGAGTTTGATGCTGTTAGACAGGTTGAAACGACTGAAAGAGATGTGAACCTAGGTTCTGGACCCTTAGTATGGGTCGAGAGGATGTGTGGTGGGTGGTGTGGCACTATCCAAGGCTGGAGAGGGAACACAGGTGCGTGTGGGATGCGTGTGAGGATCAGAAGGAGAGGAAGTGAGATGGGATGGCGGATGATTGCGATATGAGTTCCTGCGAAGAACTTTTCTGGAGAATAGCTGAGCTACGTGAAAAATAAACCCTCGTTTTGTATGAAATGGAAGATGAAAGGTAACTTGGAAAATCCAAATATTTTATTTCGTACTTCGGTTCATATCCTTGGATACCAATTTCCGTCTTATGCTCCTGAACTTCTCCCTTGCCCTGTGAACAAACTCTGCAACGGACGAAATCACTACCTCAGATTGCGGATCCTCCGTACGGGCTACTCTTGCTTCCATTACAAGACCTCACTATTATTGAGAGAAACATATCCCAACGGGCTCTCTCCAAATTTCTGGAATTCATAATTAAAAAGATTAGGCGCAGACCGCAAGACGCTGGGTGGCCACAACTTTATATAGGGACAGAGGATGAGAGAAAACACATGCATAGCACTAAAGGTGACAGTGGCACGAGAAAAGATACTCAACAACAGTAAAAAGTAGGTTGGGCTCTGTCTAGCAAGAAAAACTTACCCACATCCTCTCTCAATCTTGTATTGATCCACGGCAAGCGAAAGCGCAAGCTGCACGACACGATACCTCTCCCTCATTGTGCACACAAAGTCGCAAAGAAATTTTCTAGAAAGGTCAGACTCTGGTTGTGAGTGATGAACTGCATCAACGAGAAATGGGAATTGGCACCGTTGGGGAACTGAGGCACGTTTTGTTATCCCCTGCCCAGTGCAAGGTCTACAGCTAATGGTTAGAAGGTAAAGTACATGGTAGGGTAAAGTACATGATAGGGTACAGTATATGGTAGGGTACAGTACATGGTAGGGTACAGGGTATTGTGCATTTCACAAATTTTTGCTTGAAGCCCACTAAAGGTCAACATTTGGCTTCTCTGAACCTTAAATGGGGACAATTTGGATGCTAAAAGAGGTCGAGTAGAGAGGGCGTTTTCTTGCGCTTTTCACGATTCAAATCACCCTGAAGCTTCTCAATGTGTTGTCCAGTTACCCTCCTACACTCACTTAAATTATCTGGAGATTCAGTTAAATAATACTGCTTGCAATAAACGTATAGAGCTGTTTAATGTAAGCAATGTTAAATAATTGAGGTCGTGACTGCCCCACAAAAAATATTTTTGGACACAATTAATTTTAAAAGGTGTGCCAGAAAAAAGTGAAATGCACAATACATCCAGTGTATGGGTAGTGGGAAAATGGCGCTAATGCAGAACTGAGCCTTCTTTTGTTACCCGGTACACGCTCACTTGCAATGTTACACAAGAGTCGACCGATAACTCACAATTCACAAGAAGAGTGGCAATTGGTCTCAGATAAGAGTTGGGTGTTGGACAAGCGGTACGTAACCCCTTCTTTATTTTTTATTACCCATCGCCCCCCATTGTCCATCTTCTTTTCCCCTTTACTTCTCGCCAGCACCACTTCCACCCTCTCCTTCACACACACACACACACACACACACACACCACTTCCTTTCACTCTATTCGATGGTAACCCTCAAACAGCGCATTGCACAGCAATGGCCACGATTCACCGTGGGCCTCTATGCTGTCTGGGGTATTGTCTTTGGACTCTCCTCTCTCTGGCTCGGCCTCCACCTCAACCCCCTCACCGACGAAAAGCTCCTGCAATGTTAGTAAACAATCGACACTCTACGGTCCTGGTTCCACTCTTGTCTCTACCACGACCTCCAATGTTCCTGACTAACACCCCCTTGTCCAACTGAACTTCGCCGCCACTACTACGCTCTCTCCCTCCATCTCTCCCTACATCCCTATATCTTATTCATTCCCTGCACATCTCTTTCTGTTCTCATCCTATCTTCACTTTTCAATAGCCTTCGACGTGTTAATACTCGGCCCTGAGGAAGAATACCGACTGGTGAAGTCGATGTTAGTCATTGCGGGCTCTCTCGCAGTGATTACCAAGGGCATCGAGCTGTATGCCGCGATCCGCAAGTCGAGATGGGCGACCAAGGCGTCGTTGATGTTCTGGTTTGCTCGAGTGAGCTGGTTCGTTCTGTTTGGGATCATGGCCCTAATTTCAGTCTTGAGCATGTCGGACCGCGACCGCAGGGAATTCCTTCGCTCCTCAGCTTGGAACTGGATCAATATGACGTTGGGTGTTGGATCGACATTGTTCCATGGATGGGCGCTTCTTATCTTCTTGAGAGACGTGAGACTTAGACAGCGAAATGTCTGGGGTCAACTCGTTAAGACTGGAGGCGTCTTCGAGTATGAGCATGTGGAGCTATTGGAGTCTTCGGAGCCGTTCATGAAATTGTAGGGAGGGAGAAGACACGATTCATGCTCTTTGTATGTAGAGTGTCCCTCTGGCTGTCTTTGACGACGTTTACTTTTCACCCAATCGTATGGCCACCATCTACAATACTCATAAACGTAAAAAAAACAAACAGAACCCCAATTTTTCTCAGGCACAGTGTCATCAGGACCTTCGAAACATTTTGGAAAGTCCTGTCCTCGGATTGTTTAGCTCTGTTTTATCGTCGAGAGCATCAATCGTACTGCATGGCAAGTAAATGAGGACAGATGACTTTTGCCCTACTGGTCAACTTCCCCTGCATAGACAATGTTGACCTGGTCTGTTGCTGAACAGGTCAAAAGTGGGCTTTCAATATAGACCCTTGCTGATGAATGGCATTACAACGGCCTTTTTTAAGCGCATGATAAAGGCCCAATGATCACCTTATGAGAGAACAAAAAACTATTCATGTTTTTGTGTTGCTCAGCTGTTTTTGCCTTGACACAGGATCCATGATGGCCTTTGCCTTCCTCCTCGTCTTGCCAACGGGCGCAATCATTGCGCGACTGGTCTCGCACCAACACCACGTCTTTCACTGGCACCGCTATATTCAGATCATAGGGCTCTGCATCGTCCTTGCCGCATTTGCTTGCATCCTAACGGTGGTCTACAAGTATCGCGAGGGGACCATTGAGGTCGCCCAATCGATCCATACGAAATTTGGGGGTTTTGTCATCTCAGCGCTGATCCTTCAGATAGTTTTTGCACTGCTTATGATCCTTATTTATGACGCTTCCAGGGCTCATCGACAACGGCTGCATTCGCGGATCGTCGCAGGGATGCATTCTCTGGGGCTATGTCGTACTCTTCAGTGGGTTCTATCAAGTGAATTTGGGCATTAAGAGATATGATGAATGGAGAACGGGAAAACAGACCGCCATTATTGTTTATGATGTCTGGGTCTCCATCTTGGCGGCGATCTTTGTCTTTGGCTCTGTATTCAAGTATTGGAAGTACCGGAAGAGAAGAGTCAATTTCGAGTACCAGACTGGGTGTTTGTGTAATTTCCCGGTATATAGTCTCCATAATTGAGCGTGATGCATTCCACTTGAGCTTGATCGATATGTCGAACCTGTATCCGGTGCGCTTCAGGAGTGATAAAAATTGAATTGCCTCCGTTTCTGACCCCAACTCGACTCTGAGTGTTGCCTGTTGCACGTCAATGTGCCCTCCGTGAACGCGGACATGATCCTTCAACTCGTCCAGAGACTCGGAGTTCCATTTCTGGGGACGATGTTCCTTGCAGAACCAGTTCACAAGTTCATTATTTTTGATCGACCGGTACAGCTCGCCTTCTGCTCCGACATCCTTTTGCACGACCAGGTATGATTTGATTGCGGCAATCTTATGACTGCCTATTCTCACATTCAACTGCTTGGGAAGAGATAGATCGAGAAGGTAGGAGATGGCTTTGTCGATGAGAAATACAATGCTATTGCGGGAAAGCTGTCCTACAGTGATGTTGGGATCGCAACCCCGCAGGGTCTGGAAAGTGTACAGTGACGGGGATTTGTTGTGGTCTTCGTAGCGTTTGATCATTTGCAACACTCGCAAAGCGTGATTGCCATACGTCTGAAGAAACTCCTTTGCGCGGTTGAGGCGGAATCCGGGGTGATTGGAGAAGTGTGGATGTGACGTCTTCTTGTCAACAGTGTAGTACACCCACACGTTGCAAAAGAAGTAGATTCGAAAGTGATGGGTCGAAGAGTCGTTGTCATCCCAAGAGTCAAGATCCGAAGGAAGGACAACGAAAAGAGTGGAAACTGGCTGATCCCAAGAGCGCTCCACCTCGTAAAACAGGCTTAAGCAGTCGTTCCGGCGTACCCATTCTGGTAGTTGTTGCTCGTAGTCTTGGAGATCTCGGAGAATTTGACCATGTGCTATCATATCCACCTCCGATCTTGTTCCAGCTCTGTCCTGTCTGTCCATCTGCTGCACAAATGTGGAGTGATGATGTCGAGCATTGGCCGCTATCTTCTGAAAGACACGCCTTTCTCCTTTGTTGTGCGACTCCAAGAGGCCATATAGTCTCTTGCATATTGTTCCTCGACTTGTCAAGGACATATGCCACTCTTCAGATAAGATATCGAGATTATTTCGTTGGATTTGAGGGTTGCTTGAGTCATGGCAAACCACTTTGAAGGTAGTGTCTGGATTGTGAAGGATGCGAAATGGGCGATGCCTGTAAGTATGCAATGCGGATGTGTTAGAGCCATAATCGCAAAGTCAGAGCAGTCTACACACCAAATGGAACCTGAATGGATCATCGTGCACACGAAAGAAGACTTACAGTTCGCCGTTGTTGTCGACTATGAACATGATAATATTCTCTGATTGATCCAGAAGGCAACTGATACCCTCGAATGTATACTGGACATTACTGCACAGGACGTATCGTCGGTTGGTTTTAGGGCAGACATGGGTGGCTAGACTAACGAGGAGTGTGCCGGCCTTGGACGTGAACTTTTGAAAGACTGGAGGATTGGCATCCTGTAACGATGCCATAGTTATATGGAAGGATGGGTACAAGTTGCGACGACTAAGGAAAGGCGGAAAAAGTAACAAAAAGAGCGAATCTCCCTTCCCTCTCCTGATGGTGGCTTAGCCTTCTTCGTCCCACTCTAAATCATGCGCATTTGGAAAACACACAAGGTCGTGTCTCTACTAAAACATCAATGTTCAAAGGCTCTCTGGGCTTTGGAGCTCCTGAACGAAGGCATAATATGGATTCAAGCTTCCAATTGCTTCCCGTCGTAGAAGCAGAGGCGGTCACACCATGCATCCCAAAATGTTACTCGAAGCCTACCCCAACCGTGGTAGATCACTCTGTTCATCGCTGTGCGTCCTCTATTTCTTTTAATTATTCACGCCTTTGCACTTCCTCCTGTACTTTTTCTAGCTCACGCGTTGTACACTAAAGGTCAAGTGACACAAGAGGTCGTGTTCTATGAAGAATCGATGTGAAGGCAAGGGCGACGGATAAAGCTGTACGGAGAACCTACAGAAACAGGTAAAATTGTGTAAACAAATGAGATGGTTAGGCGTCGCACAGCGTTTTTCTAGCTGACTCCACGCCGTTTGTCACTTTATCGCAGTCTCAAGTGTTCATAGCGGCGTTGCTTATTTTGATCCTTCAGTGTCGTTACTCCATTATTGTCATCCGTTTGGATTAACCATACAATAAATTTTTGAACAGCTGATCTCGCGCAGGCAATTCTTTCCCCCCACAAAGGAGAACATCCTGCGCTGATAAAGAAGAATTGAGCGCGTCGTTTGATTCAAGTCAATTTTAGGCTAGCTCAATCACGAAAAAAAGATCGGGAACGAGATGATACCAGGGTTTATTCGTTTTTGATCAATTTACGTCCTGTATTTTACTTTTTGTCTCAAGTCTCGCCCAGAGTTCGACAAAACCCCATATTTAGTGCCAGCACTTGAAGCTGCCGTTCTGGCTGGAGCAGCTCATGAGAAAGGCGTTGTATTTTCCGATTTGGTCCAGGCCGCAGGAGCTGCCGTCGTAGTTGCCACCAGCGGTGCTGCAAGCCTTCTTGGTCTTGGTCTGGTCGTTGTTGCAGTTGCACCAGGAGGGGATGGTGGCAGCATCGGCGCCCTGGGACATGACGGCGAGGGCGAGGACGGCGACGAGGAAGAAGGAGGTGATCTTGTTGAAGGCCATCTAGTAATCAAATTAAATGAGAAAGGCAAGGGGGTTGTTAGTTCGAGGTTCTTGCAGAGTGGACCGAAGTGTGGTATGGTGGGGGATGACTTACTGTGTAAGTGTGGATGATGTGGAAGGGTATGTTTGTGCTGATGAGAATGAGGTTGAGTTGAGGCGACTTGGGACTCGCTTTTATACTTGATCCTCCTTGGGACTCATTGTATCCCGTCAAGCCTCTTTGGTCCCTTTTAAACCCTGCCTCATGGCCCCGAAAAGCGAGCAAATTACCACGTTGGGCAATTTAAGGTTGGACGTGAAAGAAGGGACGAGGCGCAATTTCTCCGACACCCACCCAGCTGAATAAAATTTAGAGTTTCAATGGCTCACACCATCCTTTTTTCTTTACCATGGTCCAGATTGCTACCCAGATCGAAATCGAGTGATCGGGCTTTGCATCGGTGCTGCTTTTTGCGCCTCGTAATGTACTCGGACTGTACGAAAAAGGTGCCGGGTCTGTTTTATCCGTTGATTATGCTAATCGATTATCCTTCGCAACAGGGACCGGCCGCTGCCATGCATGTATGACACAGCGATCCGAAAATTGGCACAGATTTTTTCGGTCCGAACTGCACTGAACACCATGAGGTTTCTATCCCGAGTTGATATTTTTTTTGTACCCCTGCGCCCCGTTTGTTCAGTTACCGACGACCCGGTGGTACGTCTGGACCAAGGAATTTTAGGTGACTGGGAAGAGGATGAAAGAGCTCAAACCCATGTAAACCAATGGTCGCAAAATCACATTTCTTTCTTCACTCCGCAATAATTTTCTCAACGGTGACGACAACAAAACATAAGGACTCTCGCACGAGTGTGTCGACTTCAAAAAGCAGTGGCAAACTTTGATTGTTGGACGATTTTTTTTATATTCTGGATTGGATGGCGCGATATGGCGCGCGAGATACTGTTTGCGGTGCGAAAAAGAAGAACGAAACACGTTAGCCCAAAATGGATCTTCGCCTATCTCTTTGCTGTCAGCAGCGAGGCGTCCCACCCTCCCACCCTTAGCAGAGCATCCGTTGTAGAAGTTCTTATACTTTTAGGTCGAAGTGACGCCACACGAGCCAGCTTCCCCGTTGCCGTGCATGATGTTGCATACGGTCTTGGTCAGGCCCTTTTCGTATACCGCTTATGTAGCCTTCCTTTGTGTAATCGTTTCGGTTTTCAAGCAGAGCCGAAACCGATACGAAACCGAAACTATCGGTTCGTTTCCGTTCGGTGTTCGTGTATCGTCTAACGATCAGACACGCTAATCCTCACAGATCCGTTCACTCTAGTTACCTGGTTACACAACTCGGCCGGGGAATTCTGTGCCTGGTCGCACTATCTCCTTGTAAATTAGTGCTATTTTTTAGTTGCGGAAGAGTAGTCACGTGATGGAGTCATATCAAGACTCGTCACACCACAGAACAGCAAAATACATCTTACACTTGCTTCCCTCTCGTCACTATTCTTAATCATCGCTCCCCGCGACAGATAACACCCCCCTTTGACCCTTGTCTTGCAATAACAATTATACCTACGTAATTCCTTTGAACCCTTGAGTCTGTCCCTACTCCTTTTGCCACACACACCCACCATACCCCTTCTTGCCTGTCCGAACCTGACAGATTGGTGAATAGTTGATGCGATGTGTTGCCTCAATAAACAAAAGATGCTGCTTTTAATATCATTTACGCCTTCGGGAATTACTTGAGATCAGTAATGGTGTGGATAATAATAAGGTGAGATTGAGAAGGTAGTTGCACCAGTGCCAATGCTACTGCCAGAACCACTGTATCTAGGACCAGAATTGGAGCCGGAATTGGTATTAGTGTAGGTGTTGACGTTGTTGGTTCCAGAGGGATTATTAGAATAGCCAGAAGCCCCGCCATAAACATTGTTGGTAGTGGAACCACCGTAGCCTCCATCGACCTGGGAATTACCTCCAGCATTTGACTGGGAACCAGTGGCTTGTACACCGTTTGCATTGTAACTGTTGGCTGAAGAAGAACCAGAGGAACTAGAGGAAACAGCACCGCCAAGTGAACTTGCACTACCGGAATTACCGGCAGAACTGTTGGAGCCAGATGAAGCAGTACGGAGCTTGGCAGCAACGTGCTCATCAATGGTGGCCCCAATGCGCGGAATGGGAGCGGCGGCTGCAACTGCCAGGAGAGTGAACACCAGTACGAAATACTTCATCGTGGGATTATATATAGCTGTGTTATCAATGGGGTAAGACTAGCAATATTTGTAAGGTCACGATGATGGCCGTTGATGGCGCTGGAGACGCAAGTGGCTGGTAGGAAGTGCTGATGGGGCCAGAGACAATGGTGAGGTGCTCAAAGCCGAAGGACTCTATGGTAGATATGACAAAAAGGTGGAAGAAAAGGGAGAGCTGTAATGTGCACAGAAGGGAGATTGATATTCAGAAGTCTTGTAAAAAATACTGAGAAAAGGTGGGATGCTGAGAGGTATAAATACAAATCTGGATGCTAGGGCGCCCAATAATCAAACGAATCCCAGGATATCACTAAGGAGGGCTACTCATAAGATCAAAGGTATGCTGAGAAAAGTGAGATATCAAAAGACCAGTAGGTGTTAAAAAAGATATAACCATAAGGTCAGGAAGATGCTGACAAAAAGGTGTATGAAAAAAGGTACAACCAAGGGATCAAGGGACGTGGAATGATAACTGGGAATCAAAAAGACAAGGGATGTTAGAGAAAAAGACGGAGGTGTGTTCAGAAGAAAAGGGGGCATTGAAACAAAAACACAAAGAGCATGATCCCAAGATCAAGGGGTGTCGAAAAAAGCTCAATCATAAGGTCAAAAGAAAAATAAGACAGGGAAAGTTCCCGATGGCTTTTACAAAAGATGCAATCAAAAGATCAAAGAACGGACACCAGCAGAGAATCCAAAAGATGCAGAGGTTTGGGAAAATATCTGAAGACTGTTCATAGAATCAGTAGGATGCCGGAAAAGAAAAGGTGGAGGACAAGCAGAGTAAACTCAAAGGTTTATAAAGGGAAAGGAGAACACCCGAAAAACCAAGGGGGTGTACAATAGATAAGGGTAAAGTTCGAAAGCAGATATGGGCTGAACTGAAAGGAGGAGGATCATGAACAACATCAAGGGACACATCCAGGGCAAAGGCGCCGAAAAGATTAAGAGGCATTCCGAGATGGAGAAAATATCAACGGCATGCTGAGAACAGGAAGGACGCGTAAAAGATCAAAGGGCACACTGAGAAAAGGAGATATCAAAGGCATGCTGAGAAGAGCAAGGTACACCAAAAGAAGGGGGAACGGCGGACTATTTTAAAGACAATGGGATAAATCGTGATGTTGACTTACATACCGTAGAACGGCCGTCGCAGTAACGTGATAGCTCTTCGTTAATTAAAAAATACGCACTAACAATATCGTCTAACTATCAGACATGCTATATAAAGCAAATGGGCAAAAAATCTAGCAGCCACAATGAGCGATCCGGTTGGGTGAATGCAGGAACGGGAAACTAGTGCACGGTGCGAATGATTTGGTGAGTATGAAGACTTCCTTTTTGCAGCATTGGCAGAGGGTGGGGACTTTTTTTTTTCTCGTTATCGTTCGTTTTCAAGTAGCTGTGCGTTACATCTCTGTGCATCGATTCACACTCTCTTTCGCCACTCCACGTATGCCAACATGGCCCGTTTTCGCCACAATATTTTTTATTGGCAAGAGTGTGCATATCTCACCTGTCCCGCATGGTAGGTTCAGGGATGTTGGAAGAATGAGGCGCAGACCAAGAAATAAAAAAGTGTATCTTCACCGGAGGGTTCATACATCCCATTGCAGTGCACTAGACCCGAAAAAACCCCCACAAATAAATCAGCTTTACGCCGATGGAAGGAAGGGGCTTAGCACAGCACAGGGACAACAAAAAGCAGACCCTGACACTGAATGGAATCATCGAATAGCATTCTTTTCTTAGTGTGGAGAAAGTGCAAACAACTCCAATCTGCGCCTCGTCTCTGGCAACAAATAAACATCGTTGCATAGACACACACCTTTTGTTGCATGCAGTTTGTGCAACATGCAATTGGGATCAACAGGTCGATGGACCATTGTACGAGAACAAGCTCGGGAAGTGAATGTATTTGTTGGATTCAATTCGTGGTTTTTATTGAGCGCTGTGCACTATGAAGGGATTTGCTCGCAAAAGGGAGGTATAATCGACATTGTGCGGCCTGTTTCAGCGGCACAGTTTAGTGCCAACAGCGGAAGGTGCCACCGAGGGTCGAGCAGCGGCCCAAGAAGGCGTTGTACTTTCCGATCTGGTCCAAACCGCAGGAACCGCCGTCCCAGTTGCCACCAGCAGCGCCACAAGCAGTCTGAGTCTTGGACGAGTTGTCGCTGCAGGTGCACCAGGCAGGAAGGGTCACGGCCTCGGCACCTTGACTCATGACGACGAGGGCAAGGACAGCGACGAAGAAGAAAGAGCAAATCTTGTTGAGAGCCATCTACAAAAAGAAGAAAAGACATGAGAAGACATGTCTGAGTACGAGGAGACAGTAGATGGTTGGGCGATAGTAAGTTATAACTTACAGTTGCAAGAGGGAGAAGTTGAGTGTGTTGGTGTTGAAAGATGAAGACATGGTCCTCGATAAGTTTGCTTTTATACGAAATCTCGCCATTCTTCACCTCTGCCCTCTGCCTTTGTGTGTGTGTGTGTGTGTGTGCACTCATTCATGTTGCAAAACCTAATTCACACGGGCAATATATACTCGATGGCTAACGATAAACTTAAAAAAGTCTCGAAAAGAAGAGGCGCAACGAAGAGGGAGATGGTCAGATGGCATTGGCATGGCCTGGACAAGATTTTCAACACTCAACAGACAAAATGACCCATGTCGAAGCCTGTTTCGTCTCTGGCGGACATGATCCACAGGGACACGGATGGAATAACACATTGAGTAATTATGGCTTCGTATGTGTCTAAAAGATCGATGTGGGCATGGACACAAACAAAAGCAAGGTTTCCCATAATCTGAATCTCTGCAAAGACAGAAGGACCGGGCTTCACATCGATCCACGAACACGAGGTCGGGCGAAAGGAAGACATGTCTTCTAGTCCGATGGAAGTGGGATGGACATTTCGCCCAAAGGGAGCGATCGCTTCTCTTACGTGGTGACAAACAATATGTGTGGTGAGTTGGTTGGATGAACAGGTATGGCTCCATGGTTTCGCTGCTCCATTGTGATCTATGCAAATGCCCACAGGAAATTGGACTATCAATTTGGTTGCGCCCCTTCTCTCCTTAGATGATGCAGCAGGTCAGATATGCATCCCACAGCAATCTTGGAAACCGAACTGAAAAGTGGAAAAAATCCGAAAGCAATAGAGGCGCACGCCATGTCGTTTCCTTCATGGAACAATTAAAGACGGTTATCATAGCCATCACTCGCAAGGGTTCGATTTGGTGTCAAGCTTGATGAAGGACCACAATAACGAGAGGAAACGGTGTTTCCACGCAAAAAAAAAAAAAAAAAAAAAAAAAAAAGTAGCGATTGGGGTACAGGTACAGTATGTGAAAAAAACAGCATCCCAAGTCTGAGCGTTTGCAGAGTGAACATTCAAGTATTTATTTGATAAGAGAGGGCGGTATATAAAAGATTTCGCTGCCGGACTGATGTTTAGGCACCTAGTTCCAGCATCTGGCCTGAGAACCGAGGTTGACGCAGCGGCCGTGGAAGTCGTACCATTTGGGGGAAGTGGTGATGCCACAGGAACCGCCATCCCAGTTGCCGCTAGCCTGAGCACAGGCGGTCTGGGTCTTGTATTTGATGTCGCCGCAGCTGCACCAGGCGGGGACGATGGGGGCACCGGCAGCCTGGGTCATGGCAAGGGGGGCAGCAAGAGCAGCGACGAGGAAGAGAACGATCTTGTTGAAGGCCATTGTTAAAAATACTAGTAAATAGGTGTAAAAAAAGATGTTAGAACGAGCTAAAAAAGTTTTCTTGATGTAGGAGCGCGACCAACTTACAGTTTCGCAGAGTGGAGATAAAGATGTTGTTGAGTGGGGGGAGGGGGGAGAAAGTGCGTCTACATGACCGCTTTTATATTCGATTTTTGCCCTCAAGCCGGTATGAGTTGGAGTAAGGAGGCGTTTCCTGAGGATTCCCCCACCTCATATCCACAGATCAAGGATCCGCTTCGTTGCCACGAAGAGACAGGCTTATCTTCGTCAAATAAATAATGAGTCGCACTTCCCATGGTTGGCTTGGCCAGGATCACACACTATTTTTCTGACGCCATGGTGGCCAGTTCAACTACTTCTCACTCTGAAAGTACTGCTGCTCCTTTTGGGAATATTTTATTCCTCCTCAGCTGTCGTGCATGGATGGATTTCCCATCACATTTGTGAATCAAGGTTCAGGAGTCGGAGCGACGAGGCGCAACAATCGATGGTGGCACTACAAAATCTTGAATCATAAACTCAATTTTTTTTTTAAGCAAGAAGTGTACGTGAATGATATCTGATAAAATTTTAACCAAAAGAAAAAGTTTGCATTCTATCATCCTGGTTTTCTCTGTATTGCGGCAGGTCACTCATGTTTGTGCGTATACATCGAAGGTAAAGATCTTCTTTTAATCATTCAATTGTCCTTAGGCTCAAGCAGGACCACGATGATCGACTCACCACCATGCATGCATCCGCATGTCCACGCTTGCTACGTTACCTGCAGGCACAGAGGAAATAGATAGTATTGCCCTACTACCTTCAATAGGGCCGATGTGAACTGCCCTCAATGTGAGTTCAAGGATATAGGCTTGCTCCTCACAACGTGTAGCTAACAACTCAACGAAAAAGGATATTTCTTTAACCCGCACTCTGTTCATAGAAATAAGATTGGCAAACGCTAACATTTACTGTCTTTCGTGTTCTAGACCAAGTTTCTTTTTGTCTTCATTCCTTCTTTTATTTTGTAGCAACCAGAAATGATGGCGTACATATTCTCCACTCTCTTATGAACTCTGAGCTGACTTTGTAATCCTGGGGGTCACTGGGACAAAAAAAATGGCTCTGCTAACCTTCACCTTTGGTCAAGTCGTGAGAGACTAAAATTTAATTTTATAAGGGTAACATGAAATAAGTGTGTACACACTTAAAACACACCTGGCCATACACACCTAAAACACACTTAATTCTGGATTTGAATTTGCATATACGAAAATGAATACACACCTAAGACACACCTAACTCACACCTCGCATGAATCCCATGTAATTACATATGAATGCACTCAGCGGCCTGACCTTGGCAACGGTGATTCTGTCTAGGATGGACCTAGCAAAGATGACAACTCTC